>OZ010794.1:114172095-114655689 GCA_963932465.1 Maratus speciosus
CAAATTTCAAGATGGAGAAATGATGGGGTTTTGAACTATTAATTTTTAAATATGAGTTATACATGAAAAATTTCAAGTATCAGGGCAAAATTAACAATTGTACAATTTCTTTCCATATATAATTCACACTTCTTTTTCATTAAAAATTTCAGAGTTTGATGCTAAGCAAATTTATTTCTAAGGCATGAAAATTTTCTAAAGCATATTTCTCAAAATATAATTATATAATTTGCCCGTAAGGGGATTCTTCATTCACTTGAAAGCACCTGATCGGTAAAGTTAATCCTATGGGCAGGTTGTTTTCGAATTTTCCGTTTAAATTTGAATATTTTTAAATGATTTTTTTTTACATAGGGATAGTTGATGTCGATCTCTCATATGCCTATTTTTTACTTTTTCGATTTTGGTTGCAGATTTTTTAATAAAGGTACTTTCACTTTCGGACCGGTTTCGAAAGTTACAGTACCTTTATAAAAAAAAATCTGCAACCAAAATCGAAAAATTACAAAAATTCCCTATTAAAGATTGACCTCAGCTATCCTATGAAAAAAAAATTGTTTAAAAATATTCAAATTTAAATGAGAAATTCGAAAACAGCCTGCCTATAGGTTTAGCATTACCAAGCACATATTTCAAGTAAGTTTGCCATCGACCCCTTAAATAAGTCTATCGAAATGCAGAAGATTCTTCCCTTTCCGCACCCATCCTCTCTACTTTCATGGTTTTCACCAAGCACAACTCCTGCTAAGAAAAGTCAGAAAGCTCTGAATAATCAGATGCATTTTGAGATACCTAAGCAGATTTTCATTGGTTCATTTCAAAATCGTTTCGCACATTCCCAAATCGTTATAATTTTTTTTTTTTTTACATATAGAAGGATAACTATTTAATAAACAAGCTTCATTTTACTTTAATCAAATGCTTTAACAAAGAAGTCTTGAATTACTACTATTAATGATGTCAGACGATAAGAAAGACTGGGCATTATTTTCTGTTAAATGCTGCAATCCCTATAAAGGTTGGTTGTATTGAGTTTTATTGCACAAAATCCCTTTAGGGACATGCTGTTCCAAACAAAGAATAAAACAAAAGTGAGTTTAAGAAAAAGACAATTAAATGAGTTAAAATGGAAATAGAAAAGCTATATAGATGAGGTAACTCATCCAGATCAATCCCTATAAAAAAACAATTCATTCAAAATCAGGAAAACTTAGGAATGTAACAACTTGGTAGTGCAGTTTAAGATTTAATATTCAAAAGGGCATGAAAATATGTGATGGCTGTAGAATTAAACTATCAAAAGATAGAAGTGCCAGGTCAAAACACTCTTCACTTACTTGAAATATGTGCTTGGTAATGCTAAACCTATGGGCAGGCTGTTTTCGAATTTCTCATTTAAATTTGAATATTTTTAAACGATTTTTTTTTTCATAGGATAGCTGAGGTCAATCTTTAATAGGGAATTTTTGTAATTTTTCGATTTTGGTTGCAGATTTTTTTAATAAAGGTACTGTAACTTTCGAAACCGGTCCGAAAGTGAAAGTATCTTTATTAAAAAATCTGCAACCAAAATCGAAAAAGTAAAAAATAGACATATGAGAGATCGACATCAACTATCCTATGTAAAAAAAATCATTTAAAAATATTCAAATTTAAATGGAAAATTCGAAAACAACCTGCCCATAGGATTAACTTTACCGATCAGGTGCTTTCAAGTGAATGAAGAGTCCCCTTATGGGCAAATTATATAATTATATTTTGAGAAATATGCTTTAGAAAATTTTCCTGCCTGAGAAATAAATTTGCTTAGCATCAAACTCTGAAATTTTTAATGAAAAAGAAGTGTGAATTATATATGGAAAGAAATTGTACAATTGTTAATTTTGCCCTTATACTTGAAATTTTTCATGTATAACTCATATTTAAAAATTAATAGTTCAAAACCCCATCATTTCTCCATCTTGAAATTTGGCATACTTATAGCCAAAAAGTCAAAGATTAACATATATTTTTTTGAAAAAAATTAAAGATGGTGTTTTTGAAAAATTTAAATTCAAAAATTTTGAAAATTTGTCAAAAAATTTATTATACACAAAATTGTTAGTGTTGCATATCATATTAAAGACCATAAAAAGAGCTTTCAAATGAGATATAACTTAACTCTCTAGCCCAATTTGTTAAAGAATTATAGAAGATTTTGTGGTTGAGAATTTGGTTAAATTTGGTACTTTTGACCATTTTTAAAATTCCGTAAAAAATAAACCGCTAAGAAAAAAAAAATTTAAAAATTAGATTTTTCATATACTCCATGGATACAAACTATAAACCAAAAATTATAGAAATCTGAGATGTCGAGGTCCAAAAATTGCATTTTTCTCGTTGATTTGACATGGAATGACCCTAAATGCTTATAAATTCTTTAAATCTAAATGTGCAGAAAAAACTTAACAGTGGATTCTTAGTTATTATTCATTATTTACTTATGCAACGAATAATGTTAAACGAGTCCCAAAGTCGATGTCCAAACTCTAAACTTATGTTAATTTAAACTAGCAGTAACCGAATGGATTTTATTAAATAGGAGTCACTGAAGATAATAAGCAAAATAATTGACATTAAATGCAAATGAAGTTGTATGGTGTTTTTCATACATTTCAAAAGAAAAAATCCCAAATATATAAAAACTATGTTCTTTTGAATATCACCCCAAATGCTAACAAGCATTGTTTAAAATCAGGCACAGTTTAAATTATTATAAGCACAATAAATTAATAGAGTAACAGATAAATTCAGTACTAAAAACAAATTTTATTATTCAAGATCTTAAATATTGCAGTCATGGATGTAGGAACCTACGCGGCTTTGTATGCACATTACAGGCTTCAAGGTCAAATAGCAAAAAGTCAGTATTTTGCAATCTCGCCAGTTGGGTATTTTTTAAATCCATATTGCTTGATTGCTACCAGTTTTTTAAAAATAGTAATATTTTCTTTATTTAATGGCAAATTTAAAAAGGGGCTATTATTATTTCAAAACAAGTGGTATCAATCAAGCAATCTCAATAAATGGAACCAACTCAACAGGCAACAAAAGTACATTAACTATCCGGAGTCGTTTTTTTTTCTTTTTTTCAGGACTATGTTAATCGTTTTACCCATAGACACCACAGTCATGTGTAAATCCAATTTAATTCCCACTTTATTACCCAATAACTAAAATGAACAACATAAGTCGTAGGCCTAGTAATGTTTCACATCGAAGAGTTAGTTACTATTCTCAATGATTCATTATTTAAATTTTTACAAATTAAGAATGAAAAACATGTTGCTTTACTGAATAATAATTCGAAACGAAATCTTCAAGTTTAAGTTATTGTAAAATGGAAAATGACACATAGAAATGAATAAAATTATGCATAAAACAATATTTTCAAAAAAAGAATTTACTTGATTTATACTTTATTGATATAAACTTTCTTAATTACCATGCGTTTTATTTATTGAATCATTCCTTTGTATGAATCTTTGAATAAACCATAGAGAAAAGAACAGAGATGGAAATTGTAAAGAGGCCGCAAGACAGTTATTTGGACATGTTACTTTTTAATATTTTCTCGTAAGTTTTAATAGTTTTTTTGTTTTGTACTCCTCTTTATTTTAGTATATTTTATTAATATTTAGACAATTTCTGAAAAATATTTTTTTCTATGAAAAAGAACGACTCAAATGAAAGTCCTTCAGTATTCATTCAGCTTTTGTTTACAAACTTAAATATTTACATTCATACTGATGGTTGGTAGGTAATTTTTCTGTCTAAAATTATTTAAATTTATCGTACTTTCTGTATTAGTTATGTTGTTACTTTCGCTTGAAACTTTTGTTGGATTATTCCCTATAAATCTTCGATAAACACTGTTTAGCTACGTCTCTGGGTCTGTTTTGTGAGGGATGTTTCTGTATTTTAGGTTTTATAAAAGTAGAGTTGCAAATAAAAATTTTAAAACAACCTCAAAATAATACACCAGCGGCCGCCATGGGAAAATTCTCGCTTACATTGGCGGTGAAAGGCGGGGAGAATTTTTTTACCATCGAGAAGAGTGGCTTTATTTACAGTTTATACTATTATGCGTGTGTGTAGAGAAAAAAGCTAAACTTCTTTTTATTTCTTTGCATGATGAGCTCCATACGCGTGTAAACTTAGAATAAAATTTAAACTAATTTTTTAAAGGTTGCCTTTTGATTGTAGCTGAAAAGTAAAAAAATATATTTTATCTATAAGGTGTCAAAAACTTTGATTTGCTCAGAATTCTTTAGAAAATCATTTTCATCACTAACCCGACTTAAATAGAAAAAAAAGTTGCTGCCCAAACATTAAAAAGTTTGCTAAGTATCCAAAAATTAAAATTTAAATATGTTTAACGTTAGAAAGATAGGAAATTGGTAATATTGAAACATATTCCGTTTTCATGGCTTTTATTGTAATTCCAATTTGTGGTTTTAATCGAATCGTGAAGTTTTTCTTTTAAAGTAGGTCCATCACACATAGATTTTACTCTATTAAATTTTTCATAAGTTTGTCTGAAAGTTTGATAAAATGAGTAAGTACTTTTAATTTGTGCATATTTTAAATAGTTAAGAAAAAATAAATTATCTTTAACCAGTACATGTCTTGTTTAGTTTAAATTGGTCTTTGTAAGTAATTCAAGCTGGTTACTTACTGACACACCCACAAATTTAAATTTAATCTTAGATGCATTAACTTGTCAGGCACTCTTATTAAGAAAAATCTGAAACTGAGTAGTGTTTTTCATATTATAATAAATGCAAAGGATATTACAAAAAATGTCAAAATTGGTGTTTTAAGACAAATTTTTGGATGATACAGCCATAGAAAGTTCAGCCTGAATCACGTATAACTCAAGATGTACTACTGTGATCAAGGGCGCCCATATGGGGGGGGGGAGCAGGGAGGGGCTTGAGCCCCCCCCCCCCCCCCTAGATTTTGGTTTTGTCAAACTTTTTTTTAATATAAATCAGTTGCAGGATATGAAAATTTAACTTTATCTTACAAAGACAAAGCATAATAAAACCTGCATCGACAAGATCAGAAAGCACCAGAACAGTTTTCCTTTTTAGACGGGTTTCCGTCTTAGCAGGTATAATTGTTGGGAATTCATTTTGTCATAACCATGATTTTTTTTCTTTTAAAGCTGGATTCTGTTTTAGACAGGTTCTGTTTTCATGAGATTTTAATTAGTGCTTTCGATTAGTCTGCTTCTTAAAAAGAGGAAAAACACAGGACAGGAAACAAATTCCATTTTAGACAATTTTTATCTTAGCAGGTATTACTGTGTGGGGTTTTTTCCTATAAGACGATAACACTTTTTCGTCATAGACAGTATCCATTTTCATGAGTAAAACTGATTTTGCGCAAACAAAACGCTGAGAAATTAGAGACAGATTTAACAATAATCGGTCATCAATTCGAAAATCCGAACATAAAAAATATCACGGAAGAATATCGCATATTTTGACAAATGGTCGACGAAAAAAATCGATTTCGCCAATAGTTTGCAGAAAAAATCACCAATTTCGTCAAACGATCGCGAAAAAAGGACGAATTTCGTCAAAAGATCGCGAATAAACTCAAATTTCATCAAAGGATTGCAAAAAAAATCACCAATTTCGTCGAAGGATCGCGAATAAAACCAAATTTCGTCAAAGGATTGCAAAAAAGCTAATTTTATTCAGTGATCACGGGAAAAACTAAAATTTCGTTAAAGAATCGCGGAAAAATCTCAAATTTCGTCAAAGAATAATCGAAAAAACGCAAATTTCGTCAAAGGATCGCGAAAAAACTGAAATTTCGTCAAGAGATTGCAGGAAAAAACTCAAATTTTGTCAAAAGATCACGAAAAAACGCAAATTTCGTGAAAGGATCGTGAACAAAAGCGAATTTCGTCAAAGGATCGCTAAATGCGAATTTCGTTCAAGGGGAAAACGCGAATTTCGTCAAACAATCATAGAAAAAACGGAAATTTCGTCAAAGAATCATCGAAAAAAAGCACATTTCGTCAAAAACTCACGAAAAACACAAATTTCGTTCAAGAATCACGGGGGAAAAGCAAATTTCGTTAAAGAATCGCGGAAAAAACTCAAATTTCGTCAAAGAATAATCGAAAAAACGCAAATTTCGTCAAAGGATCGCGAAAAAACTGAAATTTCTTCAAAAGATTGCAGGAAAAAACTCAAATTTTGTCAAAAGATCACGAAAAAACGCAAATTTCGTGAAAGGATTGTGAACAAAAGTGAATTTCGTCAAAGGATCGCAAAAATGCGAATTTTGTTCAAGGGGAAAACGCGAATTTCGTCAAAAAATCACGAAAAACACAAATTTCTTCAAAATATCGCGAGAAAAAAACTCAAATTTCGTGAAAAGATTGCAGGAAAAAACACAAATCTTGTCAAAAGATCACGATAAAACGCAAATTTCGTCAAAGGATCGCAAAAACGCGAATTTTGTCAAAGAATCGTAAAAAAACGCAAATTTTGTCATAGAATAGCGGAAACATTTCGTTCAAGAATCACAGGAAAGTGTGAATTTCGTCAAAGAATCTTGAAAAAATTCAAATTTCATCAAAGGATCGCAAAAAAGCATATTTCGTCAAAAGATCGTGAAAAAACGCACCGTACCTTAAATATTCACTAAAATGCATGATAGCTTTGCAGGAAATTGAGATTTTTTTCTGAGCCCCCCCTTAAAATTAATCATATGGGCGCCCTTGACTGTGATAAAAAAGATATTCCTAGATATGTAAGGTAATCCTCACCTATCTTTTGTTACTACGCAAGTGTTCGCAGGCAGACCCATCCCACCGAAAAACTTCCTACCTTTCACTGGCAATATGTGCTTTTTACTTTATCCCCTATCTCTCTGCTTCTATACATTAATTTGCACAGATCCGACAAAGATTGCTGATGGAAGAGTGAAGGTAGACATTAAGACTTACCCGATCAAAAAAAAAAAAAAAAAAAAGAAAGAAAAGAAATGCTTCACGAAAAAAACGAAAAGAAAAATAGAGTTTCATAATTTTTGTTGTTGTTGTTGTTGTTGTTTTATTAAAAAGAAAAAAAACTAGAAAAATGGATTTTAATTTTGGCCCACTACACCCGTTTGGCCTACCAATAAGAATTGAGTTTCATAATTATTATTTTTTTAATTTTATTGAAAAGTAAAGAAATTAAAAAATGTATTTTTTTGGCCCACTACACCCGTTTGGCCCACCCCGCGATCGCGGGGTGGGTGGGCCAGTCCGCCCCTGAATAGTCGTTGACTACTAAGCAGGTGTGCATTGTCATGATGCAAACCGATTTATTCATGATTCACTCCCGAACACTTTCTGGATCATGGCCAGCGTGTCAATAGCCGATTTTCGAGTCCCACAATGGCGTAGCACTGTTCGATAGAACGATGCATTTTAAAACTTTAACCGAGCCTGGGGCAGCAGCCTATTAAGGTCAGCGCTAAATCGCACAACGCTCCGGTATAAACAAACTGAAGGCTCCTCCCACACTAGAAACTAGCGCCATCTACTGGCTAATGCTCTAAAAAATAACATTCTGAAGAGTTCTTTAAATTAATTTTACATTTCTTTTTTCTTCTTAACAAAGAACTAAAAACATCATTAATGTATTCTTAAAACAATAATAATAATAATAATAGGTTCTTTCTGTGACTTCCCATAAAATTTTCATTTTATGATATGACATCAGAAGCTATTGAATTTGAAATAAAAATTCTTTAGAGTAAAGTTTTTTTTATAAAAGAGAGAGAAAGAGGGGGGGGGGGTTATATTTTAATACCAAATATTTAATTTATATGTTTTAACATATAAGTTATATTTAAATATATGTATGTATCTTGACTTAGGACTAGCATCTGTTAATATTAGCATGTTTTATTTATTTGTTATTTCTTTTAGTTTTTTACTTTAAAGAAAATTTATTTCAGATTTACTAGTTTATGATGTCATGCAGTAAATTGAAAAATTTACGGCTAATCATAGAAAAATATTATTTAATTATTATTATTATTTAAGAATTCAAAGAAATTTTTAAATTCATAATTTTTGCATCTCGTTAAGAAACAATAGAAGTTTAATTTGAAGAACCCCCTAGGATCTTATTTTTCATAATAATATTTTGAATTTATACTAAATAAAAGAGAAAGGGAGACAAAAAAAATAATAACAATTACTTTTTATTACAAAAAACATACTCTTACACCTGGACTTAAAAAAAAAAATAGTAATAGTTTTTTAAAAATATATTTAAAAATTTAAATCCAAATTTTGCAACATTTAAAGAATCCTATAAATTAATTCATTAATTTAATTCAATAAGTATAGTACAAGCTTTAAGTAAGATTTAGATGAAGGTATTAGGAAGTAATTGATAGCTAAAATTATTAGAAAGTAATTTTTATTATTTTTTTTTTCTCTTCCTTTCTCTTTTATTAAGTATAAATTCAAAATATTATTATAAAAATAAGATTCTAAGGGGTTCTTCAAATTAAACTTTTCTTGTTTCTTAACAAGATGCAAAAATAATGAATTTAAAAAAAACTTTTCTTTGAATTCTTAAATAATAATAATAATTAATTATGATTTTCCTATGAATAGCCATAATTTTTTCAATTTACTGTATGATATCAAAAACTAGTAAATCTAAAATAAATTTTCTTTAAAGTAAAAACAATAAAAGAAATAAATATCAAATAAATAAAACTTGCTAATACTAACAGATGCTTGACTTAAGTTAAGATAAAGTGTAAAGTTGTTTTTTTTCTTTTTTTCCAGGTTTTCAGGAAAGAAAAGTATTCATGCATACAAATTGCAGTACACATACACACATATACTTAAATATAACTTCAATGTTAAAGCATATAAATTTAATACAGTAGACTCCCTCAAATCCGCACAGCTTGGGACCAGAGGTTGTGCGGATTTTAGAATTTTGGGATTTCTGGTCATTGATTTGTTTACATTTTTGAAACATTAATTTGATTGGTAGATAAGCAAGTGAAATTGTAATGAATGCTTACAATAAAGTGAAACATTAAGATAATTTATTAGTTTAAAATAATTATTAAAATAATTATGTAAAATAAAAATTTAGAAAAATATTAAATTATTACCAATGAAATCGATTCAATTCGATTCCAAAAGTCCTATGCTGCCATCTAGTGGAAAAGCGATCGTAAGATCGGAATATTTGCTATAGATATGCTAATTTATATCAAAATTAAAAGTAATGTAAATTTATTTAGTAATAAATCAGCTGTAATAGCCAAATGAGAATGATTAACAAAAAGTTAAATAAAAAAAAATATTGCGTTAGTCGCTGATTTCGGCGCCATATTGAATTTTGTTCCTGCAACTTAACTGTAGATTTCATTGTTTACATCTGAAAAAAATGCGCGGATTTCAGGCGTTCGCGGATTTTTGGGTCGCGGATTTAAGGGAGTCTACTGTATTTGGTATTAAAATATATCCCCTCCCCCCCTCTCTTTTTTTAAAACTTTTGTTTAAACAGCAGTCATCAGGGGAAAGACGCCTCTGATTCCCCTGATGACTGCTGTTTTATTGCAGTTGAAAGCACTTCTGGTTTTTAACATCTTTTGACAGGCTTTATGTTATAAAGACCTTTGTATGTATTTTAGCACACAAACATAAATACAAATAATCTTATACTTTGATATTTTTTAAATTTATTTTTTTAAATCTTATAAAGATAATTTTGTTAACCATTATAATATGATTTTACTTGAGTGGTGCATTTTTTTTCCTTTATAATGTAATATAAATTAAAAATGATACAATAAAATAAAAATGACACAATAAGAAAGTTTCGGCTCATATAAGTCAAGATGTGAAAATTTAAGTTCTACTTCATATACAGTCTTAAAATTGCTCATGCATTTTTTTTAAATTTAATAATTTATTAGTTTGGAAATTTATTGCTTTAAAACTTTTGAACTATTTTTAATTCATATTAAGAGATGAAAATAACTAACATTTTAAGTATAATATGTATATTTCCAAAATTAATAGTATAGTTATTAGTAATAGTATAATAATGTATAGTTATTCATAGTAATAAAAAAATTATACTATAAACTAAACTAATATGTATTTCAAAGTACATATTATGTACTTTGAAATACATATTAGTTTAGTTTATAGTATAATTTTTTTATTACTATGAATAACTATACATTAATTACTATTAATTTTGGAAATATACATATTATACTTAAAATGTTAGTTATTTTCATCTCTTAATATGAATTAAAAATAGTTCAAAAGTTTTAAAGCAATAAATTTCCAAACTAATAAATTATTAAATAAAAAAAAATGCATGAGCAATTTTAAGACTGTATATGTGGAGCAAACATGCAAACCATGATTTCTCCTTCAGATACAAATTTTCAAAAAACACAAAAAACTGATAAATAAGAAAATAACTTGTATTTAATTCTCATTTTTATTGTGTATTTTTATTACTGTTTATTAGAAAGAATTGCAAGCATACCTAAGATATTAAACATAAAACAAATTAATAAAATGCATTTAATATTTGGAGAAATCACGTTTTGACCGAATTCAGAGGAGGAAACATGTTTTGATTGTTTGACAAGTAGATAAAACGGCTTTTTGAATGAAATAAGTTCTAACTCACAAATAATACAATAGCATTATTTTATTTGAATAAATACCGAATTTCAGTTGATTATTGTTAAAATAAAATGACAGATTATGGTACCTAGTAGTATTCATTAAATATTTACTAAATAAATACTCTTTTGCCAGAAATCCACTTCAAATTTTAAAACCAATATCTTCATCTAGACAGTTATACACATATCCCTCTTCTTTATTGCAGGCTTATCAATCATGGATAATGTGGTTGTATCATTTGAATATATCATCAGGTTGATTTTGCCACTGTTCACTATACATTACCTTCAAAAGTTTTTTAACATCTTTGTTCTTTTCAACTGGTGTGGCGTGGCTAAGAGGAAGATATTCTAAAACAACCCTTTGAACAAGGCAACAGTAACTCCCTTTTTAAGAAGATTTACATCATATTCTTCATTTAGATCTTGAAATCTATAATTCTGGAAGCCTTTAACTTTAACAGTTCTCTTATTTTTTTTTTAAACAATCCGTTTCAATTGTGATATGTATGGTAGGTTTCGAAAGTACACATTAAGTGACAACTGTGATTGGCAGACTGGAGAAATCACTGCTTGATTGAATGCAGGCTTTGGAGGAAACACTCTTTGATTGAAACGTCAAGTTTTAAAATTGATTTATAATCGGAGAAAAATTTTTTTTAGTAAAAAATACCATTTATTTCTGTGCAATTTAACACAGAGTTCATAAAAATAACAATAACTCATTTTTTATTTTTTTGTGAAAAAACACGGTTTGAATGTTTGCTCCACATATATAAAAAAAATTCCCTATATTACTATAACTTCCAGTATCTGAAGATACTGGAAGTTATAAATTCATGAATTTATAATTTGAATTCTTGTTAACGATGTAAAACTACCTAGAAATAGAAATTTCAATTTTGTTTTAAAAATCTTTTATTAATCTGAACTTAAGATACTGAAAATAATAAATTTATGAATTAAGAACTGGATTTTTAATTTAAATTCTTGATCCTTCGGGTTTTAAAGTCTATTCTGTCATATAGTAGTGCCTAAACGAAAACATTTAGATAAAGAGTACAAATTTTCAACCAGGACCTGGTTTAAATCAAGATAAAGACGGATCTCTACTTCTGCCATGTATCGACATGAAATCATAAACATGACAGCCTGAAGTGGAACCATACTTTGTTGGAGAATTAAATTTCTTATACTATACTAATTGAATTAAGTTAATGATTTAATTTATAAGGTATGAAAAAGTTTTAATTTATGTTAATTTAGATTTTTTTTAAAAGTCCAAATGTAAGAGGATATCGCTTTTTATGTAACACTCTCTTAGTTGATTATTTATTAAAAATAATTTAAGTAAACAGTGTCCTTTCTACACCTTAAAAAAAAAATATTCTCTGTTAAATTATTAAAACTTATGAATGGTTATGACAATTGTTTTGAATAAATTGAACTATCTTTATAAAAATGATTTACAAGTTCGAGTAAGAGTTAGCTAAAATTATTAATGTATTTTTTCTCTTGATTTCTCTTTTATTAATTTAAATTCAGAATCTTATTATGAAAAGTAAGATCCTCTGTGTTACTTGAAATTAATTTTAGGTTTCTTTTTTTTTTTTTCTCAATTAGAAGGAAAATAATGAATTCCTTCATAAACTCATCATACTATTAAAAATAATAATAGTAGTAATACAATATATTCTTTCTGTGACTACCCACAAAATTTTCATTTTATGATATGACATATTAAGCTAGAAATTTGAAATAAAATTTCTCTCTCTCTCTCTAAAAAAAAAAAAAAAAAAAAAAAAAAAAAAAAGGAGAGATAGAGATGTGCGTGTGTGTGTGTGGGGGATAATATGTTTGAATACTGAATAAATGTTGAATTTATATTTAAATAAATGTGTGTGTGTGCATACTGAAAAATTTAAGGCTAGTCATTGAAAAATGCTATTTAGTTATTATTTAAGTATTCAGGGAAGTTATATATATATATATGTGACCTGTGGCAACAGTCTGTAAGAGACGACGGCAGCGCCACGAGTCGGCGTAGAAGAATACCTTTTTAGAACATTGGACAGACGCGGGAAAAGAAGGTAAAAGAGGTGGTTGCAAAACACCGAGCTCTCAACGACGTTTCATTAAGACGCATTAAGACGAATGAGTGTTTAATTTCATTAATGTTCTACTTAATTGTAATTGTATATAGTGTAAATAGTTCATTTAATATATTTAATTCTTAAAGTTAGCAAGTGTTATTATTCGAGTATGAGTCTCCTTTTCCCCGTCACATATATATATATATATACATTATTCTTATATCATGTTAAAAAACAAGAAAAGTTTAAAGTTTCTCTAGGATCTAGAATTTTATTTTTCATAATAAGATTTTAAATTTATACTTAATAAAGGAGAAAAAATAAAACAATAATATTGACAGTTACATTCCAATAATTTGAGCTAGCAATTACTTTCCAATACCTTTAGGTAAATCTTACAAAATGCAAATATGCAAATGATTTTTTTGTATGAAAATAGTACAATTTATACACAAAACATTTCTCATAGCCATTCACAAGTTTTTAATAATTTGCAAAAATAAATATTTTTAATGAAAAAAAAGCTATCAATTATTTAAGTTAATTTTGATAACTATTTAAGAGTGTGTTAAAAATAAAAAAACAACTACTACAATATATTCTTAAATATGGACTTAAAAAAACCTTTTGTTTTTTAAAATATATTTAAAAATTTTATCCAAATTTCGCATTTACAACTTTTTAAAAACCCTCAAATTAATTTATTAATTTAATTCAATAAGTATTGTACAAGAAATTCAATCTTCCTTACGTTGAACGTAAGATCTTGGCTGAAAATCTTTATTAGTCGATTTTAGCAGCTCTACTTGTGGCGAAAACAGCGTTTGTAGTGTGGGAGGAGTCTAAATTGATACGTCACCTTGTTTATACCTAAGCGTTGTGCGATTTAGCGCTGACCGCCTATTAAAGCCAAGATACGAACCGCCAGTAGCTGGTATTCGAGGAAGCTAGGCGCGTGTTGAAGTTGACATCCGTCTCCATCAAACCCGCCTCGAGCATGCGCGCTGCGACGTAAGTCGCATCAGATAAAATAAGTCACATTACTTTTTATGCAAACTTTGTATGTAAGTTAAATCTGATTATCGTGTGTAAAGATAATTATTATTTAGATCTAAATACGTAGAAAAAACATTAACTGCACAATAAGGAGCTGTGCAAATATAACGTTATCATTTTAGGGGGGAGGGGGTTTTCTTTTGATATCATTATCATTTTTGATACAATCAAAATTTTCTCTTTTTATTTGTAACTTGTTCTTTACATCAAAATAGTCTGTTATATTTTTTTAACACTTTCCAACAAATTTGAAAAGTGTTTATGACTTCGGTCTCTCTGTCCGTCTGCCCGTCTGTCCATCTGTCCGCGCTCTAACACTCGTAAATATACTCGGATCGTTCTGAAATTTTTGGATGTTAGTGACCTCTACCATAGCACGATCCCTATTTTAAATAAAGTTTCTAGCATATTTAGTTCATTTACAGGGACAGTCAAAAGTTTTCCGTTACATTACGGCCAATGGGAAAAAATCGTTTCAAATGATTTTTAATGGTGTTACACTCTTTGAAACATAGTATTATTGATATTCATTTATGAAGCCCACTAAAATATGCATTCTGTTGAATATGCGATTCAAAGAATAGTTATTGTTCATTTACAGGGCCACACAAAAGAATTCCGTTCATAATAGTATAGGGGAAATTGTTTGCGGTGTATTTGAAAAGATTTCAGATACTATATCGTATCCGAATTACTGTATATTAGTAATGATTGCTTGAAATGCATTTTTAATTATGATATGCGATTTTTTTAGGGTTTCGTTCATCTGACGAAACCCTATTCGTCTCGCTCCTCTGTCTGTCTGTCCGTCTGTCACAGAGCCCGTTCTCAGAAACTATACATGTTGGAGACTTGAAATTTTGCATACTTATAGCTGAACACAACACATCATACGACAAATCATAAAATTTTGAAAAAGTCGTACATTTAACCCTTTGGGTTCCCACATGTGTATTTTAAACAATTCTTTCTAAGTGACCCCCTAATTAGGTTGGAGGCGTGAAATTTTACATACTTAAAGCTGAACACCCCGCATCAAACGGCAAATCATAAAATTTAAAAAAAAGTAGTACATTTAACCCTTTGGGCTCCCACATGTGTATTTTAAACAATTCTTTCTAAGTGAGCCCTAATTAGGTTGGAGGCGTGAAATTTTGCATACTTTTAGCTGAACACATTACATCAAATAACAAACCATAAAAGTTTGAAAAAGTCGTACATTTAACTCTTTGGCTCCCACATGTGTATTTTAAACAATTCTTTCTAAGTGAGTCCCTAATTAGGTTGGAGGCGTGAAATTTGGCATACTTATAGCTAAACACCTCACATCAAACGAAAAATCATAAAATTTAGAAAAAATCGTACATTTAACCCTTTACACTCCCACAAGTGTATTTTAAACAATTCTTTCTAAGTGAGCCCCTATTTAGGTTGGAAACGTGACATTTTGCATACTTATAGCTGAACACATCACATCAAACGACAAATCATAAAATTTTGAAAAAGCCGTACATTTAACCCTTTGAGCTCCGACATTTATATTTAAAACAATTCTTTCTAAGTGAGCCCCTATTTAGGTTGGAGACGTGAAAATTTGCATACTTATAGCTGAGCACCACATATCATACGACAAATCATAAAACTTTGAAAAAGCCGTACATTTAACCCTTTGTGCTCCTACATGCGTATTTTAAGCAGTTCTTTCTAATTGAGCCCCTTATTAAATTGGAGATTTGAAATTTTGAATTCTTATAGCAGAACACCTGAGGCCAGGCGACAAATCGTAAAATCTTGAAAAAGTCTTACGTTTAACCCTTTGAGCTACCACATATGTATTTTAAGCAATTATTTCTAAGAGAGCCTCTAATTAAGTTGGAGACATGCATTTTTGCATACGTATTGCTGAATACCTCAGACCACACGGCAAATCATAAAATTTTCAAAAAGTCTGATATAATTTACTCCTCCGGGCTCTAGCTTGTGTATTTTAAGCAATTTTTCTAACCTCCGCCCTTTCACCTGGGGAGCACTTTTCCAACTTTTTCCGACACCCCTTTGACCAATCTTTCATAGTATGCACCATAGCCTTACATATTTTAGTTCCACTTTTTACCGCCAGGGGCGCCTACGTATCTCGAGTGCTATCGGCTCAATCCCCTTGACTAATATATCTACGGATAGTATGTAAAACGAAGTTTCGTTCGGATAGAGGTTTATTTAGAACAGAGTGCGCCCCTGGTTGTGAAATGTGGAACTAAAAGATTTTTCAAAAGGATAAAGTGTTTTGAAAGGAATATAAAACGAAACCTTCTGTGCAATCTATGATCACACTTACCTACTTGTTCACTATATTTATGCGTATTATAAAGTGTGTATAAATGCTATAGTGCATATACAGAGCTACAGAAATTAATTCGTAAAGGTTATTGAGTATGAGCATAAATTGCTTAAAGGTGGGTTTTAAAGGAGTTAAGCATTTTTACGCTGAACTGAATTTAGTGTACTAGAAAAAATTTGTAGAATATAGATAAAATGATATACAGGGCCAAGCAAAGAGTTGGATACATGGCCGTCTATTGGTGATAATCTCTGGAAATGCAATTTCAGTTGTTTTAAGCGTGTTTTAGTTTGAATTAAATTTTAGCTAAATAGTGGCATGTAATAAAGGTACTAGGTAAACTACAGGGCTGTACAAAAGTATTCAAGTATGTTTCCATCTATTAGTATAAATTGCTGAAAGATGAATTTCAACCTGTTATGCATTTTCTTGCTAAACAAAATTTTCCCATTATATAGTATATATATCAACATACAGATCGAATACAGGACTGTTCAAAAGAATTGGAATACATATTTGGCTATGGACGGTAATTACTGAAATCAGATTTTTAAATGTTTACTTAGTTATCTTATTTATCTTATTTCCGTAAGTAACGAAGTTTCGTTAAAGCTTTCAGGGAGTGTTGGAAAGAGTTTCATAATCTATGCTGTACGCATGATTTTTCTTACTTGTTTAGTGTATTATCTGTTTTTATGGAGATACAAAGTTATTATTAAAATAATTAAATGATGATAAAATTATTTAATTCCAATAAAGGAATACCCCATCGTTTGGCATTCCTATTCTTCTGTCGTATGTTTATGCATATATGATCTGCTGTTCGAGAAACCAACTGCGAAGTATGCCTGAAATGATACTTGTTGTGTTTACTAGTAGTAAATAAATGAGAAAGAATGTTGTCCATCTACACTATATGGCCAAAGGTGACCGGCCACTTGCAATTTTAGACGTTTTGTTAAATATCTAGAAAAATACATGAGGAATTACCCTGAAACTCCAGATGTGTTTACAGTATAGTATAGGTCATATATTTCCGCGAAGATTTTTTCCCGAAACCCCATAGGGGATCGTCAACAAAGTGAAAAAGAACGAATATCTTTTGGATAACCCTGTCGAAACTAATGTAGCAAAAGCGCGCAAACTGTAGATTGTAATTAAGTGGCTTATTGTAATAATTTGTATTCATTTTTATTCGGATAGCATGTATACTCAAAGAGAAATTCAGGTTTTATAAAAACAGTCTTAAATTTTGCCACGTTTTTTGCTTATAATTAGCACAGTTCGTAATAAAAAAAAAAAGTTCTTTTTAAAAAATATGACAAACAACATTGTACACAATACCCTGCAATCGGAATTAAAATATAGTAAAAATTGTATGAAAAATGAGCAGGTTTGCTAAAGAATGTTTCACTGCGCATCTCGAACGCAATCAAAATATAACGTGCATAATATACTAACTAAATGTATAGAGCAACTTTTGTAAAAGTCTCAAAAACATAGCTTGAAAATTCTGAAAATTATCATTGATAGAATAAGTTCAAAATCCGTTGTTTCCAAAATTAAGCAAAAAGATGAGGGACTGTATCCATATATCCATTGATTAGTGGCAATATAGCATACGCAGTAATTATACCAAATGCACTACTGTATTTGGATACAACCCTCATCTTTTTTGCTTCCTTTTGGGAATAACGGATTTTGAGCTTATTCTATCAACGATAATTTTCAGACTTTTCAAAGTATGTTTTTGAGACTTTCACAAAAGTTGCTCTATACATTTAGCTAACACATTATGCAAATTGTATTTTGATTACATTCGGGCATGCGCAGTGAATCATTATTTAGTAAACGTGCTCATTTTTCATACAATTTTCATTATTTTTTAATTCTGATTGCAGGGTATTGTGTACAGTGTTATTTGTCATATTTTCTAAAAAGAACTTTTCTTTATATATTAAGAACTCTACAAATTATAAGCAAATAAACTTGGCAAAATTTGGGACTCTTTTTATAAAAACTTTAATTTCTCTACGAGTATACATGCTGTCCTCATAAAAATGAACACAGTTTATTACAATAAAGCACTTAATCCTAATCTACAGTTTGAACGTCTTTGCTATATTACTTTTTACAGGGTTATCCAAAAGATATTCGTTCTTTTGCAATTTGTTGACGGGCCCCTATGGAGTTTCGGAAAAAATTCTCACGGATATGTATGACCTGTTTACACACCTGGAGTTTCAGGATAATTCCTCATGTAGTTTTCTAGATGTTTAACAAAACGTTTAAAATCGCAAGTGGCCGGCCACCTTTGGCCATATAGTGTATTTTGTTGATAAGAAGTTCTGTCTGCTCCCCCCCCCCCCACCCCCGTGCGGAGGCAAGTCCATGAAAACATTATTACTGTTAAATGTATTATGTAACAAAAAGCTATTATTAAATACTTTTAAATAGTAATTATTCTTTTAACGGTTATTTGATATAAAGTTATTTCATATACAAAATGCTATTTTATTGATTTCTCTGCATTTGAATCAATAAGGTATTCGAAAATAAATGTATAACAAAATCTGTATATCACTCCAAACAGCAGAAAAAATTTCAAGAGTGAAAAGAATTTTACACATTGATAAGGATTTTTATTACTGGGGGGGGGGGGGTCGAGGTATGATAATGTGTGTATCGTAAAAGGGGGAAGTGAGGGTCCAAAAATATAAAAAAATTAATAACGTTATATATATACAGCCCCTAACCACATAGACAGTGCCAAGCTAGCATATCTTGTGCCAGGTATCCTCGAGAAGAGGATGATGAGATAAGAGAATTCACGAGGCCGCTTCCGCTACACGCAGAAATGAGATACACTATGATCGTCATCATCCAACAGCTATTGTTTTCCAACCTTCAGCCTAATTGTTTTTGTTAATTCATTTTATACTCTTAAAAATATGTTTTTGTTAATTTAATGTTTTTCTTTTATAGGTTCTTCAGAATTAAATAATCCCAGATATTAATGCTTCATGGATGCTTTACTGTGTGGTTTATTTCTGCCAATTTCCATACCAAAGAACCGAAAAATGATATGTGCACATTCAAAATTATAGTTTTTTCTACTTTAATGGTCATATGACGATTCATAAGATGTCCTTAAATGTTAATCAACACCTTCCCATCGACACAGGTGAGAAACCATATGTTTGCAATATATGTCAAAAAATATTTAAACATCAAGAACAATTACAAGATCATCTTCATATTCACACTAAAAATAAACCATTTGTATGCGATATATGTCTAAAGTCATTTTCTAAAAAAGAATCTTATAACGATCACCTTCGAATCCATACTAGAGGGACACCATTTGTATGTGATATATGTCAACAGTCATTTGCGCATAAACAAAGTTTAAAACATCATCTTCAACGCCATATTGGTAAGAAAAAGTTTGAGTGCAGTGTGTGTCAAAAATCATTTGTGCAGAGGCAATACTTCGAAGAGCATTTTCGTAGCCACACAGGAGAGAGACCATTTGTATGTCATGTGTGTCAGAAATCATTTTCTAAAAAAGGAACCTTAAATATTCACCTTCGAATCCACACTAAAGAGACTCCATTTGTATGTGATGTATGTCAACAGTCATTTGCACACCGGAACTCTTTAAAATGTCACCTTCGAATACACACTGGAGAGAAACCATTTGTATGTGAAGTATGTCAACAATCATTTGCATATAGGAACACCTTAAAACGTCATCTGCGACTACACACTGGAGAGGAACCATTTGTATGTGATGTATGTAAAAAGTCATTTCTACACAAACAATATTTTGAAGATCACCTTCGCATCCACACAAAAGAGCAACCATTTGTATGTGATGTCTGTCAAAAATCATTTTCTAGGAAATCAACTTTAAATGATCACCGTCGTATTCACACTGGCGAGAAACCATACGTATGTGATGTGTGTGAAGAGTCATTTGCAAATGCATCAAGTTTAAATTGTCATCTTCGTGTCCACCACACAGGTGAAAAAACATTTGTTTGCGGTGTATGTCTAACATCATTTGCATCGAAGACTCATTTAAAAGATCACATTCGCATCCACACAGGAGAGAAAGAGTTTGTATGTGATAGCAACACTGACGTGAGACCATTTGTATGCAATGTATGTCTAAAATCATTTGCATCGAAGGCGCATTTAAAAAAACACCTTCGCATCCACACACGAGAGAAACCATTTGTATGTGATGTATGCCAACAGTCGTTTGCACGTAGCAACACTTTAAAAAATCACCTTCGACTCCACAATGGAGAGAAACCATTTTTATGTGATGTATGCAAAAAGGCATTTGCAAAAAGAGAAAATTTAGAATGTCATCTTCGTGTCCACTCAGGTGAGAAACCATATGCGTGCAGTGCATGTCCAAAATCATTTGCATCGAAGGCTCATTTAAAAGATCACCTTCGCATCCACACTGGAGAAAAGCCATTTGTTTGTGATGTTTGTCAAAAATCATTTTCTAGAAGAACAACTTTAAAAGATCACTTTCGAATTCACACGGGCGATGAAACATACGTTTGTGATATATGTAAAATGTCATTTGCAAATGGAGGAAATTTAAAATGTCATCGCGTTGTCCACACAGGCGAGAAACCATTTGTGTGCAGTATATGTCTAAAATCATTTACTAGAAATTCAACATTAAAAGAGCATTTTCGAATCCACACTGGCGAGAAACCATATGTATGTGATATTTGTCATGAATCATTTGCTATTAGATCAACTTTTACATGTCATCTTCGTGTCCACACTGATGCTGAACAAAGTACAGGTACTAAACCATGAGCAGTGAATGTCAAGAAAATCATTTTCACTGCAGCAACGTTTACAATATTATCTTTGCATCCACACAGGTGAAAAGCTGTTTGCAAGACTGTCACCTGCTACACATTAGATGTAAGAACTACACATTGGTCTAGTTCTACTACACACTACACATTGCTTACTGAAAACCACTTTTTTTCAAGTTGTTTTTTAACAACAGATACTCTTGTATTCTGATGTTCTTGGTTTCCTTTTAATTTTTAAGCATGTACAAATTTTAATTATTACTTAAAATAAGTATTCTGCAGGGCTTTGTATACTGTGTGAAATATTTTGAGTAAAAATATTCAACTGATGTTTTAGGCTCAAAATTTTATCTTGTGGTGCTAAATAACAATGGACACTTTATTCAACTTACAAGATAATTTAAATATAAAAAAGTAATAATGATGAAAATATACATATTTGTATAAGGCATTTGTATTTTTTGTGAATTTTTTCTTTGTTTTGATAAATAAAAATTCATTTCATACTACTTGATTATCCTGTCGACCAAAAAACTATCGCCAATGTAGAAGATTAAATGCCAGTAATGGATGACCGTAAATGTCACATTCACTTAACATTAACCCTTTCAGAGGCAAAGTACTTACTTCTGTTACTAAAATGTTTAAATGATTGATTGACACCACGATTTACAAAAAAAATTATATGAAAATAGCCAGGGGCGTAGCTACCGTGGAGCAGTTGGAGCAAACTGCTCCAGGCGCACGAATCCGTAGGGCGCAAACTTAGAAAGAGCGAAAAAAAGATTTGCATATTTTTTTCGTTATTAATCATATATAACAGATGAATCTTGTTACAATCAGCATATTCCTATGATATTTTACTAGTGTTTAATCTATGCTATTTCTATTTAAAAAATGTTTTTATATACGGTTAAAAGAAATTTTTATTCCCGAAGTTTTAATTCATTTCATATTGCAACCTGAAGTAATTTCTCCGACACCGTTTCAGCATGCCTGATTTTTTTCTGTAACTTTAAAGTAGACGATAGTTGAAGATTTTCAAATCTTAAAGTAATTGAAGCTTAGGGCTATATCATAGGTCACTTTATTATCTACCACTATTTCCGAATCATAATTTTTCTGATACATTTAAATTGAAAATGTTTTAGACATTTATCATGATGAGTACTGTACGGAAAAAATGGTAGCCAAAAAGTCACCGCTGCTAAATCTACCGGGTGTCCTAAAAAGGACTGACTGATTTTAAAATTCAATAACTTGTAAACGGTGACAGATATTTAAAAAATTCTTGCAGGAGGGTTATGCATAAGGTCAAAAGTTTTTTTTACAGTGATTTTCGATTTTAGTTCGAATTACAAACAATATATGGCGCTGCTATCAATAGACGCTAAATTCAGGCTCGATTTTTGGTACATCGTGGGCCGCTTAATACATTTCCATCTCCTTTTTCCGCATGGAACAAGAGAAAGGACCAGAAATCGAGCCTGTATGTAGTGACTATTGCTTACAGCGCCATCTATTGTTTGTAATTCGAACTAAAATCGAAAATCACTGTAAAAATCTTTTGACCTTATGCATAACCTTCCTGCAAGAATTTTTTTAATATCTGTCAACGTTTGTAAGTTATTGAATTTTAAAATCAGTCGGTCCTTTTTAGGACACCCGGTATATTTACAATGTAATAAATAGCCTTAGCTATTTAGTTATTTTAAGATTTCACAAAAAAAGAAAGACAAACAGTAGTTTGACAAGTTAAATAAAATTATTAACCATTTTACAAACAAAATTAAATTTTGAAGGGTTTTTTTTTCTCTTTTTTTTTTAGTGGAAACTAAACATGCATCAATACAGATTCCAAAACAATAATAAGAGCGGGATTTAAGCATATTTCGCATCAGTCTACGGCGACAAAATTTAAAGGGGAGGGGGTGAGGAGGCTGAGGACAAATTATTTTTGAGATTTTGAAAAAAAAAGTAAATCTCAAATGCAAAAGTGATAAGCATTTTCTTTTAAAAAGAGAGAAAAGGTTAAGTATGAAATTCAGAGTTCCATAACACCTGATTACTGCTCATGAAAATTTACACCATTTTTTTCTAAATGTATTATTCCGCATTAAATCTTATTTAGTCGTAGAATTTTAGGATTAAATAATGCAAAACGTATTTGTGGAAGAGGGTAATTTGAGTTTTGCTTAGGCCGTAATCACATGCTCTGATCCATCCGATATCGCATTTAATAGACAATGAATTTTTGAATTATATAAAAAAAAAATCTTGAGTAACTCCATTCAACTTTCGAACAGTTTACAAAAACACTGTGTGTTCAAAACAGTATGACAATGAATAAAAATTTAGATCCCAATTTTATAGATAGGTGAAATATTTCCACTGGTGGTAAGACCTCGTGTTTTAAAGAAAACGTGCACTTTCAAGACATAAGATTCAACACATTTTCATTTCGCCCGTACTGAAACAAGGCCCATAAATAAATAAAAACAAAATGATTTTACATTTCACATTCTGGTAGGCTCGGTGTGCCCTAAATCAGGTAAAGCTGCGCTCTCCCTTAGGTGAAGTTAATAGTTACAAAATATGCCACAAGCATTAGATTTAAACAGCCTTAAATTATTTAATAATTTTTAAAAAAATCACTTTTTAGAAGCATTTTTTTAATAATGATTTTTTTATCTTCTTGCAAAGAAGAATTTATTTTTTTTCTTGAAAGTTTCTTTGTTTCAGAGGACCATTTAAATCTTTTAAAACCTAGTGTACATTCTATAATTCTGTGCGTTACCAAGGGCGATATGATCTGTCCCAACATTTTTCAGCCTGTTTAGCACCAAAGAGCTCTATTTCAAAAAAACTTTTTATTAGTTTTTTGTAAAATCATTTATTAAGTATTTGTTTGAAATGTTTAGGCTTCGTGTATTCGTACAATGCTGTGATTGTAATTTCCCTTAAATGTTTATCATACTAATTTTTGTGCTTGTTGCACAAAAAAATATTTATAAAGAATAATTTCTGCAAAGAAAAAATAAGTCAAACATTTTTTGTTAAGAATCACATTTTTATATGAAAACGGAATTGTTTGAATATTGTCTATAAATGTGATAATCAGAACGGCGATCAGCTATTTTCTAAATACCTTAGAACAGGCTGCTCAACGCGGAGCCTTTTCAAGGTTCTTTAGGGGTATTTTTATACATTCTCCATAAGACGGAAATCTGCCTAATATAGAGCTTTACTGCATAAAAATCTGTTTTAAAGATACTTTGCTTTAAAAAAAAATTAATAACATTTCACGTTTTACTAGCAGCATTACGAGTTTTTATCCTGGCCGCTCAAGAAAAGGTTTAAAATAGGTTTTATTAGTAATAACATTCTTAATTAGTACTAAAATTATGTGCACTCAGATTCCTATACTAGCCACTCACAAGCTAATGTTAAACCAATGGCAGCGCTCATTAAAAATTTCTCATTTACATTTCAATATTTTTAAAAGATATTTTTCATTCAATAGAAAATATGAGGTTGGCGTCTAAATGGTTATCTGTATACTGTTTCGATTTTTTTTAAATTATTATTTCAAAGGGCACTTTCAATTTCGGATCCAATTCCGAAATTGCAAAAGCATCCCCGTTCCCCGCAAAAAAACTGGAATGGTAATGGGCATTATTGGTTTCTACTTACAAGGTGATAAAACAAGGAGTTTCTAAAATGTTGCGCCCTCCTAAAATCCAAGGACTGCGTATTTGACTATGACCTAGTCCGACCCTTCGTGCACTAGCGGCCCTTTAAGGGTTCACAATCACTTTTCTACCAGAATTTGTAAATAAAATTTGTTCTGTTTTAAATCTGGGGATTTTCAACGATTAAACAGGGAGAATTTTTTTCTGAAATAACTGGTAGTAACGTGATTGTGAACCCCTTGTCGAGCTACCACTGTCTGCATGATGAAACGTTGTTCTATAGATATAAGATGAACGTGAGCAATAAAAATAATTTCATTGAGATATAAGAGAAAATGTCCATCAGTTATCATCACTGAATTGTTAAAAATAGTTTAGATAGCAAAACCATCGACCAATTTTTTTCGAAAATAGTACAATTCATACAGATTTATAACATAACGTCTGTCATCATTTAAAACTCAACAAATCATGCACTAGTAATCTAGAAACGTGGGGAGATTCTAACATAGACGCATATACACACACATACATCTTGAATCGTTGTAAAAATTGTGAGAAGAGATTCAAAGTATTTGAAAATGTAAAAATATACCATTATTTTCATTTATTTTTATTATCATTACAATGTTTTCCTATTTCCTTCTTTGCATTGTATGTGTATAGAAAGTAAAAACTGCAGTCGCGAACAATTGGTGTCAATCATTGTTCTCGCTGTCGATCTACGCTGCGGCCAAAATGATTCATTTGGCGCGAAAACTAAAATTTGAAATCCTCAAATTGCAAGAGATGTTTTGTTTCTTTCGGTGACAATCTCAATGATGTTACTTTACGATTAAACCGACTCATTATTTGTGTTTTGATATTCTTAGTGTTTCATGACGAATCTATTACTACCATTATTTGAATTTAGCTGGTTCAAAAGCCAATGAGGATCCCGGTGTCAACTTTTACCGTTGTCCATTGACTAATTTTCTAAACCATTAGTTGTAGAAATATAATTCCGATAGTAAAATATTCCAAAGTTGTTTTCAGTGTTGAATTCAGGAGGTGGCTCGGCAGGGGAGTGAAATACCCCCACCACCCCTGGAGCAATGAGATGTTCCTCGGAAAATTTCAGATTTTGTGTTTTCAATGGTCAAAAAGTGCAATTTCCCCCCAGAACTCTATTATGCCACCCCTCCCCCCTTCGGAGCCACAGAAGTCCTTTCTGGAGAAAAGTGTCTGAATTCAATACTGGGTGTTCGTCATCCTTTTAAATGTAATTTATGTCAAAATAGTTATTTTTTAAATGTTACGAGGTTTACATTTTATTCGGTCCCTTGGTTCCGTATGTTATATCTAAAAAATGTGCTCCGTACTTTAAAAGATAAAATAATAAAAAGTTCTCTTTTGTATGACCAAAACTTACTAAGCTATTATACCGGGTGATTATAATTAAAGTTACGAGTTCAAAAATCGATAATTTAAAAACTACTGGTCAGAATGACTTGATATTTTAGCAGAACAATCGTGAGGCAATGGAATTTTGTTTGGCGAAGGAAAAAAATAGTTCCAAAATGTGCCGACAGATGGCGCTCAGGGTAATGTCAGGGGAAAGACCAAAAATGTATTCTTTAAACGCAGGAATGTTGTTAGCCAAAAGGATTTCCTAAAAATATATATTAGCGAAAAGACTACGTGTTTAGAGCGATAAGGAAAAAAAAGGAAAAAAAGAGCTTCATGGAACAAACACCTTTCTGATGATTAAGGCATAAGTTGTTCGATATGCCCTCCAATCGTGTTCCGCTACTAATTGGAAGCGCAAAACGGTATGCTCCAGAACAGATCTGAGGGTATCTGTACTGATGCAATGGGTGTGGTGTGTGATGCTTGCCTTCAAGTCCACCAGAATCTGAATCCACCCGCTGCAAACAATATTCTTCAGGTACCCCCAAAGCCAGAAATCACATGGATTTAAGTCGGGGGAACGTGGCGGTCACGTTGTTGGAAAATGGCGGTTTATGATCCTATCATCTCCGAAATTAACACTCAGTAGCTGCTTCATAGGAGTAGCAATGTGCGGAGCAATGCACGAATATTGTGCGATCCACACACTGACACTGCTGAAGTGCCGGAAGGACATAATTATGCAAAAGTACTTCATACCGCTTGCCAGTAATGGTGCAGGTAACGGGTTCCCACGGATGTGATCTCCTCGAAGAAAAACGGACTGACGATAAACGCTGCCGTTATTTCGCACTACACAGTGACCTTTTCAGACTGAAGAGGCTATAGCTGGGACGGATTCTCGGTCGCCCATATTCTGCAATTTTGCGTATTTACAGAACCTTGCAAATGAAAGTGGGCTTCTTCAGACCACAGAATGTTCCATGGCCATCCATTGAACTTCCATCCGGGCAAGAAATTGTTGTGCAAACGATTGACGTGCTTCCAGGTCAGCAGGTAGCAACTCCTGCACATGAGTTATCTTGTACGGATAACAGCGCAAGATGTTCCGTAGGACTCTACGCACCGTGCTGTTCGGCATATCTAGCATTCGGCAGATTCCTCGTGCAGTGTTGATTCCAGCATCACTGTTAGTCTGTTGTTGCTGTAGCTACATTTTCCATTGCAGCAGCCGAGACTGATTTCCGTCCTCTACCCCGTTTAACGTCAAATGAACCGGTCTGTTCGAATTTAGCAATCATTTTTCGCAGACCATTTGTGGTTATTGGAGCCCTTTTTATGTATTTTAATGTCCGAAACTTCCTAATAGCTGTAAGTGTATAGTCATCATTCTTATAAAAAAGCTTCAAGAGCAGAGCGCGATCGTTCATAGTCTGAGTCATGATGAAGCATTCAGGCAAAGAGCTTTTGTTGTGCATTTTTATAGCAGCTATGTCTGCGGCGCGCATGTTACGTATTAGTAATTTGCATATCTCCAGACAATGTGAACCATGACAGCGCCATCTATCGACACATTTTGGAACTATTTTTTCCTTCGCCAAACAAAATTCCATTGCCTCACGATTGTTCTGCTAAAATATCAAGTGAATTTGACCAGTAGTTTTAAAATTATCGATTTTTGAAATCGTAACTTTAATTATAATAACCCGGTATTTTGAATTTTATGAAATTTTAGTATTTTCAGGCACTAAAAATAGAAAACGTGTTTCATCTATATGTGAAAAGTAAAATACATATGTATATATATAAATCGTGACAATAGTGTGTTTTTATTACTTTTCTACAATGCTTGGAAACTTTTGAAAAATAAAACAGATATTAAGGATGGCAGATTGTACTGGCCCATTGGCACATTTAAACAAAAATCCCCCCGATTCGCAAAAAATTAATGTAGGTACTCCAGACTTGACATTTCATTTTTTACTTTTAATTATTTGTATTTAATAAGTTGTTAAAATACTTTGACTTTCAAGTAAAAACAAGTTGTAAATCCAATTAAGAATAGTATATAATTTTTTAATTTCAAAACGAAATTGCGCAGAATTTTTTCAAATGACAAGAGGGCGCACAAACTTAACTTGCTCCAGGGCGCTGAATCTGTAGCTACGCCACTGAAAATAGCAGTTAAAAGCATGTATTCGAGTATATAATGTCCTTCTATATATATAAAAAAGTAACAGTTTCGAAATGGACCAATAAAAATCTGCGTAGATCTTCCCGGTACATTCCTAGATCGGCATCCATATTTCTTGTGACCGGGGAACTTTCTTCGTTAATATTAAGAAAACTGTTTCATACAAAAATATGAAAATTGGTGCTATTATAGAGGAATGTTTGATAAACACGCTGATGCAGACAGTTTTTAAATATAATAATTATTTTAAGAGAGATTTAATGTTAAAGTTTGTCAAAATCTTTTCATGAAAAACATTTATATGAGCAAAAACTATACATAGGAATTTAAACATTTGTACATCATTCAATACATTAGGAATTCCCGATATGCAGACTACATTTATTTTTTTAATTTGACTCATTTTTTGAGGATATATCTCCATTTTTAATTCAAATTTTTAGCATTTCGAGAGATATTTTTTCATATTTTAGAAAAGGATATTATTTTAAACTGTTGCCAATTTTAAAAACAGCGCAAAGAATAATATCTCCTTCAAATTAAAAATTTATTTACACGTGGCTATTATGATCAGAAAAAAACTTTCAAATGAGAATTAAGTGATTACGTCTTATAAACCAGGAAAATATCGAAAATTACAGCATAAAAACTATAGTTACACATGGATTTTAAAAGAGAACGAAAATTTTTATATAATGAATTTATTATTATGCGTTAAAAATCGCAAATGGAGGAAATGTACGTCATATTTAAAAAGGCCAAATAATTGGCTGTTGGCAAAACAATTTAAATTAAAAAATATATTTGCGCTAGACATTTATTTTATATTTTGAGATAATCTTTTCAACTATTATCGTGAATTCTAAGACAGCGTAAATAATATTTTCTTTCTAACAACAAAAGTATTTTCATGTGAATGTTAAATAAGAAAGAAAATTTTGGTGAAAATTACGTCAGATATAAAACGATACATTTCAAATGTGTTATTTAAAAGAACTTTCTTATAGAGTTGTTAAAAAACCGAGGGACAAAGACTCTGTTTACTTAATTCATTTTACATTAGTTTATTTTAAAATTTTTAACTAATTTTTTTTAATCAAAGCCGAAAACAGCCATTGTATCCCTTATCAAACGCTAATTTCGTCTTAAAAATCTCCAATCAAAGGAATATGAATGAAAATACGTTTACAGGGAGATCGCCACTGTTTTTTAAAATTATAATTCAATCTTTTTAAAGCCGATGAAATTAGCCTATGCTTTTAGAATCTGGGGTGTCGGAACGGGGGTTGGCGAGCGTAGCTTCGTAGGGGGCAGAGCCCCCTAGTAAAACAAAATTTAGTTTTAAAATTCTGGTGCCAATGTCGCATTTGTGAATTAAAATTAAATGGTATGTATAACATACCGCCGCCCTTCAAGGGATTTTAAAAAGGCTACACGTATTTGTTACGTCATCGAGTTATTTTTAATTCAACGTTTATTTGTATTATTAATTCTGTGATTACTTACTGTTTCCTCTAGGTAATTTTTTAGGGCACGACAATCTGACCCTTTTGAAATTGGCAAAATGAACCATGCCTTTAAAAAAAAATAATTAAATTCACCTGTATTTATAGAGAGAGATTTCTTGCAAAAACTTCCAAATTCCTCTGTATTTCTAAATCTATGTGCCCAAGGTCTTTAAAAAATGATAGAACTTTATTTCTTTAGAAAAAAATTAAAACATATTGTTATTTAATTGTATTTTTCAATTTGTAATTCATAAAATTATTATAATTAATGACACTTTATCATACTAAGAAACTATTTACTTTTTTCTTCTTATATAATTAATAAGAACATAACTAATATTTCCTCATGAAATAGTGTCCTTTTATGGAACTAGCATCCTGCTCCTTTTTTTTTTCTAGAATGAGTACTAAATTATTAATTATCATTTTAGTAATTAAAGCATAAAAATGTATATTATGTTCCTAATTACAAAGTTAATTGTTTAATAAGTGTAAATATCACCAGTATTTAATATAGTTTTATGTAATTATTACAAAATATTAATGTAAGTGTATAACATTACTGTATGCTACTAATTAATGAAACTACTAATTTGCAGTTTTTATAATTTATGTAATTACTAATTATAATTTTATTAATTAAAGTGTAAAAGCACAGATTATGCTAGCAATTAGAGGTTTAACTGTTTTTGAGAGCTAAAACTCTTGGTAGCTATTCAATATTGGAAAAATGGGGAAAAAGTCATAAAAATCCGATTTAAATTTTAAAAAAATCTGATTTTTTCACACTTTATTTGTCAATAACAAAAATAAATAAAATTTTTAGATCATTTGGGGCAAGTAGGGATTTGAGGAAGCCAAGACAATTCCAAGGACTTCAAATGAAATTGTTATACCACCATATACTCCCAATAATGCATAGTTTTTTTTTTTTTTTTTTTTAAATAACACTTTTTTTAAAGTTCAGAAACTTTAAACATATTTAATTGAATATAAATATATCATATGGAATTTAAAGGTAAGCATGTTGATAGCATTACTGGAAGAACAAAAGAAAAAAAGTTTTGATCAGCAGATTTCGAAAATTTGTAAACATAGCTTATTTTATTTTTATTTATTTATTCACACTAAAGCCACTTCCCATCAGGAATGCCAGTATATTTTATGATCCGAGTCCTGGAGCAGACATTAAATCTAGATCTTTTTTTAAATACAAAAATGGGTCTATTTTTAGTAATTTCAATGATAACGCAAAATATTCACCACATTTTTATTATTTCTAGCAGAAAATTTATGCATCTTAAAAGACTTGTTATAATTTCTTTTTTCTACATTCATTATTTAATTTTATACATAATTTATGTGCTATAGTGGATCTGTCGCATTGCTGTTTCACAACTTCTTGTTCATGGCTTAACAAAAGAAACTATATAAGGACAAACTTTGTTTTAAAATTCTGAGAAAGAAAATGACTGTAAGATAAAAAAAATAAATAGAGAAAATAGATAGAGTGATTTTAAAGATAGAATTAATTAATTTAATTTAATAAGAAAAGGCACGTGAATATAGTGGTAGTATAATAAAGAAGTAGAAGTACATTGCATTATGAAAAAGAAAGAGGAAAATACATGATGGATATTAAATAATAATTGAAGCAGTACTCACCTGAAAAGCCATGGATTTATACATCTTTCACAGAATAACTCAATTAAAACGTAGTGCCAAGTAATATTTAAAATTTATTTTACCAATTAAGGTTCATTCTCATAATATTATTATATTATTTATCTTTCATAAGCACTACCCATATTTATATTTGAGAATTATTCATTTCATATGGCACCCAGCTCTTCTACACAATGAAACATACAATAGACAAAAACATTAAAGACACTATATATATGATTAACTGTATTTTTTATTATAGTTGTATGAAAGAAATTAAAGGTTAACTGCGCAGTATCCTTTTTTCACTTAAATAAAAAACATTACAAGCATATTGATATATCAACCAACTTAAAGTAAAATAGTACGATGTTATGTGTACAGGTGCAAGATTCTGTGCCAAAAGCAACCTAGAGAAGAATGTCTTTCACAAATACAGTCTGATATTAAAAAATAAGCAGCTCATACAATTTTATCATTGTGATTTCTTAAAATATTAAATGTTGTTCAAAGTCATTCACTTACACAACAAATGAATATATCAAAGTAAATTAATTTATCGTATGAACTAGTAGAATCACACGTAAGTGACAATCGTCTAAGTTTCCGTTGAGTAGCAAGGTTGAATGTAACAATCATACGGATCTTGCTAACAGTATCCGGCTTAACCTTGAAAATTAAAATATCACCTGTAATACCAGTCGAGTGTTGTACCAGTCACAGACTTTTTCTTAGAGAAGGATTCCAAGGAATCGTTGACACGAGCATGAGATGCATATTGGAGCATTTCAAAATTCCTGTCCGATCTGAACTATTGTTTCTTAGATCCTTTGAAGAGCTAGATGTTTGAGTACAATTCACAACTGATTCATGAAATTACAACTTCCCAAATGGATGCAAATATATTAGTTGAACAAATTAATTTTCCTTTAATTGAGGCCATTTGCGGGCCCACCGAAGTACTGAAGTTATAACACAGCACTCCGGTCGGGTCCGCATGACTTCCTCCAACAAACGTTTTGAAGCGAGAGAGAGCAACCCACGCGCAGGAAGGACGCTCTTTACATCCAAAAAACCGTTGAGCCCGCGAGTGACGGTGTTGCCACACAGAAGAGAGAAAAGATTTAAAATGAAAGAACGTTAGGTTAAAGATTTTGAATGAAAAGATCGTTATGTTTAAATTTTGAATTTAATATTTGAAAATTATAAAAGAAATATTTATTTTGGCTGACATTATTAAAATTAAGATTTATTATTTTATTATTGATATTAATTAACGATCTTTTTGTAGAAAAATAAAATTGTTTTAAAGTGAAATTTGACTGAAACTGAATTTGGAATAATTAATAATGAATAACTAATTAAATATTTTAAAGTAATTAATTAAATATTTTAAAGTTTCTAATTTATTATTTTAAGATTTCTGTTACCTAACAATGACCTAATCACATTTTTCTAAGATCAAAACCTGGAGACTTTTCAGAAATGGTAGTGTTAAGAAAATCAATCAGCAATTTTCAAAATGTTCATTTTTTCTCTCTCAATAAAGTAACACATGTATGTAAAGCCATGCAAATTTTGTCATAATAATTTAAAGAGTTTAAAAAGTATTTTATTTATTCAGCTTTAGTTTTAAGTTTCTTCAAAACTGTTATTTGATTTTAAAGAGTTTTTAAAGATTTTACTATTAATGTAGTATAAAGTAAACAGGTTTTGTCACTAATAAAAATAATTAAAACTTGTAGATCATTTGAGGAAACTTCAATAAACTGCTCATTATTAGTGATGCAATGAATAGTAGTTTGTCCGAATATTCGGCCAAGTTACAGTCGAATATTTGGCCTATTCGGCTGCCGAATACCAATTCATAAATTCTAATTTAAAGCAAAATAATATATATCGATATTTTCATACAATTTTTATTAAACATATTCAGGCTTAAAGATAATTAAAAACAAAATTTAAATTTGTTTTAATTGAAATCAATGCTTGCTCTTAGAGAAGTATTTAAGTTTATTGAAACCCTTTTGAACAAACTACAGTAAAAATTATTTCAACAACATCCCTTATTTTGGAAGTTATTCCAATGGTGAAAATTTTATTCATGAAAACTTGGAGAGGGGAATGAATTTTTTGGTGTTGGAACTATAGGTGCAAATTCCCAAAATTTTTAAGGAGCCAGTGGCTCCTAAACCCAAAATATCCAGTCGCCACATTGTGAAAAAATTGCATAAAAGTAATAATGTTTATATGGGAAAAAACTGAGACATTCAAACTGAAAAATAATTTATTTACACATGTACAACAAAACAGACTAAATATATCAAATCTGTACATTTAATTTAATCCCAATTTTTTTTTAATTTGGGTATAAATTAAGTGCAATACAAATTTTAAATATTGTACATATCAGAATATAAAGTTGGACAAGATACAGGTTAAAAAAATATGCATAAGCTAAGCAATCACGGTAGTGGAGAATATTAGGCAAACAATGTTTTATATTTTCATTTTGTCCTACAAGAGTACATATAAAAAGAAAACTGATAATGTGTGAGTATTATTATTTTGCACTATAAAAATCAAAATACAACTCAAACACTTTTTTTTTAAGAGCAAGAAAAATTATCTTTTAAAAAAAATGTTATCACAGACTATTACAGGGGTGATTCTGTTCTAAATTTTCCAAAAATTTATGGCATTCATTTCTGAAAATTCTGACATAAAAAAATATCGCAAATTTCGACAAATGGTCACAGAAAAAATCAATTTCGTTAATCATTCGCAGAAAAAATCGGCAATTTCGCCAAAGCATCGAGAAAAAAAATGAAAATTTGGAAGAATCACGAGAAAAAATGGAAAATTCGTCGAATGATCATGAAAAAAAAAAAGAACCACTGATTTCATCAAACAGCAGAAAAAACACTAATTTTGTCAAACGATCGCAAAAACAATGTGAATTTCATCAAAAGATTGCAGAAAAAAGTGAATTTTGTCAAGGAATCGTAAAATACCTCCCACAAATTTGGTCAAATGACCATGAAAAAAATGGGCGATATTTCTGGGTTTTTTTCCGACCAGTTGACGAAAGTCGCTTCTTTTGACTGTTGATATTTGCGGGGGTTTTTCAGGACGGAATGATTGATTTTGCCTCTTTTTTTCCTTTGACTGATTGATAAAATTCATTTTTTTTTTTTTTTTTCTATCGACCGATTGACGAAAATCGTGTTTTTCTTTCTATCGACTGATTGATGCAAATCACGGTTTATTTCATGATAAATTGACGAAATTTGCAGTTTTATTTTATAAACGATTGATGAAATTCATGGTTTCATTTGGTTAGCGATTGACGAAATTTGCAGCATTCCTCCAGGACGGTTTTTACAAAGTTCATGACCGATCGAGGAAATTCCCAATTTCTTTTCATGACCGATTGACGAATTGATTTTGCGGAAATCTGCTAAATAAATAAATAATAATTCAAGGAATTCTGCTAATTCATAGATGAATCACATGCCGATATCTAGTGGCTACCTTTAAGAACATATCTGAATAATCCCAGAGCTACATAGTTTATGAGTGGGGCCTAAATGTAATCTTTTCTCTGATCGGATTTTTCTGCATTGCAAGCTAACTGTGGTATACTACTGCTGTTGAATTAATTTGCGGCGCACATCAAAGTTAATTTTTTTTTTTCCTGATCCGTGCAGGCATTGGAGTTTTTTAGAAGAAAACAAATTTACAATTCCACGGAAATGTGGCATCCATGTTTAATCATATTTTTTAATTATAGATAATAAGAAAAAAAGGAAAGAAGTATGCAGAAAAAAATCTGAAAATCATTCGGCGAAAAAGGGGTATCCCTATAAGAAGCATGGCGACTTAGATGCCGAAAGTTAGTCACCAAAGCAAAATATTTAGTCACCATGTGGTGACTGGTGATCGTGAATCTGCAGCTATAGTTGGAACATTTAAAGACTGCCTGACCCAAAACATGAATGCCCGCTTTAAACATATTCATGATAATGGACCTTTTTGCATTTCAACTTTGCTAGACCCCAGGTTTAAACTTGCATTTTATTTTTATTAAAGTTGAAGAAAATCATCTCAAGTTAAAATCTTGACTGATTGTACTTATGACTTCTATCTCATACAATGTGATTCCTGAAACTGAAACAAATGCAAATGTGGCAGAAACACGCAAAGACGTTCATAATGAGTCAAAGATTACATTTTGGGGTTGCTTCATACAGATTTCAACTACTAAAAGAAACACAACAGTTAACAAATTTCAGCCCTTACAAATGGTGAGCAACAGTTACTTTGATAAATCCTTTAGATAGAAATGAATGTCCACTAAACTAGTGGAAAGCAAATTCTAAAGCATAATTAAATCATATTTTATAAAATTAAAATAATTAAATTTACTTTAAATTTTTAAATAATATTATTTTTCATGTATTGCACATTAAGAAAATTCAAATGATTATTAAATTTATATTTAATGTTTGAAATAAAAGTGTATTATAAATTTAATAAACATTTACATTTCCTTAATGTGTAACACATAAATATAAACCTTTCGATATGTTATTTAAAGTATATCAATTGATATTATTTATTGTAAATATAAATGATTTTGTTTTAGTATTCGGCTGAGCTATTCCGCCAAACTGAATATTCAGCTTTTAAGCCGAATACCGAATATTCGTTGCATCCCTACTCATTATGGTTACTTTAATGGCCTCTAATATAGCAACCTTCCTTTTTTCCATAATTAATATATTGAAGAATACATATTTTAAGTATTTTTTTATTAATGTCATCAGAAAGTGTTAATACATTTTAAAACATCCAATATTCAAGATATAATATTCTACTTACTCAATTTATACTCAAATAGTTCTTTATTAAAATGAATTATTTTAAATGAGATCTTATTAAGAGAGAAAACTTTACTTATAACTGAAGTGTAACTTCGAAAATCTGGCATTCAGAAACAGGGAAACTTAAAAAATCTGGCATCAGAGTAATTTTCTCCCCCCCCCCACCCTTTTTCAACTCGTCAGAGAAAGAAAGATGAAAGTGATGGATTAATTGGATTAATGAGCAGCAAGAACGCTGATGCTGTGCTAAATAGAACCGCCCATAATGCTAGTAGCAACTCAAAGGAATGAGGACCAGAAGCCGGCAGAAGTAAAGCTGTTACACTTAAAATGCATAAATTTGACTGGAAGGTTAATATCTATTTTAGAGAAACAAGATTAAATTTTTGAAATCAATATTATTCACTTGTATAAAATCCAAGAAAAACTTGTTAAAGAGCGGCTGAAAAAAATTGAAGCAAATAAAATTGACACTGATGTTTTGAAAATTACACGAGAAGAAATGACTTCACTGTTTATTAGATTTTTTTTTAACAGAAAATATCGATTTAAATATTTAATTTCTGCTTTTTCACACATAAATATCAAATGCACATGAATTAAATTATGAACAAAGGGCCCATTAAGCATATAGGAAGTACTTTTGATATTCCTTCAGAAATCCAGAATTTTCAAAAATCCGGCTTAGCCTCGGTCCCAACGATGCCGGATTTTTGAGGTTATACTGCATATGAAATGGGGGGGGGGCTGGTTCACAACCATAGTAGACCAAGTCCATTTTGAAAAAAAAAAATGAGATAGTCCTATTAGAAGGTGAATAAAATCGGTTTTATCTACTCCCACAGTGAACCAAGCCTATTTTTACATATTTTTTGACGCATGACATCTGTTTACAGACTTTGTTCACCGTGGGATTGAATAAAACAGATTTTAAGCACCATATAAATGGATTATATCATTTTTTAGGGTTCCGTACTTAAAAAGTAAAAACGGAACATTATAAGATCACTCCTGTGTCTGTCTGTCTGTCACAGCCATTTTACTCATAAACTATGGAACGTGGAAAGTTCAAATTCGGGGAAGTAATAAAGACCATTGACCCACATATTTTCAAATTAATAAACATTCATAAATATATTTAGTAAAAAAGTAGAGGGGCTAATTATGCTGCTTGAAAAAAAAATCTTTTCTTTGCATATCATGTGGGGTATCCTGTGAAAGCTTTTGTAATGCTGAACTCAAAAATATATTCCTTTCAATTTTAGGTATTATATTTTCAAAGATATTGTTGAAAATGTAGTGCAAAAATATGTTCCCCCCCATCTAATTCCGAATCTACTGAAACTAAAATTATGGAAAAATTAGAGGTAGTAGACGTTAATGTAAACCTTGCCGGAAAATTATAGCGATTACCCTAGGTCACATAGTTTTTGAGTAATTAGCATTTTTCTGTTATACACAAATTTCGATTTACGGGCATTCAGAAAAATTGTTGAGCATCGCTGAATATACCTATCATTGCAGAAGAATAAAAGCATTGTTGATAATAATGATTTTCGAAAAAAATCATCGGTAATTAACTGAGATATTAACCCTTAAAGGTACGGTCAGTTTGGACATACACAAGGACAGGGGTGGTGTACTCTATGCCTAGTTAACAACTTTTAATGATATATATGTGTAATGTAATGTTCAGTAACAGTATAAAAGCAATAAAAGTCAAATTGTTAAAAACATACTAATTTAAGGGGTCTCCGGACTCTAAAAAGTGGAAAAAAATGAAAAAAGACCATTTTCAACATTAAATGTCTTAAAATGTATATGATTTTAAAACACAATTTTAATTGGGATAAAAAATTACAAGATACAGAATTAGTATTTATAGGGGGCTCGAAACTGTTAGACATTTGTCAAACAAAAAATTGGCATAACAGTTTACGCCCAGGATTACAAAATAAATATTGCAACTAGAATGAAAATGTTGGTGCTTACTTATACTTCAGACTGTAATAATTTCCCTGAACTTAAATTTGTATTCAAAGCATTTTTATATTGTTAATGCAATGTTGCATTTAGCTAATACAAAATTTTGAAAATTTCAACAGTAAAATCACCTCAAAAAATATTTTTTTGAACAATAAAAAGGAAATTTTAGGTTCAGTTTATACAGACTAACATGAAATATATGCTTGGAAAATTTCATGAAAAAATATTCAGAAGTTTTTGAGGTATCCTGCACATTATGCCCAAAAAACGCCATTTGGAAAATAATGACTTTAAAGTTTTGGAAACGCCGCTTCAGCTATTGAGCGGGTATAATTCTAAAAGCCAAAACTTCTGTTCTAATGGGAATTTCAAGGAAACAATTATATCAAAATATTCAGAAAAGATAGGAGTTTAACATCTAAAAAAAATTTAAATTTCTTAAATTTTGAAGCTTTAAGAATCCTGCGACCACTTAATCCTTTCCTGCACCTATTTATAAACTTATGAAATAATGAACTGACACCAGAATTTATAAACGAATTTATTAGAAAATGCGAACTTGCTTATTTTCACGTACATGATAAAAGGAAAATTTTAATTAAATGTTCTTGGTGCCATTTGTCTGTTTTGGAATTAAAATTAGGTGTCCGTTTTTTAAGGGCATCATCCTCGAAATATTTAATTAGAATGAATCGCATAAATACTGTGAGATTCGCGATAGTTTGCATTGATTGTATCTCTCAATACACCTCGAGTGACTTTAAAAGTTAATTAAACACCTATCTGGAAAAACGCGGCACTGACCAAGGCGGCATTGCAACTTTGAGACCTCAATTCGAAGCGCGCTTAGCACAATGCCAAATTTAAACTTTGAACAAAGGTTTTGTTTTAGCTACACTGTAGAAATAAAGGTTATTACTACGCTGAATTTAGTTTCATGAAATGCCAAATGAAGTTTAACTATGCACTGCTTTTATTGTCAGTATTGAATTAAGTTCATCATAAACAGATTAGGATAATATTAAAAAAAGAGTTATACGAATAGTTATATTTGATATTATTTAGGTTCCATATCTCTTTGAACTTTCATGGTATGCCCATTTACACTTTTCTAATATATACAGTTATATCCAACCCTACGCTGTATAGTATTTTACAAAGTCTTAGTATTCTTTTAGCAACTTTTTTTTTTTCTTTTTTTTAATACAATTACAAATTCATATATTTATTCTACGGAACTCTCTGTGCACGAGTAATGCTCACACTTGACCATTTATTTCAAAATGGACTTGGTCTACTATGGTTGTGAGTCCCTCAAATATAATAACAATATTTTTTAACTGTTTCCCAAAATATGGAAAAACATACTCTTTCTACTCATAAATTATCTGAAAAATGTAAAGTATGAAAGGTGAGATGGTGTTGATTAATGACAAAGATTTTAAAAGCAAACACATTTATTAGAAACTAAAAGAGACATTAACTTTAGACAGAGCTCTACTAGAGCTAACAACATTGTTTCAAAAGAATACCCATTACAATCTAATGTTCGTTCAAGATGAGAACGAACTGATACTTGCATGTGAGAGCAAGCACACATCTCTGAAATTTGTACAGGTATATATACACCTCAAAAATAAGACATTTGCATAAAATACCGCGAAACGGACAGTTAATTACCTGGACGAATCACAGCCTAGCAAACGTCAACTAAAGACGAAGCGTCGTGCATCTCCGGAACGACAGCGCCATCTATAGAGCCTGAAAAATGGAAGTTTCCTTCCAAAGAGCAACCGTGAGATAACTCAACTCGCCGATTGAGAACGTAAACATCTCGACAGTTGCCGGGAAAACGTGTTCTCTGCAGGGTGGACGACAAGATGATGAAATGGGGTTTTAAAAATTAAAATAAGCAGTTGGTATGCTAAAAATAACTTAAAAGAATTAAATATTTCCAACATTGCCCCCCTTCGTACACTCTGACAGAGAACAGTCTAAAAAAAAACTTTCAAAAGGGTAAGTTATGCCAAACGTAAATTTTGAATTTTGACATAAAATTTCTTTAAATACAAACTTACAAAAACAGTTTAATGAAAATTTAAACATTTTACTTATAATACATACATTAACGATTTAAGTTTTTGAGAAAAAAAAAAAAAAAAAAAAATCGGCAAGTTGCCGAAGCCTAAAAGAAAACACTTTAAACTTGTAAACTTTTAAAGATGATAATGCATTACGATTTTAACACTAAATTTAAAGTTATTAAATTTCAATTAAAAGATTAAAAAAAAACTTAGCATTTATGCAAATATCTTAAAATTGTATAAACACATTTGCAAACAGTTTAATACATAAAAATAAAAGTTCATATAAAGTCCTGATTCACTTGAAACAGTCTTAAATGTCCATTGGACAGCAGTCACTCATCGATAAACAGTTTAGTAGTGAAAGCTTTCAAAGAGATTTTCGTTACTGGCTTTGTTAAACAATCAGCTAAATTCTGTGAAGATTGGACATATTTCAACTCGAACATATTGTCGAACACTAGATTTCTTAGAAAATGGTAGCGTATATCTATATGCTTTGTTCGAGCATTTTCGATAGGTGATTTTGAAAAGTCGATAGCAGCTTTATTATCACACAGTAATGTATATTCAGTACAGTCTTGGTTGATTAATTTTGATTTGATAGTTTCTTCCAGAACTCTTCTTATCCAAATCATTTCCTTTGCTGCTTCACTTAATGAGATGTATTCCGCTTCCATCGTAGATAACGATACGCATTTTTGCTTGAAACTTCGCCAAATGATTGGAGCTTTGTCGACAAACATCATAACTCCACTCATGGATACTCTGTCATCTCTGTTAGATGCATAGTCAGCATCACTATAGCACGTCACTTTTAGAGATGTCACGTTTGATAAATTTAATTTGAAATTTTTAGTGGCTTGCACATAGCCTAGAAGTTTAAGTAGACCTAGCCAATGGATCATGCTTGGGTTTTCTTTAAATTGGCTGAAAAGATTTATTGCAAAAGCAATATCCGGCCTTGTCCGACTTGCTAAAAAAGCTAAACATCCTACTAAATTTCTGTAGGGGTATTTCTCCATCTCAGTTATTTCTTCTCCAGTTTTAGGACAGTCGGTCTTTGAATAAATTATGCCTTTTGCAATAGGTAACGATATTATTGGAATTTTATACTTTGAGTAAATTTTACAAATTTTTTCAATGTATTCTTTCTGATGGATATATAATTTCTTATTTTTATTTTCAAATTCAACGCCAAGCAGTCTCTTGGTTTTTCCTAGGAGTTTAAGGTCAAACTTTGTTTTCAGGAGTTCTATAATTTCTTTTATATGTTCAGCTGTCTTTCCAAATATAATTATGTCGTCTACATATAGGAGTAGTAAGATTCTTCTCTTAAAAATAAATACACAATTTGTCCATTCTAACCTGGTGAAGGCTAATTCTTCTAAAACATCTTGGATCTCAAAGTACCATTGCCTCCCACTTTGGTGGAGTCCATAGATAGCTTTTTTCAAGAGACAAACATTATCTGGATACTTTTGGCTTTGAAATCCCTTTGGTTGATACATGACTATTCTTTCTTGCAATTTTGCATAAAGATATGCACATTTGATGTCTAGTTGTTGGTGGAGCCAACCAAAAAGTCCAACTAGAATAGTGAAAAACAATCTAATGATGGCGAAATTTACTACAGGGCTATATACTTCTTCATAGGATTCTCCTTTTTTCTGGCTAAAGCCTTTCGCAACCAATCTTGCTTTATATCTTATAATTTTTTCTTCTTCGTTTTTCTTGATAGTATACACCCATCGATTATGTATAATCTTCTCACCATCTTTCCTTGGAATTAATTCCCATACTTTTCGCTGCTCCATCATTTTGATCTCTTCTTGCATAGCCTTCATCCATTCTTCCTTTTGGTTAGACTCGACAGCTTCTTTAAATGATCTAGGAATTTCCACTTCTATGCAATTGGCTTCTAAATCTGTGTCAGATTCTTCACTAATGTCAGACAATTTGTTTTCAGTTATAGGTTCAGCTCTCGGTTCGGGTCCTGAATATTTATCTTTTCCAGAAAAACTAAAGAAATTCGGATCATATCTTATATTGTTCTTCAAGCAGTACCTCTTCACATCTGGATGTGATCTAAGAATTACATTTTTACCTTCAATTTTGTAGTAGATGTCTGTTCTTGAACAATCTCTTCTTTCCTTCGCTTCTCTGATCCACTTTATACTTCTACACGGAATTTGATCATCTTCAGAATCAGTACTTGATTCTTCGTTATTTTGATATTGATTCATGGTCTCGACTTCTGAATCTACTTCAGATTTTGATGATACTTCTGGAGTTTCTACATGTCCAATTGCTCTGCGGCTTCCTCCATGGCTAATCTCACCTTTACCTTCGTTACTTTTTACTTTTGGGTCCAGCTTCGCTCCACTTCGGAGCTTTGCTTCTTTCCTTCTACTGTTTGAGTTTTGTTTCTTCTCTTCTCTTATACCAAACTCCTCATCAAAAGATACATTTATTGTTTCGATGACTCGACCCAATTCTGGAATCCATATTCTATAGCCTTTAGTTTGATGTGCATACCCAACTAAAAATCCTTTCTTTGTTCTCATGTCAAACTTTTTTCTTTGTTGTTTTGGTATTCCAACATATGCAATGCTTCTAAACTTCTTTAAATGGCTCACTGATGGTTTTCTTCCACAAAAATATTCAAATGGGGTTTTCTCTTGACCTTTTCTGGCTACTCGGTTCCATACATATACAAAACAGCAAAGTGCTTCTGCCCAAAATTTTTCGTCCATTTTGCTACTTTTCAGCATGGCTTTTATAGCATCTACTGCTGTGTAATTAAATCGTTCTGCGAGTCCGTTTTGTTCTGGTGTATATGGATTAGTCTTCTGGTGTTGTATGCCCTCTTTTTCTAAATGAACTTTAAACTTATCGTTGACAAATTCTTTACCATTGTCAGTCCTTATAGCTATTACTTTCTTCCCTAAAAACCTCTCATTCCTTTTCTGAAATTTTAAGAAACAATCAAATGCTTCACTTTTATGTTGAATAGGATAAGCAGTCACCTTCTTTGAGTAATCATCTATAATCGTTAGAAAATATTCAGATCCTCCGAGTGAATATGTTGGCATTGGTCCACAGACGTCCATATGTAGTAATTGCAGCGGTTTGTTTGTTCTTCCTCCTTCTTGAGATTGGAAAGATACTCTTCTTGTTTTGGCAATTTTGCACGATTCGCAGCCTAATTCCTGATATTTCAACTTCGGTAATCCTTTTACCTTTTCATGCTGAGATGTATTGACAATGTACTGGTTATTTATGTGGCAGTATCTCTGATGCCATTTATCTAGTTCTGTTGCATTCGAAGTTATAGCATTATTTTCGACATAAGTGGCAGATTGTGGGTATGTAGGCTTTACGCTGTACAGTCCATTTTTTCTATACGCTGAAAACATTTCTTCACCTTTTTCATCAAATAAGGTTATTTTGCCATTATTTCCTACAAATTTAGAACCCTTCTTCTCACATACTGCACCTGAAATTAAGTTTCTTCTTAACTTTGGAGAGTACATTACATTATGTAATCGTATTTCATTAACTCTTCCATTTACTCTGAAATTTACATCTACGCTTCCCATTCCTTCAATAGGACTAGTTACTTCGCCTACAGCGAGAGTCATTTTAGTATTGTTAACCGGTTTGTACGTTACAAACAAGTCTTTGTTGTTACAAAAATGACTTGACGCACCGGTGTCAAACACCCAATTGAATTTATCTTGAAAGTTGTTATTCTGACCAAAATTAGCTTCTGTCACGTAACTTTTTCGTTTTGCATTTTTAGGGTTACTTCTACAATTAACAGCCCTATGACCTGGTTTGCCACATTTGAAACAATTCTGATTTTGGTGTTTATCTCTTTTTCGGACTTCTTTGGGTTTTATTAACTTTATTTCTAATGCCGATTTTTCCCCTTTAAGCGAATCTTTTCTACTTTGCTTTAAACGGTCCTCTTCTAATATTAACTCATCTAATACCTTGTTAAAGGTAAAGTCCTTTTTATCCCATCTATAAATGGCTTGCACGATACCAGAAAAAGTGTCTGGAAGGAATCTAATCAGCTGGTAAGTTTTGACAATTTCGGGTAATTCTATTTCCGTATCCCCCATACTTTCTAAAATTTCTTTAAGTCTTGCTCCATACAGCCCTATCGCTTCGTTGGGATCATAAGTACAATTAAAGTAGGCATCCAACATACCAATAGATCTTCCCCGCGTTGCTGGCCGGAAGTGAACTTTTAGTCTTTCCCAAGCTTCTGACGCAACCTTAGTATCACGAATCAGTGGCTTTAAATCTTTACTAATATTTAAATATATTGTACTATAGGCCTGATTCTTTTTAATTTCAAAATCGCGTTTCTCTTTAGGAGTTGCATCTTCTTTAACTTTTAAATCTTTATTACTAACATGTTCATATGCCCCTTTGTCCATTAAAAGTGCTGTCACATCATCTTTCCAGGTGGCATAGTTATAATTGTTAAGTTTATCTATTTCCATCTTTAGTTTTTAGAGCCCCCCTATCTTTAAGCTTTTAGAACTTTTAACTTTAACACCATCTCTAAATTAAATACTTAATATGGGCAAAAAGAGTGGTCCATAACCGATGTTTCCCAAAATATGGAAAAACATACTCTTTCTACTCATAAATTATCTGAAAAATGTAAAGTATGAAAGGTGAGATGGTGTTGATTAATGACAAAGATTTTAAAAGCAAACACATTTATTAGAAACTAAAAGAGACATTAACTTTAGACAGAGCTCTACTAGAGCTAAGAACATTGTTTCAAAAGAATACCCATTACAATCTAATGTTCGTTCAAGATGAGAACGAACTGATACTTGCATGTGAGAGCAAGCACACATCTCTGAAATTTGTACAGGTATATATACACCTCAAAAATAAGACATTTGCATAAAATACCGCGAAACGGACAGTTAATTACCTGGACGAATCACAGCCTAGCAAACGTCAACTAAAGACGAAGCGTCGTGCATCTCCGGAACGACAGCGCCATCTATAGAGCCTGAAAAATGGAAGTTTCCTTCCAAAGAGCAACCGTGAGATAACTCAACTCGCCGATTGAGAACGTAAACATCTCGACAGTCGCCGGGAAAACGTGTTCTCTGCAAGGTGGACGACAAGATGATGAAATGGGGTTTTAAAAATTAAAATAAGCAGTTGGTATGCTAAAAATAACTTAAAAGAATTAAATATTTCCAACATTAACTTAATCATACTGATTGATAAAGTTATCATACAAATTTAATTTTTCCAACTGAGCGAAAAAATGCCCAAGCCGGGGCTCGAACTTAGAACCTTTGACTTACACTGACAATGCTTTACCGTTTGAGCTACCTGGGATAACAATCGGCAGACATATTGGCAATAATATTTTTTGAGCAAAATATGCCGGCCGGTTGTCAGCCCAGTTAGCTCAAACAGTAGAGTATTGACAATGTAAGTCAAAGGCTCTGGGTTTCGAGTTCCAGCTTGCACATTTTTTCACTCAGTTGGAAAAATGCAATTCATATGAAATATAATTGTTTATTGTGTTGTGTATAGTGTACTGATACTGAAATAAGTTTTTTAAAGTGAAATAATTTGTGTTTATATTCTTAAAAAAGACAGCTCATTTTTTTAAAAATACAGATGAAGAACAGCTACACAGAATTCAATATTAAAAATTATTATTATCATAATATATGCCCTCTGTTTACCAGTCCATCTGCCATTAATAGACAGGCCTGAAAAACAAATTGAAGTCATACATGCACTTTTAAACAACATGCTAAAATTTCCTTGAATTTAAATAGATAAAATACTATCAAAGCACTTGGCATCAAAGAAGCCATAGGCATTAATATATTCTAACATTTTAGCCTTTAAAAGAAATTTTCTCGAGCTCAAAAATACACTGTTAAAAATTTGCAGCATTCTGGTAGGTCATTTGACCGTTTTTTCTCTGAAAACGGTTACACAACCGTATATTTAACACTATTCTGACCATATTATTGGCCATTATAGTTAAAATATAGTTAAATTATGGTTATGAAACTGATTTTTCAAAAAACGGTCGAATGACCTGCCAGAAGGCTGCAAAATTTTTAACAGTGTATGTAATACTGACAAAACACATTTCTAAAAATAAATGGCAATTAACATTAATGCATACAAATTTTGTAGTTCTGCAAAAAACATGTAAATGCTACATACAACATTTTAATAATACAAGTAATACAAAACATGTCATGATGTACCTAAATAACATTTAAATTTTGATGAATTTGAAATTATTAAAATGTACTTCAAACAATGGACACAAAATCACAGAGTTGACAAATTTGCTTTGAAGGTTTTTTTTTTTTTTTTTTTTTTTTTTTTCCCCAACTAAACTATTAACATCATTTTGATCAGTAAACGAATGAAACACTCAAAACTTTTGCTATTATTTAATTTCATTGTCACACAACATTGTTTGATTTGAAAAAAAAAAAAAAAAAAAAAAGAAAAAAGGTTTTTTTATACTTTTAATAAACATACAATTACAAAAATCATTTTTAAAAAGTGTGAAAAGTAATAAGCAGATAACAAAAGCAACTGAAACTTAAGGGACTGCTTCACTGAAACTCCCCAATCATGAAACGCCATGTTAAACTACGGGGAAACTGAAAAGTGCCATTACGCATTATCTAATATAATTATTAAAACATGGTTTTAACCCTCATAAAGTAGACCTTGGATGCCAATAATGTGCATTTTAAAAAATTGTCTTCAAAAATTTTAAGTATTTAAAAAATCCCTATAAACTTTAAAATTTACATTTGATGAAATTTTATCCTCTTTGTAAAAATACTTAAAATTAACAAAGACAATTTTTAACAATGCACATCGTCGGTATCTGACATCTACTTCATTATGAGAAAAACTGTATTGTAATAATTATATCAAGTAAAGAGTGCTTTTCAGTTTTTACATATGTTAATATGGGATTTTGCGATCTAAAAATTTCAGTGCAACAGCCCCTTAAAAGAAAATTCATTCAACATTCACTTCTAATTTATGTTTACTGTTTTGAATGTGATGTCTTCGTCTAATATTTAAAGGCATTATACATACAAAATAATTAAAATGTCTATCTGAAAACTTCTCCACCATTTGAAGGACAAAATTAAATTTAAAAAAATTAGCTATTGTGAATAGGTACAGTGGAACGAGTAAACAATGTAGGGGAGTAATATCCAAGTGCACATATAAAATCCAAAGCAAAAGAAAGTTATGGAAAAATCCAAAGGTAAACAGATTTAATGTACATCAGTCTAAAAAAAAATATATACCAATTGATATCAGAAAATCAAATCCATGCATTGTACATTATAGTTAAACTAAATTATTTAAAAAAGCTGTTGAAAATTAGCATACCTATTTTTTCATAGTTTTCTTTCACTAAATCATCTAATCCAATGCTGGTAAAAAAGTCATCTTGCCAGCCTTTCAAATCATTGACACCAGCTATGTAAGTCCATTTGCAAACTAAAGAGCACAAAGATCTAAAACATTTTTTTTTTTTTTTTTTTTTAATTAGTAGAGTAGTAAATTTAAAGCAGTAGTAATAACATCAGTATACAGTTACTTTAATAAAATTAATAAAAAATAAAATAGAAACTTTTTTTAATGTTGAATGCATTAACACATGCTTAAAACCATCTTTTTAATTCTTATTCAATTCATAATATAGTTAAAATTTTGACGATTTAGCGAATTTTTAAAATATTTTTTCATTTAAATGAGAAAATAAAAGCTTTTTTCTTCACTGAAAAAGAAAGCAGGGAAATAAAAGGTTTAATAAATTTTAGTTAAATATGCTCATCAATTTTAAAGTGTGGAAAAAACCTATAGAAAGAAATTCTTTTAAACCCTTTCAGGGGCAAGGTACTTGTATTCGTAAAATGCTCAAATAATTCAATGACACCAGTATTAACAAGAGATTTTATTTGTAAACAAGTAAAAGTAAATTTTCACATACTTAAAAAGGATGACACTCATCATAAAATTCCGGTGCCAATGTGGCAATTTGGGATTAAAATTATGTGATGCCATGACGGTATCACCGCCCTTCAAGGGGTTAAAGAAATTTCATAACATTTATAAAATAATTAAAAGTTTAATTTAAAAAAAACTATTTAAAGCATACTTATTCTTTTCCCACAGTCCTACTCTAAAGAAAAGCAAATATAAAAGCTTTCCTTTAAAATAAATAAAATAATCTTTTTAAAAAAAAATATTAACCGACTTCAAAAAAGCACTAAAAAGAACTAAATAATTCTTTAAACTTCTCTAATGACGAAACCTTATCCATTAACTGCACATCGGACTTCATGTATCGGCATAAAAACGTTAATTTAATAGCTACCAAACATGGATTTTCTAGAGAATATTTTTTACAAAAGATTAATTTACATATTTAGAATTTAATTTACGAATATATACGTATAAAAAGTAATCAATTACTTTTTGAAGTTGGTGCCGACCTATCTTAAGTATAGTAAAATTGTGAATATATTGTAGCTATTACCATGAATAAAGTGATGATGGAAAATATGATATAAAATTTTAAAAATGCTCTATTTCTTCAGATAATTATTTTTTAATCATTATCGATTGTGAATGTTTGGCACCAACTTCAAAAAGTAATTGATTACTTTTTATACGTATATATTCGTAAATTAAATAATAAATATGTAAATTAATCTTTTGTAAAAAATATTCTCTAGAAAATCCATGTTTGGTAGCTATTAAATTCTATATATTAAATTTAACGTTTTTATGCCGATACATGAAGTCCGATGTGCAGTTAATGGATAAGGTTTCGTCATTATAGAAGTTTAAAGAATTATTTAGTTCTTTTTAGTGCTTTTTTGAAGTCGGTTAATTTTTTTTTTTGAAAAGATTATTTTATTTCCTACTTTTTAGTTATTCATACCGTAACACATAATTATCCGGATTTCAACATCTGCTGAATAAGTAAATTATTTGTCAAATAAATTATAATTTAGAGAAATTATTTATTAAACAAATAGTTTTTAATAAATTCTTTATAATTTCATTAGAAGTATTGGTTTTATTAGCATTTAATACATATGATGTTTTTTCAAACAAGTAAATTGTATTCAGAACAGTCTACATTCATTTATTTATTGATCACATACACCTGAAGTATGTGCTTGACATAAGGGGCTCGCTTATAAGTCATCGTTAATATACAAGTACGAAATAGCACAAGGACTTTGAGCTTTGATGGGGGGGGGGGGGGGAGTTCTAGATAGCACAAGGAGATTTACAACACCAGAGAATTGCATCTGGGAGCTCCACAATGAGTGTGAAACGGGACCAACGGGAGTTGAACCCACAGCCCAACTACGCTCTCAAGCGATTAGTGATGTGGTGCCTTAACCATTCAGCCACGGTCTACATTCAAGAATTATTTTTTGTGGGACTCAGTTGTCAACAGCAAAATGCAGACTATGTAGCAATATTTGTATTGACTCTTCAAGTATATTGACAAGGACCCAGATATATTTTTCGCTGTTAGCGAAATGAGATTGACCAATCAGAAGCCTGCCTTTTTGCGAACTTGTAATTTTTATAGAGTGTGTACTTTTAAATTTCAAAAATTCTTCTATCAAATAAAACAAAATTTTCTGTACTAAAATGCTGGCATCCAAAAAGTTGTAGACATGTCAGGTTTGAAAATGTGGTCCAGGGACCACCGTGGCTGAGTGGTCAGCGATGACCACCTCGGGAACTCAGCTTTCGCTTTAGAGTGTTAGTGCAGGCATCACGGCACTAATCGCTTGAGAGCGTAGGTGGCTCTGGGTTCGAATCTCGCTGGCTCCGTTGCACACTCTTTGTGGAGCTGCCGGATGTAATTCTGTGGTGCTGTAAATTTCTTTGTGCTATCTCCATCCTGTATATTGACAATGACTTATAAACGGACGCTTGACACCAAGGACACAAGTCAGATAACTGTATTCAATAAACTAATCATGTGGTCCATAATGGAGGATATTCCATCTACGTTTTGATCACGTGGTCAAGGTAAAAACTTCTAGCGTAAAGAACGGAAGGCTCCATAGACGTAATGAAAAACCCTCGCCAGCCAGTGAAACAGTTCATGCGGAAAGCAGTAGTAGCCTCCCTTCTTATCAGTTAGAAGTTATTTGGGTAAATTACCGGTATCACGCGACTTTTTTCAGCCTCGAACCCATATTTGGAATATCCTCCATTTAACCAACAGCGTTCAGTATCGACACCATAACAAAGAGCCTTTATACGTACGAGTGTTGATATACGCACAGGAGGCATGCTCATTTCATGTTTTTGCCGAAAGTACGGCTACAGCGTCTAGAATAGCTTGTGTGGAAATATGCTACCCAAACAACGGGAAAAATTTGTATTCCTTAAATGTGCGACGATACTGCTAAAATCCCAAGTGTCGATCGCAGCGACATCTGCGGGATTTTCGTATTACATTGTATAGGCTAGCAATGTCTTGAAGTTGTAGAAAATATCAGTTAGAAGTTATTTGGGTAAATTACCGGTATCACGCGACTTTTTTCAGCCTCGAACCCAGATTTGGAATGAAGTCCATTCTACATTATTCTTTTCTGATAATCTTCATCAGTTGTTTCCTCTTGTAAGGTGCCTCTATTTGAGAGTGGCGACATACAATGCTCAGACTCTGATTATACATACGTGTTTGCCTATACTACGGCACAACTAGACATTTTCTATTCCAGAACTTGGCGATACTCCTTGGACAAGTTTCATTATACGAGTGACGGACAGTAGACTTTATTCCAAATCTGTGTTCGAGGCTGAAACCCAAAAAACTTCTAACTGATAAGAAGGGAGGCTATTACTGCTTTCCGCATGAACTATTTCACTGGCAGGTGAGGGTTTTTCATTACGTCTACGGAGCCTTCCCTTCTTTACGCTAGAAGTTTTCACCTTCACCACGTGATCAAAACGTAGATGGAATATCCTCCATTTAGCAAGCATTAGTTTGTCAATAATGGCAAGCTCTTCAAGATTCATGGCGATAGCTTTTGTCTAGAATCTATCAATCAATAATTTTTTTCCGTATGTCACCATTCTCATACCAATACTCCCCATCCTTAGGCAGTAAAGACATCCGAAATGAGCGTCAATGATTAGGGGTTTTGTCTGAATCTGATAACCGAAGACAGTGCTGCTACACATAAGAAGGCACTTTTATGTATACTGTATATGGATGCACTTTGCAGTGCACCGACTAATGGAGACACTTTGCTGAACTATAGCGCCTAGAATATATAGTGTGGAAATCGGCTATCCCTCTAATAATTAAAAAAACGATAAAATATTGTATCCCTTAAATGTGCAACGATGCTGCTGAAATATGAAGATCGCAGTGACATCTGCAGGATATTTTCTACAACTGCAAGATATTACTTGTCTATACAATGTAACACTAGTAATACGAAAATCCCGCAGATGTCGCTGCGATCGACACTTGGGATTTTAGCAGTATCGTCGCACATTTAAGCAGGGTTGTCTCGGTTTTAACCATGGTGGTTTTAACCAGCGGTTTAAACCGGTTTTAACCGTCCTGGTCAAAATCAATTTTGACCATTTTGACCACTGAAATTTACTGTTCAATTTATTTACTACTAATCAAATATATTTTACTAGCGTATGTTAAAAACTAAGTTAACGTTTGTTAAAAATGTCATAATATAAGTAACATAACACCAGCAAATACCAAATTTAAAAAGTCATAGCATAAATAACATAACACCAAGATACAACACAAATGTTTTAATTATTTTTAATACACAAGCTCTTTTATTTTTTTTATGTAAGTTGCGTTGAATTTAAAAAATGATTACAAGTAACAAGTTTTGCATTGTCTCTAAACTTAGATGGTTTCTTAATTTATTTTGGATTATTCCAAATTTAGAAAACAATCTTTCAACTGATGATGAGCTGGCACAACAGTTCATTAGATGTAATGTGAATTCAACAAATTTTATATCAATGCCTTTAACCTTCTTCATTGCTGCCCACCAGACATCAGGCCCAACTGTATCTTTTACACTTTCAGAAAAATAGGATTTTGGATAGGGTGAGGATTCTGCTTGAAATACAATCACAAGAGGCAAAAAGGTAGGATCAATATTATCGTGTAACCACTGCCTTGTTATTTTTTGCTTCTCTTCATCAATACTTTTACTCATGTAGACAGAATTCAGCATATGAGCCAGAAAATGAACTGGGGTAACATTTTCATTAATTTGAGATTGTATCATTTTAGAATAAGTTTCAAGATCTTTTTCTTTTAGCAATCTGAACCATTCATCACATGCATCAGATATAGTAGCATCCTCTTTTTTAAGTTTATCTAAAGCAAGGGAAATAGGCTTAAGTTGATTTTATAAATGTTTTACTTCTTTGTATACATTGTTAATGATTTTAATAATGTTATCATCAATATTATCTTCATGCTCATCTGCAATTTTTCATTTCAATAACATGCTTCATTATTGAATTAATTTTGTTTGTGTTTGTAATTCTTGTCCTACAAGATTCAAGTAATGTGCAGCACATCCATAAGAAATAAACAGTTCGTCTCTATATGCATTTTGAAAATCTTCTCTCATACATTTCATCTTGTTTTCGTTGTCACTTACAAAACTTCTTACTTTACAAGCAAACTTGTTTTCAACCTCTTCTTTACCATCAACTGCTAGTTTTAAACAATACTGGGCAGTTTTTTTAGATGTCCCTGTATCAACAGCTGAAAGGAAGAATGATTATTTCCCTGTTGATACACTATTAACAATGATAGGGCAATTATGGATCTAGCTTTCTTATTGTATTGCATAAGCATATTTTACTAACGAGCCTTCTTAACTTATCAGTGTATTATTTTTTTAACTGCCTGTTACTTTTATTACTTATTAAGTTACTTTTAATTGCAAAGAAAAAATAATTATTAAAATCAAACCATTTTTAACAGTTTTGACCATTTCTGACCACTTTTGGACGGTTAAAACCACTTTTATCCAGTGTCCTGGTCAAAATCAATTTTGCCCGGTTAAAATTACAACCCTGCATTTAAGGGATACAAATTTTTAGCACTGTTTGGATAGCATATTTCCACACTAGGCATTGTAGACGCTGTAGCTGAACTCTGATGTATAAGGCCCCTTTTCTATTGAATTGTAAGCTTTTTGATACCCACTTCTGATGTCGGTTAGCATGGTTTTAGACATTTGGGTTTTTCTGAATGCGGCATCTTTTCTAGACAAGATCTCGCACTTAGGAAAGTTACCGCATCCAGTAAACTATAAGATCCACATCGATACCTACGGACATCGAAATTGGGTGTGGAAAAGCTGACAATCCGTCAATAAAGTTTACACATCAGAGCGCGGCAAAGTGCTTTAAGAGAAACTTATATCCAAGCTATAGCAAACCTAGGCATTTTCTATTACATAACTACAGCGTCTAGAATATATAGTGTGGAAATCGGCTATCACAGTGATACTTAACCTTTAACTGATGTGACTAAAATTTGTCACACAACTGCTGTGATCCGGTCTCTCAGACCCCTCGAATAAAATGAATAAAAAAAATAACTCAAATGGTTGAATTTACTTAAATTTTGTCCTAAGAATATCGTTATACTTCTCTTAGAAGCATGTGAATTAAATTGCATGAAAAAAGTATTTAATTCATATTATTTAACTTCAGTACAGAAAAGTAAAAAGCTGTAAAAGAGTTTACAGCTGGGAGTCGCGGGGTCTGGGAGACCGCGTGACATCAGTTAAAGGTTAAAAAAGTGCTAAAATATTGGATCCCTTAAATGTCAAATGATGCTGAAATCCAATGAGACGATCACAGCAACATCTGCAGGATATTTTTTAAAACTCCAAGACGATTTGGTTACATCCATAGAGAAGAGATAGGGGTGGAGAGTGCTTTGGTAATCCTAAAGTGGAACCAACATAATAGTCACGTGTTTATAATAGCTAATAGTTTTAATAGTTTATAACGTGACTTTTACCACCAAAGTCTACCATATGTTTGCGAAAGGAAAATAAACAAATTACCGTATCGTTAAATTAAAGTGAGAATCTTCTTTTAGTAATTTGAAACAGATTTTAAGTTGCTTTGTTTTACTTCATTTATATTTTTGCACTACTTCCCATGCATAATGTGGATGCTGAGTATTTTTATATATATTTTTTTTTCATGACCGGCAACAATTTTCAAATTGCCAAGCAAGCGATAACAAGCGAAATCCGGAAACCTTTACATAAGTAGGGCCGGTCATGTTGATGCCGCTTTTCAACGGAATTACAGCATCTAGAATACCTAGTGTGGAAATATGCTATCCAAATAGTGCTAAAAATTTGCATCCCTTAAATGTGCGACGATACTGCTAAAATCCCAAGTGTCGATCGCAACGACATCTGTGGAATTTTCGTATTACTAGTATTACATTGTATAGACTAGCAATTTCTTGCAGCTGTAGAAAATATCCTGCAGATGTCGCTGCGATCTGCATAATGCAGCATCATCATTGCACATTTAAGGGATACAACATTTTAGCGTTTTTTTAAAAGTATTACAGGGATAGCCGATTTCCTCAGTGTGTATTCTAGTCGCTATAACGGAATTCTCTACAGAAAGCACACTCCACCCCTATCTCTTCTCTATGGTTACAGCGTCTAGAATATATAGTGTGGAAATCGGCTATCCCCATAATACTTAAAAAAAGTGCCGAAATATTGGATCCCTTAAATGTCAAACGATGCTGAAATCCGATGAGTCGATGGCAGCGACAACTGCAGGATATTTTCTAAAACTCCAAGACGATTTGGTCTAGACACTGTAATAATACGATGTTTACTTTGATATCTGAAAATATATGCAGATGTCGCTGCGATCGGCACCCTTGATTTTAGCGTCATTGCACACTTAAGGAATACAACTTTTTAGTGCTGTTTGGGCAGCAGATTTCCACGCTATGTATTCTAGACGCTGTCATTTGGTCTAGCTCTAGATGCTGTAAGTATGTTCCCAATACCTACTGGGTTCCGATCCTGAGCTGTTCTCATTGGTTCCTCAGATTCAGATGTCGGAACATAATGACTAACTATCGCAGTAGTACAGCGTCCAGAATACATAGTGTCGAAATCTGCTATTCAAACAGCGCTAAAAGTTGTATCCCTTAAATGTGCAATGATGCTGAAATCCAGGGAGCCGATCACTGCGACATCTGCGATATATTTTCAAATTTCAAAGTAAACATCATCATATTATTACAACGTCTAGACCAAATCGTCTTGAAGTTATAGAAAATATCCTGAAGATGTTGCTGTGATCGACTCATTGGATTTCAGCATCATTTGACATTTAAGGTATCCAATATTTTAGCACTTTTCTAAGTATTACTGTGATAGTCGATTTCCATACTATATATTCTAGACTCTGTAGCAGTAGTACTTAGAACGTACTAAAATATTGTATCCCTTAAATGTAAAACGATGCTGAAATCCAAAGAGTCGATCGGAGCGACATCTGAGGATATTTTCTAAAACTCCAAGACCATTTGGTCTAGAGGCTGTTATAATACAATGTTTACACTGAAATTTGAAAATATAATGCAGATGTCGCTGCGATCGGCTCATTGGATTACAGCATCATTGCACATTTAAGGGATACATTTGTTTAGTGCTGTTTGGATAGCAGATTTCCACACCATTTATTCTAGGCGTTGTACTTGTGCTCTGATACATGAGAAACTTTAAAGGCTGATTTTCAACTTTTCGACACTGACTTTCGATATCAGTTTGTGTCTTTGTAAGCCTTTCTGGTTTGGTAGATGACAGAATGGCCGGGATTCAGATAAATTTTTCGCTCTTAGCGAAACAAGATCAACCAATCAGAAGGCTGCATTTTTGCAAACAGCGAAAAGTTCGCAAAACTGGAGGCTTCTGATTGGTCAATCTCGTTTCACTACCAGCGAAAAGTCTATCTGGATCTTGGCCTTTGTCCAGCTAAGTTTCCGCACTTTGAAAGATCTCGTATCTCTGTAAGGGTAACAGTATGAAAGATGAGTGCTTATAACTGGGCGACTGCTTAAAAAAGGATTTGAATTTTAAAGTTTTTATTTTTAAAAAAATGTTCTAATCATCAGATTTTTATGAAATTGCAATGGGACCAAATGGGTGACTTACACTTTCAAACAAAAAAAAATTATCAAAATCGGTTCATATTTAAGAAAGTTATGCGTGAACATGGGCAAAACATACATACAGGTCAAATTGATAACCTCCTTCTTTTTGAAGTCAGTGAAAAATAAAAAAAAAACCTCTGAGGAAATCAGTTTATCAATAGCTGAGATATTTCTGGTACAATTAAATACATATATATATTGTTTCAGGGAAATTAGATTTAAAGTTTTGCAACAAGTACCACTCACTCAACTACAATGCAATAAAAATTGCTATATTTTCCATATGCATTCAAATTTTTAAAAACAGCTTCAGTGGGATATTTAGGAAATGACAGACATTCATATTCAGAAAATACAAGAAAAAAACTTCATTTTTTGAAACTGATAAACTTATGTAACCTTAAAGAATTGCCAAGACTGAATTACAAAGTACAGGCCATAAACTCTATGCATGCAATTTGCAAAGCTGGTGAATGAAAGCTATGGAAACTGGAGAGAGTAATTTTATTTTGAAGTTTACATCATCACTTTAAAATAAGTATAATAGTAAAAATAGTTTTTAAAGAAAAAACTTTCTTTAATAGGTATTCAATGTTTATTTTTAAAAACACGCCTATTTTCATGACTGCAATTCACGTTTTTTTCAAAAATTTCTGTTAGAATATGTTAACTTAGCTTATGCACCAAACTCGATTATGAAAAATTCACTGCTTTATTTATGCTTGACAGAAAGTGCAAGCAAGTGAATTTATTAAAAAATACATAATTTTTGCTCTTTTCTTTTTAAGGTATGGCAACAGGAAAGAAAAAATGAAAAATTACTTTGATTATCTCTTTAAGATTTCTAAATTGATTTCGCAATGTATAATCATAATTTAATTACTATGAAACTAACTGATTTATTTTTAAGAAATATATATTACACTCTTTATTTTTTATTTATATTTGCTACTTATCAATCTTTGCTGCTTTAAAATATTTGTTGTTGCAGTTTCACAGCCAGTTGGCATATTTTGGTGCTCATATAATTAAATCTTTTGTTGTTGAAACTCCTATAAAAATGCAATCATAATGAATATTTAAAAACATTTAGTGATTTATCACCAGTGACAGGCAAACGGAAAAATGCCTTTAAATTAATTTATTAATGTATAACTCAGCTTGAAGAACATTAAAATGTTGTACTGTCGTCAGAAAATGCCTGTGAACATAATTTTTATAATTATAGCCTTGTCGTCAAAAAATGCCTGAGAACATAATTTTTATAATTATAGCTTATCAAGAAGTGAGCTTAAAATCGATTACAAATTTCCATCTTTACATACAAAAAACAAGTTGATTTAAATTTGTGCATTTAAACATCCTACATAATATATTTACTGATTTAAAAGGATTAGTGGGGGAAAACATCATTCCATTGTCAAAGAACAGTCAGAATAAAATCATACTTAAAAAAAGAGGCTGGTTATTATAATTTTACTAGAAAGATAGCCCATCAAAAATGACGGAAAATGAGATATAACGATATGTACAACACATGTGCAAGAATATGAGTAGTTTCTCTTGCTCGTTCTGCAGAGATAGGTGAAAATAGCACATTTTAAAATGAGGAAATATGTTGCCAAATTTTCTTCTTCACCAAGGCAGTTTTCTCTATTTCGCCAAAGTCTCTATACTGGAAAAATATCGATAATTTAATTTCTTTATCCGGCTATGTAAAGCACATTAATACTGGGCAGTTAGGAGCTCAGATAGCACAGCGCTATCTAGTGGCGATTATTTTATTAGTAGCATCAGGATGAACATGTAAAGATGTACATTTTCATATATTACACTTTAAACTTTGAAAAAAACCTTCAATGCACGGAGTCTAAATTGAATAGCGGTGAGCTCGATTTTGAAAGATTAATGGGTTTTCAATGGGAATTTCACCAAATTAGCCAGTTATCGCCAAGTTGGCTTCATATATGGCAACTTATTTTTGATGCCAAATTTGACAAAAACTGCCATATTTTCCCAAGTTGGTCAAAATTTGGCACAATTGTGGCAACCCTGCCAGTAGTACTTTTCAACAATTACTCATTGTTGAAGCTGGTACCGATTTCTCCATAAGAAACTGATATACCCACGATCAATGAGGCGGTCTAACCGGAGCTGTGAGGGACACACAGAGACTTGGATTTTATATAAATAGATTATTAGATCTATACAACACTTAATGATCAAATAATTATCAGAGTATTTTTAGTCTCAAGCATAATTTAAATACAAAAAAAAAAAAAAAAAAAAAGAAAGAAAGAAAGAAAGAATACAAATGAAACTAAACCGAAAGTAACTTACTCAATAAAACACAGATTTACATTATTGCATTCACAAGATGAGATGGAAAAGATTTTATGGAATCTTATATTCCATATAATAAAAAAAAAAACCATACATTTTCACATAAATATTACATATGATAATAGGCTTGTATATACGACTTGATAGGAGTACCATAGACATCAAGTGGACATTTGGATATCATAAGTACATTTGATTAAAATATTGGCATTATTTTACTTTAATATCAGTTAACTAGAAAACATTTTGAAATGCTATACATTAATTTCTTGTTTACAAATGACATGACATGGAATAAGAAAATTAGAATGCAACTTATGATTAAATTAGAGTTGAATGTTTATTATAGCATAAAGTTATTAGTTTTTTTTTTTTCAAAAAATTCACGTATTTGCATAAAATTTATAAAATGGTACGATTTTTATAAAAACTATCATAATTCTGATATTTTCTTAAAATTTTTTGCTTATACGTATTTAACAATTTTTTGGCAAATGAAGTTTAATAAATGAAAGCCAATAAAAGTTACTTTTAATGTAGATTATCATGCAAATATGATGTCAACAGAATTGAGAAAAATAAAGAAATCTAAAAAATATTATATCTTTTAATGATACAAAAGTGATACTTTCCTCAATAACATTCGGCAAATTATTTAGGGTTTAATATGGTTAGAATGCAAAAGGATTATTAGTTTTGATCCAAAAAGGAATTTTTATGCTCAACTGAAAATAGTTTGGGTGAGTTTACAAGGAAATAAATCCACAGGTATAATAATAATCTAGGTACAGTAAAATCTATGAATAGCAGCCACCACTGGGAGCACGATAAAGTGACCGTACTTCACAGGTTGACGTTATTTAGAGGTTTCACATTTTAAAAGGTCAAAATTACATTACATTAAAATTAAAATAATTGACAAAAAATATTTTATTTTTACATTTAAAAAATACATACTATTATTTTATACTAATGAAATCACTTTAAGCATATCTCTTTTGCTAAATGCATAATCATTTCCATAGATTTGTTTTACATTTCGTTATCATTTTGAGTGAGTGCAAAAGTTTTAATTTCTCTGAAGCTAAAAAAAACCATCATAATATGATTTTATGCTACAATTTTGTGATAATTCCTTATTATCTTCTGATTCAATTTCGTCATCACTCTCATTCTCATTGATCTTGCTTTCTATCAGGTCTTCTATCGTATTAAAAGTAGTAAGTGCCAAATCATTATCTACATTCACATACTCGCTGGATTTAATGGTCATTCAGACGTTATTAAAAATATCATTTAACTTAGCATCATCTATGATTATTTCTGTATTTTCAGATTCCTGATTCGGAGAAATCTGTCATTAAATTTAAATTTTAATTCTACAGAATTGAAGTCAAAATTAACAAACAAACAAACAACGAAAAAAAAACCTGACAATTATATAAAATGTGAGAATAAGGAATATTTGAAAAAAAAATGTTGTGGGGTGGCCGTTGTTCAGAATTCGTTGTTCGGAGATTTAGTGTAATGTTATTTCTATGAAAGAGATTTGGTAACACTAAAACATGACCAGTATTCAGAGGTTACCGTTGTTCGGAGGTTTCACTGTAGTAATAATGTAAGTGTTTAATATAGCAATAATATAGGTGTTTAATATAGTGATTTATATAGTTCATTTTTACATTATTTTATTTGACTTAACTTGGTTCATGCACGTAAAGATGAAATTTTGTAATTGGTTTTTCACTCAATCCCCAATATGCTAGAATTATAGAAAATTATGTACAGAGGTGTATTAATGATGACAATACAACATTTTAATATTTTTTAAACTTAATTATAAATTAATTTTAAGCCATTTTTTCATTATTCAGAAGCAGATGATAAATCTCAAATATTCTTTATAGTTACAATTGTATAGGAATTACAACAACAATGGAGTTAAATATGTGCCAAATCATGTTCAATAAAATAGGACAAATGGTTACGAAACTGCAAAGAAGAAATATTTTATGTATCAAAAAATAGAAAAAATATATATAATTACAAAATTTTAGCAATAACTTTTTGTTGTTGTTGTGTTTATATGCTTTTATCAATTAATAGTTTAATGTTAATAAAAATATTATATATTGAGAAAACAATTTAGAAATACTAAGTTGCTAGTTCAAAGAATGCATATATTTCTTTCCTGTTGCGAGATCTAACAAAAAAACACAGCAAAAATTATAATTTTTTAATGAATTCACTCAACTGTGTTTTCTAGCAAGCATAAATCAAAGCTGTGAGTTGTTCATAATCAGAGCCACAACAAATTACTGTATTGCAAAATAAATATTTTTGGAAAAAAGTGAATTGCATCCATGAAATTAGCATCCATGAACATTATTTAAAGATGAACACTGAATACTTATAAAAGAGTTTAAAAAAATACTCTTTACTTTTATAGTTATAACTTTTACTTATCTATATATATAAAAGAAAGTCTGGATTTTGTACAACGTGCAGCCAAATCTACTGAACCTAAAATCTTGAAAATCGGGGTAAAAATGCTTCTTATGATATAGAGTGCCGCTAAGAAAGGATTTTCTAAAATTCCACCCCTAAGGGGGGTAAAAAAGAGAACGAACTTTAAAAAAATTCCTTAAAAATCTGATTTTATAGTTATTTTTCAACTGATAACATATTTTGGTGTATTTTTGTATGCTGAATCGAATGGTACTAACTAAATTCTTTTAAGCCCAATAGTTCGAGAGATATTTCATATTTTTCTAATTTGGCACTATATTTGGTGCCAAAACCTGAATTTTTCAAGTGATAATTTCTAAAAACTCATTCTTTTCATTCTGTTACTTTAGCAAGGGAAAATATTCAAATTGAATAATTTTTTAACCAATCCTTTTGGTTAAATAAAAACAACTTCGTCAACTGGAAGAAAAAAATGCAAACGCCTCAAAAACTAAAACTTAAAAATCTGTGGTACTTTTTCATTCTAATTTTCATCGCGATACCATGCCAAAATGTATGGTATTGCGCCATTTATTTCAACCCTAATCGTGCAAATGATTTTTATTGCAAACCATGCCACACATTAACATTTGCTAATTATTGAATGTGAATATTTTTATGCAGGAATTTTTAATGATGGAATTTATTTTATTCCATCATAATCTTACAACACTTTTTAATTTGTTATTTTTTGAATAGAAAATATTTATTACTGATACTGATATAGATTTTACCATTTCGCAGTTATCTGATGATGAGGAAGCCACAATAAAATTATTTTTTGAATAGAAAATATTTATTACTGATACTGATATAGATTTTACCATTTCGCAGTTATCTGATGATGAGGAAGCCACAATAAAATTATTTCAGAAGTTAGGAATTATACATATAAAAATGTTTTGTTCAAAAAACCATGAATGTCTTCATTGAAAAAATGAAATGTTTACTGCAATGTGAGACATACGTATTACATACGCCATGCTTCAGTAGTAAAAGAAATTTACAATTTCAAGACTGCAGTTTAAATTGACTATATTTTATTACTTGCAAAATTTTTATTTATTCTTATATTTTAAGTATTTATTTTGGTACCCGTTGACCAATTTCACCAAATTATATAAATCGCCAAACCACTCACCAAATTATACAAATTGACATAATTTTTATTTTAAATAAGAAAAGAACAAATAAATTAGTATAACATTAATAAAAATACATTTAAAACGTCGAAATAAAAATCCCCTGATGACGTAAATACGTGTAACTTGCTTAAAGTCAAGTGAATGCGACATTTACGATCAACCATTATTGGCATATAACCCTCCGAGCGTCTTGCAAAAGGGTAAAATTGTAATGTTGTTTTCTTTGCATTTAGTTTTAAATGCTAAGAAAATATGATTCTTTCAACATTATAAAAAAAACTCAATTACATATATAAATGTAATCCTTGAGAGTATTAATCATTCTTCAATGTATTTAAAATTCATTAAATCTATAGAATTATATTATCTTAAATATTGCTTGTATTGCTGTGAAACCTGGAGCTTAGTGAACGGAATATTACGCCCCAAACACTTAGAGGGTTAATCTTTATAGTTTGACAATAGATTTTTGGTCGACGGGATAACCAAGTAGTACCACTATTTTTATTGATTTAAAAAAATGGTAGGTCAAAGTCTGTAATTTTCGAAAGTTATATTTTTTAAATGCTCATTTTTTTTATCAACAAAATTATTTTTTTTTTTTCAAATGTATCATTTCATTTTTGTTCCAACTATTACACTTGGTGACAATGGTGTTGGCATAACAGGGAAATACCAAAACAGTTACTGATTTTATTTCAAATGTAAAGAAAAAAGGTTTAATGAGCAATAAATATTGTAAATATGACTATAACTCAGATTCTACAGAACAAAATTTTGTAGAACTTAACTGTTAAATAGTAAATTTGGTTTATAAATGGTTTAATGTAAAAACCATCATTCTAAGTTGCTACGGGAGTTCTAAAATTAGGTGAACTCGATTATGAAAGATTTCAAGTCAACTAATTAAATGCACAGTAAGTTAGATAATATTTCAGGGATTTTTTCAATATTTATCATATCATTCGGTGTTGTTTAGTTACGGAGCTATGCGGAAAAAGTTCTCAGTGGTACAGTAAAGAAAATTGGAAGATATACACTACAGAGATAGGGTATACTAGAGAGTATATATGCTACAGTTATGGAAGTTGAGCTGAGTTCCTTAATAAATTCAGAAGTGATGCAGTATATACCTACTCCTACCTCCCAGAGAGTTCTATAATCAGGTTAACGCGATTATGAAAGTTATATTTAACGATCTCAATATATATATATATATATATATATATATATAATGCAAAGAGAAATTTCATTCCGACCGCTTATATCTTGAGTTCTGCTGAATAGATTTTGACGGGATTTACATTGTTAGTTAGATAATTTTTCAGAAAAGATTTTAGTATAAAACATAACGTTCTACGTTGCTAAGTTCTAAATCAGATGAACCGAATTTTGAGATATTTGCTTTTTTTAAAGGTTCCACCGAATGAATTTTTATGGGATTTAAACTGTTAATTAGATCATTTTTAGGGAAGGTTTCGGTATATTTTCCAGTTTAAAATATTCTGCTAAATGGATTTCAATGCAACTTGATCGGTTAGTTAATTTTTCAGTGAATGTTTTAGTATAAAGCACATATCACTTGCTGTTGCTTGGTTGTTAGGTTGCTTGATTGTAGAATTATAGATGAAAGTTCTAGAATCAGGCGAACCCAATTATAATGAACGATCAGCCTTTTCAATAAGTCCAATTAACAGATTCTGATGAGACTTGCATTTATAATTTTTCATGATCACTTTTAGTATATTACATATTGTTCTATTGTTCTTTACTGAATCCTACACTAACAGATCAACTAAAGAAATTTGTCCTTAACAGTCTAAATTTTGTATGACTCAATAAAAGATATAATAGCGTAATGACATTCATATTGCTTTCAGTAATTCGGCTGGATACACCAGGTAAATGTCCATATTGCTTTAAAACGCATGATCAAATTCACAGATATATTTTGTTTCATTCAAGATTTCTTTAGAAAAACCGACCAGCGTAGCGGGCGAAGGCGGCTAGTTATATTTATATAGTAATGCAATGTCTAAAATAATTTATAGTTTAGATAAATTCAAACAATAAAGATAGTATCATTTATCTAATTCCAAGATTTTAAAACTATTCTAAATCCTTTTCTATAACAACTGTAACAACAAACTCTCATTTGAAATCAATTTTTGCATGCATGTATAAGATAATTCCCTTTTGTACAAAAAAAAAAAACTCATTTTAAATCTTATATATTTTGGGCCTTTCATAAATTATATTTGCTTGGTGATACTCGAAAACTGAGTTAAAATAGAAGAGATATATTAGTATTTTAAATATTTAGTTTAATTTTAACTTATGCAAAAATAGTTTATTTGCACTATGAAAAATGAAACATACAAAAAAGGGGGGAAAAAAATACTGTTTTTGAATGCTAAAATTTCACCAAACGAAAAATTTTTGTGAACTATAGGAAACTCAACTTAGAATCAAAGCTATAAATAATAATAATAATAATAATAAACTCTCTTGAAGATAACTACTGAACATTCTAAATTAGTTGGTTCTTTGTTAACAGCAAACCATAAAGTATGAAAATAAATTAGGTTATTTAAAGGTGCAAAATCATTTAAAAAATTTACTGGAAGATATTGACATCAATACAATCTTTAACTAAAATATGAGAATTATATTAATTAGTTGAAGGCCACTGACAGAGTTTATTATCTAACCCTGTTTTGTCAGGGTTATATATTTTGTCAGGGAATAACAAACTTCCCTGACTTTTCCAGGCCATATTTCCTACAATTCCCTGACCAAAATTCACGACATTTTTAGAAATACGAATTACAATTAAAGATCATAATGATTAAACTTACATCTGAAAATTAAAATAACATATAAAATTGAAACTGAAAAGCTATATCATTTGACATTTACAATATATATATATATATATGTACATATGTATAAACAAAAAAAGACAAGCAAAACTAAAATACAGCTCAGATAGATTCAAACTCAAAGTAACGTTTTATTTATATAACTGAATTTACACATATTAAACATTTAATTTTTTTTAGACTTCTACTATCATGTCATTTATTTATGCTGTTTCAGAAGCAATTTGTTGTGTAAAAGTTTCATTTTTTTGTCTTTTAACATTTTAACTTCAGCTACAGCTTTATCTGTTTGGTTTTTTTGTCTTGCTTTATAATTTTCATTCTTTTTCTTATATAATTATTCATGATATCTCATCCTAGACAACTTAACAAGGCTCAACATTTCTTTCGCTTAAGTACAGACTATTTGGTGACAAATTTGTATAGCTAAAACATTTTTATGTTAAAAATGTGAATATAGCAAAAATTCTCCTTTTAAGGGAAAAATCGAAACTTTTTTGCGGACACACCGTGAACTCGGGAGAAAGTTGATGCATGATAGTGCATTAAAAAAAAAATCCTTGACTTGTCCAGGTTTTAGAAAAAAATTTTAATTTTCTCTGACTTTTTCCATCACTTTTTGAGCGCTTGTCATTTTCCCTGACAATTCCCTGTTTTCCAGGTTTTCCAGTCGTGTAGGAACCCTGCACTGAGTTCCATATATAACAGGAGATATGTCTTCCTATTTCCTGACATGATTTCCAGCAATCAGCGCGGAATGATACAGTGACGATCAGTTTAGTTCGCATTCATGGCAAAAAATGCTGTTTATTGCATTCCCTTATATGATTAAAGAATCATTTATTAATTTGATAAGTATAGCTCAGGGATGGCGAACCTTTTTGAGTATGCGTGCCAAAAATTTTAAAATTTTTGTGTACCAACATTCTAACATGCCAGAAACATTTTAACTTAGATAAAATCCAATAATTAATTTTTATAGAATTTTTACTCAAATATTTTTACACTTACATTAAATTCGATTCCTAAGTTACTTATTATGCTGTATCTACTTACTCAATAATATAACCCTGTGGCATAGAATTCCGTGTTAATAATAATCTATAAATGAGTTTTTCTTTTATTGTATACTTCCGAATCAAATCATTTTAGTCGTAGAAACAAGTTCAATAGATACATATTATTTACAGCAACAGTTCAAATTCAGTTTTCAAAATTATAACCTAAATATAATGTAATAAAACCTAAAATGTCTTAAAACCCTAAACCTCAATAAAATAAAACCTAATCTGAAGTAGAAGCGTGTCAATCAGGTATATTACTATGCAAACTATATAATTTTCAAAAACCTTTGAAATTCCATAAAGAAAGGAAAAAATTTTGGAAAACAATATATGTTGAATGGTTTGGCGAGAAAATGACGCAACAGGGCGCTTTCATTGAAATTTATAATACCTTAATTCATTCAAAACTTACGCATTATTTTAAAGTAAATAATATACCTGTTACACAAACTATACTTTTTGTTAATAAAACATAAAATGGATTGTTCTCCATAAACAGAATATAATCTATAATTTTTTTTCGCATGCCAGAAAAGTTTTCTTACGTGCCAAGTTCGGCACATGTGCCATAGGTTCGCCATCGCTGGTATAGCTTAATTAGAGAAGCATAAACAAGGATAATAGTAAATGAGAACGCTAATATATAACATTGACAATGCAGACTATTTTTCACCTTTGCTTTGCATGCTTCATTTGCCTTACAAGCTTCTGACCGCCAACTCAGAACTCCTGTTATATATAGAGCTCAATCGTTGAAGGCATTTCAAGAATCACAAGGCTTATATAATAAAGCAAAGCTTTGAAATCATGTTTAAAAAGCTTAATGCTCTGAAACATAATTAATAACCAACAAAAAGCTGTCCAGGTAAACATGAAGAAATAAAAGACAAAATAAATAACATGCTAACAAACAAAATTAAATTTAAAAGCATATCAAAAATACCTTTGCAGACTGTCTGTAGCTCTCCAGGTTAAGAAATCAGGCAAGTCAAAAAAATAACCCACTCTCTTCCACATTTTCCACATATTCTAAAAGAAAGAAAGAATTATTAGCCAACAATAGTGAACAATATATATATATATGTAATCAAAATTTTAATTAATGAAATTCATTACAAAATCTATATAGTAAAGCAAAAACATATACAGTCGTGGAAAAAGAAAAGTAAACACCCCTTTATTAACTCTGCAGCTAATTATAATACAAGAAAGCTACTGGTACCAAACGATTGGAAATAAAGTCTACTTTTAAATGATGTATATAAAGTTTGCTTAGGGGGCCATCTACAAATTAAAACCAGATCAAACTTTGTTTTATTTTTCAATAGCATCATCCAATTTTGACATTATAATTTAAATCTTTGGTTCAAACTATGCCTAGAAATGAAATTTCAAATCACTTGGATCTTTTTGAATTATGAACATTCAAAATTTAGAGCTTCTAATGTTAAGTTGCATTTTCATATTTTTATTAATATCTCCTGAAATTATAATCCTAATGTGATAATTTTTTGTATGGTTATAATACCAAAAAGCCCAAACATAAATACATTGAATTTGTAATTTTTAAAATTTTATAATATGAATTATGAGATTAATATTAAAAAAAAATATATGAATTGCAATCTACAATTTTTTTGATAGATCTAATATCATACAAATATTACATAGAAGAAAAAGATAGAGAAGAGAAAGATAAAAAATAAACTATTTCATCATTTATGTTTAAATTTGTTAAGTACTGTTCATTTAAACACCCATTTAAGAAGCAGTTTTCAAAAAGCAATGTCCTGCTTTATGCAAATTCTAAATTTCAAATTTTTCTCTCAAGCAGTTTTCGAATTATGATTAAAAAACGTCAAAATGATGTGCAGAAAAGCATAATTTGAAAAATATTTATTTTACTCATTTTATTCAAACATTTGGACTGATAAGAGTCAAAACATATTAAGCGAGCGAAATGGTCATATTGACAAGAAATAATACATTAATAGAAGAGACATAATTGTTCTGTAGCATTTTGACAATCAAGTACAGAACTTCAATTTGGATACAGCCCCTAAAATAAGCTCATTTTAAAATAATCAATTTCTCTGAAACTGATTATTAGAGTTTCATGAAAATTTATTTTTAGTTTAATTGAAGAGACAGCCATGCATGGGTATAAGCTTATTTAAAAAAAAAAAAAAAAAAAAAAAAAAAAAAACTTTCATTATTTATGTTTAAATTTGTTAAGTCGTGTTCATTTAAACGCTCATTTAAGAAGCAATTTTTAAATACATTAAAATTGCTTGCTTAGTTAGGTGTTAATTTTATTGGCAGTAAGGGTAAACCTGTGGTATATGATAAAGATTGGAATTGGTTGTTTTATGCAGTAAGAAAAAAATGATTTGTATTTTTTAAAACCTTGTTATTATAAAACTATGTGTAAAAGAGAAAGCAACTCGGTTAATATTTCAGCTAATCATTCAGGAAAAATTGACTTAAATGAATTGTGGCACGAAAGATTTTGCCATGTAAATAACGAATACTTAATTAACACAGGTAAAAATGCAAGTGTTAAAGGTCTTCCAGTGCTGTCAAAGTTAACCGAGGATTGCGTCTCCTGTAAACTGGCAAAATCTAAAAGAACATCATTTAAGGCAATAAATAAAATAAGGTCAAAAACTGCTCTGGAACTCTTGCACATGGATTTATGCGGGTCTTTACAGGTGACATCACATTGAGGGAGTAGATATTTTTTCACCATCGTCAATTATTTTTCTCATTTTGTTACAGTATACACCATCAGGAATAAGTCTGATGTTTTTCAGACATTTTTGAAATTTCAGAGTAGGGCCGAAATGTACTTGAATAAGAAAATAATTTCTATAAGAACTGATAGTGGCATGGAATTCTGTAACAGAGAATTTGACACTTTTTTAGCGAGAAAACGAATTCGTATAGCCCCGAAATGAATGGTGTTGTGGAGCGTTTCAATTTGACTGCTCTTGATGGTGTTAAAACTCTCCTCAATGCTAGTGGTTTGTCTCAAAAATTTTGGGCTGGGGCCTTGATGTGTTTTTCTTATGCCTTGAATAGAATATGTCACAAACAAAATAACCAGACCCCCTTTGGGATGTATTCAGGTAGAAAACCCTCAGTTTCTCATTTAAAAAAATGCGGTTGTTTAGCATATGTTGGAGTGCCCAAGCAGGTCAGAAGGAAGCTTGACATGCGAGCTAAACTAGGGATCATGTGTGGCTATGCTCAAACAACAAAAGGCTATCGAGTTTGGTTAATAGGGGAAAATAAAATTGTAGAAATTATTAACGTTAAGTTTGATGAAACAAAAAGGGGGGTAGATATTTTTTCAAAACTTAAAGAGCAAAAATTTAACTTTTCACTTTTTGATTTTCCAGAAGTTGGGAACATTTTTGATGAACCTGAGAATACACCTCGATTGGGAATGACACTGAAAAAGTTAGTGCATCAGATTTAGACCAGAGTTTAGAATAGTGTAGTTTAAAACCTTGTACATCTATTCCATGGACCCGTAAGGCAGTACCACGTAAAACAGGAAATAAAACAGACATCTATTATGGCTTAGAAGGAACCAATACAAGAATTAGATCTTTTAATGAATTAACAGATTATTGTAAAGCAAATAAAATAGAATGTGACAAAAACTTATTTGATTTTAGCAGTAAAAATAAAGAATACGGTAAAATATCAAATTTTTTAAATGTAGATGAAGCAAACTTAACTGAAATTAAAATTTCTCAAACTTACAATCAAGCCATAAAAAACCCTGAAGCATCAAATTGGCGGGACGCAATGAACCAGGAATTAAATGTTATGTATGAACGTAACATATGGGATCTTGTGACACCACCAAAAGATGCTAAAATTCTTGGTAACCGTTGGATGTATACCTTAAAAAGGAACAAGAAGAATGAAATAGTCAGGTATAAGGCTAGATTGGTAGCGAAAGGTTTTAATCAAGCCAAAAGAGAAAATTATGAGGAAGTTTTCAGTCCGGTCATAAGTTTTTCAATAGTTAGATTATTCTTTGCCATATTTTCATGCCTGTTAAAATGGGGTAATGTCCAGGTAGACATCAACAACGCTTACCTTTATGCAAATCTGGATGAGACTGTATACATGCACCAACCTGAGGGTTTTATTAAAGAAAAAAATAAAGTTTGTAAGTTAAATAAGGCCATTTATGGTCTGCATCAATCCGGCAGACAATGGTTCTTTGAAGTGGATGATGTTTTATCCAAACTAGATTTTCATAAACTCGATTGGTGCAATTGTGTGTACATGTTTCAGTCCAGATTGATCCTTCTACTTTATGTTGACGATATTATTCTTTTTGGTAAAACTAAAGATGATTTAGATTTTGGAATAAATTTGCTGCAAAAACATTTCAATTTAAAATTTTTGGGGACAACCAGAAAGCTATTGGGCATAGAGTTTGAAGAGAGAGGAAATCGCCTGTACATTCACCAGACTTCATACATTGAGAAAGTTTGTAAAATGCTTGCAGAATTTAAATTTCCAGTAAGCTCTTTATCTATTCCCAAGGGCTTGGTTTTGTCAAAACAAGATTCACCTCTGTTGGCGCCACTGTATGTTGTTATGACGTCACAGTATTTACCCTCCCACAGATTTTTCATAATTCCGTCAGTAGTAGTTTCGTACGCCGCCAAGGCCGTCGCAGCTCTAAGGGCACGCATTCATAATTTAAATAAAACAGTCCACTATATTAAAGTTTAAAGCTATCGACTTTTAATTCATGTTTATGCTCGCAAACAATAACATTTGGTTAAGTCGAGCCTCAGGTATTTATTTTTAAAAAGAATTTCTAAAATAGTGAAAAAACATCGCAGTTGAAAGGAAAAGTTCCCTTTCTTTCATTTTGAAGTTTCGACATCGAGTTTTATACTTGCAGTTTTAGAAGAGTGATTGCGCAAGCTTCCATAATGGATTAAAGCCAAAACGAAATCGTCTGTTCATGAAACAAGGTACGAAATATTTGATTATTCTTTTTTCATTATTGCATGGTAAGTTTTTATAAAATGGAACCGCTTGAGAAATTAAAAAAGAAACGTGCATATTTAAGAACACCATTACTAAATTGATCACTAAATTTGAAACATTAATAAATGATGAAAATAAAGAAACCGATGACTATTTAGAAATTCTGGAACAAATTAAATGATAAGGAAGATTTGCTAAAAAACTTAAATAGCGAAATAGAAGCTGCCATAAGCATTCCTAAGGATTATGAAAATGATATTAACACTAGTGAAGAATACAGTGAAAATATTATAAAAACTAAATTCAAAATAAAGAAACAAATTAAGCATTTAGAAGTGGGTAATGTTCTCAATGAAAATCAAATGAAACCTACTCTTACAAACAATGCGCTAAACATTAAGTTACCGGGAATACCGTTTCCTAAATTTTCCGGAAAACCTGAAGAATGGAGTACATTTAAATTACAGTTTGATAATATTATAACATCAAACGAGCAGTTGTCAGAAGCTCAAAAACTACATTATTTATCAGCTGCATTAGTAAATGACGCAAGAGCTTTGCAAACAACAGAAGATACTTTTTCTTCTTTATTTCAAGCGTTAAAAGACAGGTACGAAAATGAAAGAGTTATAGTACAAATACACATAAACTCACTTTTAGATGCAGATAAAATTACACAGCCTTCCGCAAAAGATCTAAGAAATCTAGTAGACAGCGTTAAGAAAAGCATTCGCGCATTAAAGGTATTGGATCACAACAGAAACAATCTCTCCGACGTTTTAATTTTAAATATAATTCTTCAAAAGTTGGATAAAGATACACGGAAAAATTATGAAATGACAATAAGTTCAAATGAAGTTCCAAAGTTAGATGATTTAATTTTATTTTTAGAAAAACGTTCTCAAATTTTGAAAAACATAAGTAAAACCATTTCAGTAAAACCGAAATCAAATCAAAAGCGTAATATTAAACAAAAATCCTTCTTTGTTAAGTCAACCAATTCAATTAATTTCTGTGTAATGTGTAAGCAAAATCATGCAATTTATAAATGTGACGCATTTTTGAAATTAAATGCTTTTCAGAGAAAAGATGTAGCAATGAAAAATAAGCTTTGATTCAACTGCTTAAGTAGTCAACACGCGATTGCTAATTGCAAGTCTAAAAGTTCCTGCAACATTTGTCAGGCAAGACACAACACATTACTTCATAGAAATATAAACAATTCTTTTCCGAGCAAAGTTGATGAAGTTAACCCCGCTGCGCAAGGTCATAAATTGAATCCGAACGCAGATGAGTTTTACGGACAAACAGAAACTAAATCACCTGTATCATCTTCTTTATCTTGCGTTAATAACAGAAATAAATCTGTCATTCTCTCCACTGCTTTAGTTTGGGTCTTTAATCCTTGTTCTGGAAGTTATTTACAACCATGTGTAGTAATGGACTCTGGAAGTATGTCCAATATAGTGACTTCAGAATTCGCTAATCGATTGGGAATTCCACTAAAGAGATTGAACATCGCCATCTCAGGCTTAGGTGGAAATGAAATGAACGTTAAATACAAAATTCGTGCTAAAATTCTAAACGGAAATGGATCTTTTGAAACGTCATTGGATTTTCTTGTTGTCTCAAAAATAAAGGACTCACTCCCAGTTACAAACTTAAACATTGATAACTTAAAAATTCCTCATCAGTTAGCAGATCCGAAATTTAGCGTTCCTGGCAAAATTGATATGCTGCTCGGTGCTGAATCCTTCTTTCATATAATAAAAGATGGAGAAATTCACATTCCAAACAGTAATTTAGTGTTTCGCAATTCAGTATTCGGATACATTGCAACAGGAACCATAGACTCTGTCAGCCAAATGCAATATTGTGGTTTTGTTTCGCAGTCGTAAAGCATTGATGACTGTTTAGAAAAGTTTTGGAAGTTAGAAACCATTGATGAAACTTCGAAAATCCTTAGTAAAGAAGAATACTGTGAAGAACATTACAAAACTACGCATAAACGAAATGACGCAGGTAGATACATCGTACAGATGCCAACCAAGGATTTGGAAAATTTAGGTGATTCTAAAGAGCTTGCGAAAAAACGTCTGAATCAGTTATGGAAAAGATTAACTAAGGATAAAACTATGAAAACATTGTATCAGCAGTTCATGTAAGAATACTTAGAATTAGGTCACATGGAGAAGGTTGCAGACCCTCATTCCGAACATCCAGAAAATCACTCATGTTACTATTTGCCGCATCATGGTGTTCTCAGGCCAGACAAAACCACAACTAAATTACGTGTGGTGTTCAATGTGGCTGTCACTACATCTGGCGTCAGTCTCAATGATTGTCTGCTGAAAGGAGAAGTAAAAGAAGACATATTTGAAATTATGACAAGATTTCGTGTTTACAGGTATGCCTTTACAACGGACGTTCAAAAAATGTTCAGACAAATTTTAATAGATCCATCTCAATGCGACCTTCTGAGAATTGTGTGGAAGACGGATGAGAATGAAGAAACTGTTACTTACAGATTGAATACTGTCACATATGGTACATCTAGCGCACCATTTCTCGCAATGCAGACTCTGAAACAGTTAGCCATAGATGAAGCATCGCGATTCCCTTTAGCTGCTGAAGTAATAAAAGAAGATGTATACATGGACGACATAGTGACAGGCGCACATGATCTAGATACAGCTATAGAACTCCAACATCAGTTATCCAACATGTTAGAAACATGCGGTATATCCCTCCATAAATGGAATTCTAATTCAAGGGAATTAATGAACAGTAAGCCATTGGAAGTTCAAGATTATAACTTTTCCATAAATGAAGAATCAACAAGTAAAACTCTAGGGGTTATCTGGAAAACCGTTGAAGATCAGTTTATGTTCAAGATTTCAATAACGGAGAAATCATCATACACGAAACGAGATGTGCTTAGCACCATTGCAAGGCTATATGACCCTTTAGGTCTTCTAGGACCAATTATTACACGAGCAAAGATATTTCTTCAGAAATTGTGGCTCATGAAATTAGGTTGGGAAGATGAAATCTCAAATCCAGTTGCAAGTGAATAGATAAATTTTGTGTCGTCCCTGAAACAAATCGAAGAGATCAGAATCGACAGATATATTCTAACCGATTCTTTTCAGGAATTAGTGTTGCTAGGATTTGCAGACGCTTTGGAATTAGCTTATGGAGCTGTAGTTTATATGTATTGCACAAGTGAAACAAGTACTGTATAAACTAAACTGATTGCTAGTAAATCGCGTGTAATTCCTTTAAAGACAATTTCCGTCTATCTCTAAAAATGATAGTGAGTGATATCTATTTGCACACCGATTCTAAAATGGCAATTGCTTGGATCAATACATCGCCAAACAAACTAAAAACCTTTATTGCCAACAGAGTATCCAAGATACAAACTTTGACTGAGAACTATCATTGGAAGCATGTCCCATGGCATTTAAATCCAGCAGATATTATATCACATGGACTAGGTCCTCAAGAACTTTCCAAAATGAGTCTTTGGTGGGATGGCCCCCTGAACTTTCATAAACTTTCTGATGAATCTAGTGACAATACTGACATCTTATCGCACGAACTTTATTCACACGAACTTAAAAAAATGGACAATATCAATTTAATTTCCACTTCTGAAAATTCCTTTGTGAATGATTTTTCTTAATTTAAGTAACAATTACTTAAAATTAATATGTATTGTAAGTTTTATTTTCAGATTCCTATTTAATGCCAAAAATGCCATTTGACATCGTGGCCAATCACAACAGAGGAACTTTGAATCGCAAAGACTTATTTAGTCAAAATGGTACAGGTAAAAGCATTCGACTATGAGATAAAAACCCTTGAACAGAGAGAAATTCCCAAAAAGGGACAGGTGAGTTGTTTACATCCCTTTCTTGATAAACAGAATTTGTTAAGGGTAGGCGGTAGATTAAATAACGCTGGTTTATCTTTTGATAAGAAATTCCCAATATTGCTCCCTAAAGATCACAAATTGACTTTATTGGTAATGACATATTTTCATCTTAAATACTTGCACATTGGAGCCCAAACTTTACTTTATCTTGTAAGGCAAGAATTTTCGCCATTAGGTGGTAGAAATACTGCTAGAAAAATTGTTCATGATTGCATAGTTTGTTTCAAAAACAAGCCTAAATCTACTGAGCAGATTATGGGAAATCTTGGCGCCACTGTATGTTGTTATGACGTCACAGTATTTACCCTCCCACAGATGTTTCAGAATTCCGTCTGTAGTAGTTTTGTATGCTGCCAAGGCAGTCGCAGCTCTAAGAGCACACATTCATAATTTAAATAAAACAGTCCACTATATTAAAGATTAAAGCTATCAACTTTTAATTCATGTTTATACTCGCAAACAATAACAACCTTCCACTAAAGAAGAAATATAAATTATGTCTATGTTTCCATATAGAAATCTTATAGGCTGTTTATCTTTTATAGCTGGGAGGACTAGACCTGATATTATGTACGCAGTTAATTTATTGTCCCAATTTCAATCAAATCCTGGAATTACTCACTGGAATAGTTTGTTAAAATTGTTAGGTTATTTAAAATATACTAAAAATTGTAAACTTGAGTTATCCAGAGTCAGCCAGTTAAATCTTTCATGTTATTCAGATTCGAATTTTGCAGCAAACAGAGACGATCGAGTCTCTATGGGAGGGTATATTTTGTTTCTCGGTGAAATGCCCATATCTTGGAAAACTTTTAAACAGAAATGTATAAGTCTTTCAACCATGGAGGGCGAGTACGTCAGTTTAACTGAAGCTGCTAAAGAGTTAATCTGGGTCAAAAATGTTTTGCAAAATGAAGTGCTTAACTTAAACTTGAGGGATTGTACTCTGTTCTGTGATAACCAAGCTGCAATAGCCTTTTCTAATTCCCCTTTTGAAAATCAGAAAACCAAGCACATTCATATAAAATATCATTTTCTTAGAAACTTAGTATTTGATAAAGTATTTAAACTTAAATATATTGCTAGTAAATTTAATCTTGCAGATAGTTTTACAAAACCACAGATTAAAGAGCAGTTACTGAAATTTTGCAAAAGAATTTTTGATATTTAAATTTTTTTTTGTTTTTTCTTTTTTTTTTTCTTGTCTTTTTTTGGGGGGGGGGTGGGTGGGATGGGAGGGGGGAGGGGGTTATAATTTTTATTACAATGTTGTTTACTCTGATCAATGCCTTTCCAATAAAGTCTTGTATGTCCTGGCATTGATCAGATTGTTGTTTTTGAATTTAAAGTGTAACTTTTTTGTTGTTGAACTTTTGAAGTTTTACATTTTTGAACTTTTTTGAATTTTTCATGTATTTGTAATTTTGTATCTATATAACCTTTTGATATTTTTGTAAAGCTCAACAGATGGTGAAAAAGGAGGTCAATTGTTACGCATCAATTACTTTTTAAGCCTTAACTAAGCATACAGTAAAGTTTAAATAAAACTATAAAGTTTTAAAGTATTTACGTTTGATATTTATGCACATTTATTTTTCATCCTCTCTTGACTTGTTTACATATCCGAAACGACCAACAGTTTCATATCATTAGCTCCTGAGGCAAGTGCCGTAACTGAATAACTGCCAGTAACAGTGATTTCTGGATCACGCCTTTCCCGTGAGTGGTTGACTTGCAACGTCACAGTTTGTAGCCAATGGCGTTTCAGATGTGTTTGCATAAGTTTATACTTACGGATTGGCAACAGTTTTTATGCAAAACAATTGCTATTTTTGGTGTATAAATGTCTGAACAGATTGTGGATCCGTAGCTGCGAGAAATTTTCTGTACGTTATATCATCTATCATTATGTAGCTGCATTAAAATATTATTTTAGTTTTCTTATAATTTAACGGTGAAGTAATGCTGTTCCAATGTAAATCATAAAGTCATCTCGCTTCAAATAAAAAGCTGTTTTATACAACTGGTGTCTTTAAATGAAGTCTTCCACATTAACTACCGTAGCTCTGTTCAGCCATGTTTTTACAGGCTGACATATACAACTCTGCATGATAGTACTTCAAAATTCGCTACCACAGTATCAAAATTAAATGACAATTTATACCTATCATGAGGATTCTAAAAATATAGGTTCATTGAATTGTGTGCATTTAAAAAGGTGATATAAGGATGGCATCTTTCAAACAAATCAATGAATTTTGTCATCCACCCTTTTAAATGTCTGCAACCAAAATTCCCAACCCAAAGAGCATAAAAGCAACACATGTCACATTGTATACACCCAAGCCTTATAAAGATCTATTTGCATAAAAATATAACAGAATATGACGTTTGATGAAATACCGTAAATTAATTCTTCAGATAGGGCTATTGCAGTAATCGTGGCAAATGCAGCATAGCAGTACCACTTCCTTGGCAATTTACACCAAAACCTAATCAACACCAACTCATATCAAGGTATATCTGAATCTGAAGTTTGACAAAAATCTGTGCATTAGTTCTGGAAGTAGAGCTATTGCGGTAATCGTAAAAAATGCAGCATAGCGGCAGCATCTGTTAGGCGATTTACACTAAAAACTAATCAGCACCAATTTATATCAAAGTATGCATTAGTTCTTGCGATAGAGTACACACAAAATTTGTGCCACACAGACATTTTCTAAAAACAGTCAAATCGTGTTCAGGACCATATAAAATGTATAAATCCATCGAAAACCGGAAGTCGAATTTTTTCATAAATCCAACACTTTCTTCTTGTAAAGATAGAAGAAAGTAAAAAAGAGGTAAAAACTTGCTTGAAATAAAGGTAAAAATACTTTTAAAAAGATTACTTAATAAAAGTAGTTGCACAATAAGAGTAAAACTATGGAAAATATACATGCAAAGGGATAAGACATTGGGAATTTAAGAATTTAAAAATTGATCATCAGTACAAGGATTTTGGATTACTAGGTCAAAACTTTTCAAAAGCATTACATACCTTTTTGAGCCATAACAACTTGGGTATCTCCATTTCGGGTGAAATCTTGCCACCAACATATTTTAATACTTTGTGACCCATAGAATTTATCATATCGGCTTCATCAAAAGCTCTATGGTCCATCCATAATATGATATTTAGATCCTCTTTACCTAAAATAATAAACAGATATATACACACACAGGGTTCGTTGATATATATCAATGGATATATATCATGATATATATCTTGATATATATCCGATATTTATTTTTAAAATATCAAGATTTTTGATATTTTCGATATTTTCAAAATATCAAGATGTTTGATATTTTGTATATTTGATATTTATTTTTAAAATATCAATGTGTAAGATAATTTTGATATTTTCTTCAGTCAAAACAAATGTAAATGAAATTTTCAACTGCTATTGACTGTGCCATTCTGTAGATAAAAAACTTTTGTCTCTGGCAGTGACTTTTCTAAGCTTTATGTTTAAAACTTTTATTTTTAAATGTAAAACTAATAATTATGAGAGACAATTAAATTCAGAACATCCATTGAAAGAGAAACTGTAATTTACATAATCTTATATACAACATTATTAGAAAAGAATATTCTGATTTTGGTTTAATTGAGTCTAAACTGTACTACAAGTTAGGGAATAAACAATAAGACAAGCTTACATTTATGTTAAAATTCTTCAATTTAAAAAAAACTATTGTTTAAGTTTTGTATGTTAATTGCAATATGTTTTAGTTTCTAATTTATATTATGCTTGAAAATATTCATTATCAGCAATAAGTTGACTATTTTGAAAATATCGGATATATATCGAAAATATCGGATATCTATCAAAATATCGGATATTTTTGATATTTTCGAAAATATCATGATATTTACGAACCCTGTACACACATATATATATGTAGGATTTATTCTGAAAATTATTTAAAGATTCATTTGGCTTATAACTATAAATAAATGCATCTATTAGTTCATCAATTTTATACAACATTTATTATTCACTCGAACAAATATTATGCTTGGAAAATCACAACAGTTCATCCACATCAATAATATAATACATTTGTAAACATAAATACTGGAATTCACCTAGAATTCTTACTCAAATCTTTTATTTAATGAATCTTCCACCTTCATGTTGAGATAAAAACTATAGAACTTCTAAAAACATGAAACATCTCTTGAATTTTCTTATTTTTCCATCAAACCGTTGCCACACATTTTTTAGCTTTTTTCCACGCTCCTCGTGTTGTACTTTTTATTTCATATAAGATTGCATATTCATTAAATAAACCCTTGAGTTTGTCAAGAAGCATTTTTGAGAATATTTACATTCCTACATATATATATATATATATAACCATTAAATAAACATTACCGACCACCAACAAAAACTGTGAAATTATGAATAAAATGACATTAACAAACACAGTTCCACCCAACATACTTAACATAGACTCCAAAACATAGTAAAAAACAGCAGAAATTGAATAACAGAAATGGAATGATGGAAATTTGTAGAACTTAGACAGAATCATTGGGTCCCAAATGCCTTAAGTTCCACAAATAAAATGTGTGGTTTCATCTTCATATTAGCCATAAATTAGCTAAAGAATATGAATTTGGGACTACCACACACAGAAAACCGAGAAATAAACCATTGAACACCAATTAAGTTCAAAATAAAAACAAGATTAAAAAGGATAGAGGTAGGGAAAAATTACCAAATTAAAATACATACTGTCATAGCATTAGGTATAACAAATACACTCATTATGCATTTTATTCTCATTTAAGATAGTATACTATTAGAAATTAATATATTGTCCTAAGTAGGATAAAATTTAAATACAAGTTAATCGTTAACTTTATTAAATATTAATGAATATGAATAAATTTAATATGAATTGATAAATATATAAATATAACTTGCCCATTATACATATAAAAGTATCGAATGATCCATTATAAAATGTGTATTAGCAACGTAGTTATAAATCAAATGTCCCATTTTTTTTTTTTTTTTTAACTACTGCATATTATCCAGACAAAGCCACCCTCTTCCGTACTCTAACATCTACCCACCTATATATATACAAGCACAGAGTATTTTTCAGTAAACGAGGTTAATTTCAAACAATTAACTGCAAACTAATTTTTTTTTTTTTTTTTTAATTAAGCTTATACCCGTAAAAATTTAATCACAACAGACCAGGAAAAATTCAGTTTAAAGCTGGTTTCTATTTAAACAGGTAAAAATGTATTGATTTCTTTCTGTCGGGAAATTTTTCCTTTTAAGACAGGATCTGTTAAAACCAGGTTCAATTTTCAGAAATTTTACTATACTAGATTAAGATATTAAAAGTAAAATCGAAAACTTTGAAACTGAGAGTCGGTGCAGGTATTTTTTTTCTTTGGTCCTGGTTTGTTTTTGTTTTTTTTGTTTTTCTAAGGCTATTTTTGTGAAAAGTATAATTTTGCAATAAAAAGATTAAATTGTTAAATTAAGCATTTTTTAAAGTCTTTCTGGTAAAGTTTTCCTTTCAGATGAGCTTGTCTTGTTTCCAAATCATACATTTCAATTCCAAATAAAATAATAAAATATATATATGAAGAATTTTACTTTCAAGGAATGGAATTTTTGTGAAGGGACCATTTTGTAAGGAGGATCTTTTAATTAGAGTTTAGTGAAGAATTGAAAAAGAAGACCCAATTTTTGCCCGAATCAACACCTAGAAAGTATTTCACATGATATGCACACACACACATACAAAAAAAAAAAAGAAAAAAAAAAGATACTTGTAAGTTTTGTAAGTTATTTAGAAGGAAGTTGTTTAGTAAAAGATATGTAAGTTATTAAAAGAATCTAATGATGAAGACATTGTGCTTCAAGTATGCAACAACATCCCATGTAATATAAACAAGAAAGAAAAAATCATGCATCAAGCATAGATTATGAAACATTTTCCAACACATTCAGAATAATATAAAAAAATTGCACAGTTAAAAAAAATTTAAATATTACATCTAATTCAACCATATAGAAACAAACGCATAACACATCTTAAAACCCAATTTCAGCTGTTCCCATCTACAATCGGAAAATTATCCGATTTTTTTCAGCAGCTTTGTATAGGATATATAGATTTGTATCTACTAACTGCATGCATACCAAAATTTCATTCAGTTAAGAAATACATATACTTCAGTTGAAAATCCCCCTTCAGCAATATCCTTTAATAAGGAGAATGGTACGTGAATACTTTTGTGCACCCTGTATATGAGGTATAGAATTTATATATAGTGAGTAACATGCAAAAAGTTAATTAAATTTAAAAGCACATACCGAATTTAAAACCGTACACTCCAGCAATTATTACTCAAAGACAGTATTGTCATGCATTTCTTTTAGTATTGTAACAGATTTCTTTTGTGTATACCCTGTAAATGAATAAAAAATGTCCTGTTCTAACGCGATTGTGGTGAAATTCAGTGATTTATATAAGTTTCAATATATTTGAAACAGTATAATGTCATTAAAATACTCTACATACGATTTTTCCCCATATACCATAATGTAATGGAATACTTTTGAGTGACCCTCTAAATGAGCTATTAATCCTCATCTTCATATACAATACCAAACATGCTTTGGTGACCATAAATAACCTTTATAAATTTCATGAAAATCCGAGCACATTTACGGGAGTTAGAGCGTGGACAGACAGACATACAAACCGAATGCATAAACACTTTTCAACTTTGTTGGAAAGGGTTAAAAATACGATGATGTAAAAAAAGCAATGAATTTCTCTTAATCGAGTTCGGTGCCCATGCAAAATTAATGTATTGTAACAGAAAGTTTTGAGAAAAAACATGAATTGCAGTCAAAAAATTAGGTGTGATTTTTCACAAAGAACATTGATTGTTGCATACGTTGTTTATATTAAAAGAATGTTTTTAAAAAAACTACAGTGAAATACTTTTAACACAAAACTGAGGGGATCGAAAAAATTTTTTGTGTTAAAAGAATTTCGCGTTAAAAGATTCGGAAAAAAAGAACAAAACTCCAATATTTTCGGCGTTGTTAAATTTTACTTTGATTTCCTGTTAAACTACTAGTAAGTTGCATCCATTAGGATAAAAAGCAAGTAAAAAAATATTGTTTTTTGGGGAAAAAGTCAGATATCTTTTTTTTGTAAGTGTATTTTTCAGCATTCTGAGATCTAGCTTGTTTGACCCAAATAAGCAAAGCTGTCTCTAAATCTTTGTGCTTAGCCATTGTCATACGTTTTCTCTCAGTCTTAAATGTACTGCACTCAAACATTAGCATAATGGGATCCCTGGTTTTTATTATTGGTGATAAAGTAGAATTGGCAATGCAAAAAAACTCTTTGCAGATTTCTGTTTCCGTTCTGTTTCACCAACTGCTTTAAGCAGTTTCATCTTCATTTGAAGTGAAATGGCAGTTTGTTTTTGCACCGATATCTCAACCATTGTGCTCATAAAACATAAGCTAATTTACAAAAAATACGAAATTCACATATTTTCACACAAAATTCAGTGGTTTTAACACAAAATTCACCAATTTTAACTCAAACTAACTAGCTGGAAAGTGGGTTTTTTTTTGTGTTAAACGATTTTTGTTTCGTGTTAAAAGAAAAAAAAATGTATTAAATTGCAGTAAGTTGCATCCATTAGGATAAAAAGCAAGAAAAAAAATATTGTTTTTTGGGGAAAAAGTCGGATATCTTTTTTTTTTTTTTTTTTTTTTAAGTGTATTTTTCAGCATTCTGAGATCTAGCTTCTCAGATATCTCAACCATTGTGCTCATAAAACATAAGCTAATTTACAAAAAATACGAAATTCACATATTTTCACACAAAATTCAGTGGTTTTAACACAAAATTCACCAATTTTAACTCAAACTAACTAGCTCGAAAGTGGGGTTTTTTTTTGTGTTAAACGATTTTTGTTTCGTGTTAAAAGAAAAAAAATGTATTAAATTACAGTAAGTTGCTAGTAAGTTGCATCCATTAGGATAAAAAGCAAGTAAAAAAATATTGTTTTTTGGAGAAAAAGTCGGATATCTTTTTTTTTTTTTTAAGTGTATTTTTCAGCATTCTGAGATCTAGCTTCTCCGATATCTCAACCATTGTGCTCATAAAACATAAGCTAATTTACAAAAAATACGAAATTCACATATTTTCACACAAAATTCAGTGGTTTTAACACAAAATTCACCAATTTTAACTCAAACTAACAAGCTCGAAAGTGGTTTTTTTTTTGTGTGTTAAACGATTTTTGTTTCGTGTTAAAAGAAAAAAATGTATTAAATTGCAGTAAGTTGCTAGTATTGCTAGTAAGTTGCATCCATTAGGATAAAAAGCAAGTAAAAAAATATTGTGTTTTGGGGAAAAAGTCGGATATCTTTTTTTTTTTAAGTGTATTTTTCAGCATTCTGAGATCTAGCTTGTTTGACCCAAATAAGCAAAGCTGTCTCTAAATCTTTGTGCTTAGCCATTGTCATACATTTTCTTTCCGGCTTAAATGTACTGCACTCAAACATTAACGTAATGGGATCCCTGTTTTTTATTATTGGTGATAAAGTAGAATTTGCAATGCAAAAAAAACTATTTGCAGATTTCTGTTTTCGTTCTTCTTTTTCATCAACTGCATTAAGCAGTTTCATCTTCATTTGAAGTGAAATGGCAGTTTGTTTTTGCACCGATATCTCAACCATTGTGCTCATAAAACATAAGCTAATTTACAAAAAATACGAAATTCACGTATTTTCACACAAAATTCAGTGGTTTTAACACAAAATTCACCAATTTTAACTCAAACTAACTAGCTCGAAAGTGGTTCTTTTTTTGTCTTAAACGATTTTTGTTTCGTGTTAAAAGAAAAAAATGTATTAAATTGCATAGTATACTGTCCGAACCGCTATATCATTTCATGTTAACTGATTTTTCATGTTAAGCGTTTTCGTGTTAAACATATTTCACTGTATTTTATACTTGTTACAGTTGAACCTCGAAAATCCAGAGCTGGCGGGACCGCGACAATTCCGGATTTTCGAATTTTCCAGATTTTAGAGGTCTTTAAAAAAATTATTTTTAAGACTATATAATACCATTTAAAATGCATTTTTCCCCCAAGTATAAATAAACAATGATCAAATTGATGAATTAAATAATAAAATAGTAATGATACACTAAAACTTATGCTGAAATCAACAATACTTATGCTGAATTGTATATACATATATCTCGCATTATACAGTGAATCACGCTTCTGCAAATAGCTACATCACAAATTCTTTTTCTCAGAAGCATTGGTGCCATTTATAGAGTTTCCTTATGGAGGGAGGAGTTTTCTTTGAAATAACATGTAGTGTTGTGCGAGTCTTCCATGAATATTTCTTTTCATTTTGTTCTAAATCCGAGATTTTTTTTTAAATCTCACAAAATCATCTCGTGAAATGGCTGCAGAAAAAAAAAAGAATTTCTTTAAATGATCTTGGAAAAATATAGTGAATTTCATCACAGAAATAAAAAACAGTTAAAGATTTTCTTCAATCGATCACTGTAAAAAGTTGCTAATTTCAATAAACAATTGCAGTAAAAAAAAAAAAATCAAATTTGTCCATAGATGGCTGAGAAAAATTGAAAATTTTGTCAATCGGTTGTGGGAGAAAAAAATAACAAGTTTCGATAAACGATCAAGGAAAAATATCACAAATTTTGTCAAAAGATTGAGGAAATAAATAGTATATTTTGTTAGTCTGTCACCAAAAAATATCACAAATTTTGACAAATGGTTGCCGAGAAAAATACATTTTGTCAATCGATCGCAGAAAAATTGCCAATTTTGTCAAAAGATTGCGATAAAAAGTGGAATTTTGCAAAAGATTGAAAAAAAAAAAAAAAAAAAAAAAAAAAACACTAGAATTTTGCAAAGGATTTGGAAAAAAAAATAATAATGCGAATTTCATCAAAAGGTCATGAAAAAAACCCTCTCATCTTATTTTCTTATTTTTCTACTGCCATCAAAGTGCTTTTGAAAGATATAGAACTGAAACAAACAACATATCGGCCAACGTGCTCATCAAGGTCATAAGGCAATGGTGCCACTAGGTCGATAATTCCGTTGGAGAAGGAGCAGAGGCATGAATATCAAAGTGTGTTTATCTTTTAGTTCAATCAAAAGTAAACAAAATTGCTTGTTTGTTTCTTTAGTTATAAATACGTACTCAAGTGATTTTATTAGAATTAAATTATATGAAGCTTCAAGTCATCAATGTATCAGGTCAAGTCTTCCTCTTTTTTATGCTGTTTTTTAACTTTCCAGTTTTTGTAATAATTAAAGTCTTTAATTAATGGTCAGGCCTTATAAAAATATACCAGAATATATCTAGATTTATTTATTTAGTGTCAGTTAAAAGAATTTAAGAGATGATGAGACATATGAACTTTTTGATGAGACATATGAAAGTTACAGCAAAGTCTTACTTTAAATATGAATAAAACTGAAATCTGAAAAATGTCAGGATTTTAGAGATATCTGAAATTTGGATGTCCGGATTTTTGAGATTCAACTGTATTCATCTCTAGTCTGTCAAAGGAAGAACCTAGCACTTGTTGGTATTACAGAAAAAATTACAAGTATGTTTTTGTTACATTTTCAAAAAAAGTAAAGCTATAAACAAAACGTTAATGTATGCATGAAACAGATGATTCATTAATTCACAGAATTAGATAGACATCTGGCAGTTAGCCCAGATATATTTTATCGCACTTACCAAGATTGGACTTGGTTGATTTGTACCACAATTTTTTAATAGAATTTTACTTTTATAAATTTAGTTGTTAGAAGCTGTAAAATGAATTCAACATTACAGATACAGAAACACAAATATTTAACCCGGAAACAGCTAAATACCTACAGTTAATGCAGAATCTAAGTCGATTTGGCTGGTTGCTGCACCTGACAGCCTTTTGTAACATTCTTTGGAGCTTCTTCTGTTATCCTGTTGACCACTCTCCATAAATAAAAAAAACTATTACCAAACTACAGGATTTAATGCCAAAAATGCATGATTGTGGTGTAACATTCACTTGATGTATGATATACTCGTATTATACATGTTTGTTATGTCATAAAGGGAATTTTAATTTGGCATATTAACTTTTAATTTGACGATTTCTAATTATCTGTATTTTTAATGATGTTTTAGTGATTTACCAGCTATTTTGTTAATTAAAATAACAATTACATCCTTAAATGGCAACGCTGTAATATTAGAAGAGAAAAAGTATTGAAAAAATGGTGTGATACACAGTTACGATCAGTTTCAACTGATATCAGAAACATTCACCAGCTGATAATTAAGAAAAATAATGTAAATAAATAAATATCCAAGATTTTTTTTTTTTCTGTTTCCATTAATATATTGTGAATTTTATTGTTTATAGTTAGTGATAGTTGACACTTTAGTGAGAGAGGTGTTTTGGAATTTTTTGTTACTTTCTTCTATCTTCAATAGAAGAAAGTATTGTAATCGAAATTTTTTTCGACGGATTTACACGTTTTAGGGGTCAGAGATCCCAAAAAACATGCTTATAGAAAATGTCTGTCTGTCGCCATTGTACCATCAAAAAGTGTATGAAGTTATGCATAGAATTGAACCAAATTTTTATTTTAAGTTTTTGGCTATGGGAAGCAGATCCTCCCTGAATTTGGAAAAAATTCACCGGTAGGGGCTGCTGCAAAAGCGATTTTTGTGCGATTTTGAATATTGTACCATCCAAAAGTGTATGAAGTTATGCATAGAATTGAACCAAATTTTTATTTTAAGTTTTTGGCTATGGCAAGCAGATCCTTCCTAAATTTGGAAAATATTTGCCAGTAGGGGGTGCTGTAATAGCGATTTTTGTGCGATTTTGAATATTGTATCATCCAAAAGTGTATGAAGTTATGTATAGAATTGAACCAAATTTTTATTTTAAGTTTTTGGATATAGCAAGTAGGTCCTCCCTCAATTTGGAAAAAATTCGCCGGTAGGGGGCACTGTAACAGCGATTTTGAATATTGTACCATCCAAAAGTGTATGAAGTTATGCATGGAATTTGAACTAAATTTTTATTTTAAGTTTTTGACTATGGCAAGCAGGTCCTCCCTGAATTTGGAAAACAATCGCCGGTAGGGGGCGCTGTAACAGCAATTTCTGTGTGATTTTGAATATTGTACCATCCAAAAGTGTATGAAGCTATGCATAGAATTGAATCAAATTTTTATTTTAAGTTTTTGGTTATGACAAGCAGATCCTCCCTTAATTTGGAAAAAATCGCCGCTAGGGGGGCGCTGTTATAGCAATTTTTGTGCGATTTTGAATATTGTACCATCAAAAAATGTATGAATTTATACATAGAATTGAGCCAAATATTTTGTGTTTGTTTTTGGTCATGGCACGAAGGTCCTCCCTGAATTGGGAAAAATTCCGCCAGAAGGGGGCACTATAATTGCGATGTCTCTACCATTTTCATTATTGTACCATCGAAAATTGTATGAAGTTATGCATAGAATTGAACCAAATTTTTTGTGTAAGTTTCTGGCTATGGCAAAGTCCTCCCTGAATTTAAAAAAAATTTGCCGGAAAGGGGGCGTTGTAATAGCGATGTTTGTGCCATTTTCTTTATTGTACCATCGAAAAGAGTGTAAAATTATGCATACAATTGAACCAAATTTTTTCGTGCATGTTTTTGGCTTTGGCCAACAGGAATTTGGAAATATTGCACGGTAAATGGGCTCTGTGATAGCGATTTTTGTATGCTTTTCTTGATTTTTTGTAGTTCTGTTGTCCATCGGCGGCTCGTGCAGAGGCAGGAACTCGCTTTTTGCTAAACCGGCTATTCACAAACATCTGATAACAACAGAATAAGGAAAAACTATTAATTTTAACAAATATCATGATATTGATTAACTTGTTTCTAGTCCGTTTAATTGACTGAAGCCGAAATTTAAGAGGAAAATCAAAGTTGGTATAGTATTGAACTAAAAATATTGAAGTGTTAACATGCGTAACTAGTTTTTGAAATTTTATGTATAAGATAGAAGAAAGTTTTAGGATTGGCACATCCAACTAGTTTTTTCTTAAGATTCCAGTAGAAACATTATTCCATTTGTTTACTGGGCATTACAGTTTGGAGAACACTTTGGCAAGTTTCCAATAGTTTGGTGTTTGGTAAAGTTTTTTTTTTCTTTTTTTTTATGGAATGTGGTTGATGGGATAATGGAGACAAACCCATTTTTTAAGTGTCCAGTAGCACTTCTGTTTCTAACTGCCCTGTGAATTTCACAGAGTTTCACAGCCCTTACCACACAGTTCTTAGTCAATATCCACTATATTTTGTTTTCTTCTGTCAGCTTTTGCACAAGCACAAGTGCTACTGACAAAAGGGGTGTCTAAACATTCAGACCTCTAAATGCAACACATTTTTCTAGCCACTGCCAAAAGACAAACATCTTTCTTGTATTAATATAGATATGTCAGTATGCTTTTTGTAACGAATGATGTAAGTTTACTGTTATTTATCTTCTTCCTTTCTTACATTTTGAAAAGAATTTTAAAGATCTGGGATTACTATTTACAGAACAACGTGTGGTGCACATTTATAGGATTCTACCTTCATAAAAAATGCATTGATAGGTACAGTATGAGACTTCATCTAAAAATGGACTAACAATGGTGATGCAACATGAAAAAGTATCGTAAAAAGATCTTTTAAAAAAGGGAACATGATTCATAGATGCCAACATTGTAAAGACTGTATCAGGAGTAAACCAGTTAAATTTCAGGAGTTTTGGACACTCTTCAGGAGTAAAATGTTCACGTTTCAGGAGTCATTTCAGGAATTGCACAAAGTTTTTTACGAGCTATATTTTTTACGAATATTTTCAGAATTTACGAATATTTTCTTGCAGCTTTTGCATTTATCAACACAAACATAATTTAAATAAAGGTTACTTAATTTACTTTTACTATTAATGTATTAATAATTTTTTATAATAAATTTATAAAAATGGAATTTTTTTCTTTATCTCTACGGAGCAAAAAATCTGTGATTGATGTGAGTGTGAAATCCCGCGACCAACAAAATTCGCGATGTTTTGCAGCGACTAGCAGACGAAAATCGCAATGTTTTGCCGCGACTTGCAGACGGAAATCGCGATGTTTTGCCGCGACTTGCAGACGGAAATCGCGATGTTTTGCCGCGACTTGCAGACGGAAATCGCGATGTTTTGCCGCGACTTGCAGACGAAATTCGCGATGTTTTGCCGCGACTTGCAGACGAAAATCGCGAAGTTTTGCCGCGACTTGAGGACGAAAATCACGATGTTTTGTCGCGACATGAGGACGAAAATCACGATGTTTTGCCGCGACTTGCAGACAAAAATCACGTTGTTTTGCCGCGACCGACAGCTGAAAACCGCAATGGGTACTTTTCGGTTAGCCGGGCGCCAGTGTTATATACGCACACATATATGTATACATACATATATATATACACACATATAGATATACACATATATATATAGGTATACACATATATATGTGTATAAATATATATGTATATACATATATAGATACATATATGTGTGTGTATATAACACTGGCGCCCGGCTAACCGAAAAGTACCCCGCAATGTTTTGCCGCGACAGACAGACGAAAACCGCAATCTTTTGCCGCGACTGACGAACGAAAATCGCGATTTTTTGCCGAGAACTCACTTACGGAAATCGCGATTTTTTGCCGCGACTGACTGACGAAAACAGCGATTTTTTGCCGCGACTTACTAACGAAAACAGCGATTTTTTGCCGCGACTTACTGACGAAAACAGCGATTTTTTGCCGCGACTTACTGGCGAAAACAGCGATTTTTTGCCGCGACTCATTGACAAAAATGATGTCATTAAATTAATGACAAGGATTAAATTAAATTAGATTAGCAGAGTTTAATTAAAAGCACGATGAAAGCTAACGCTAATAGTCCCAATAAAGTATTAAATAGTTTATGAAAAAGAAAAGAAAACGTATGGTGGCGAAATAAAAACAAAGTAAGTTTAAAAACAAACTAACGTTTATTAACTAAAATATAAAATAAGTTTAAATATAATTCAAACAATAAATCAAATCTTTAAATTCAATAAATACATTTAAGCTGTCAAATTAAATATCCAGAAAACCATTTGACAATAAAAGAAAACTGAACTCATAGCAATAAAGAAATGGAAAAGATCACAGAATGACTGGTCCTCCTCAAAGTTCCATGTTGTTCACAAACATCTAATACGCCGATGAATATTAAACTGAAATACCGTAGATCATATATTCGTGCCGAAACAACTTCAAGAAAAATACTTCTTTATAGATGAAGATGCATAGTAAACAGCCATTAAATGAAACGTCAAAATGTAGATGCCGATAATAAATAGCGAGTAAAACTTCTCTAACTTCAACATAACAATAGCCATCTCGACTCACATCAGTGTATCTATTTAAACACGATGTATGCAGAGTCCATCTTTAAAGAGCAGAGACGAAGTCAAACTATCGAACTCATATCAATCATCTTATAAAATGGCCGACGAACGATGAAGTAAAAAGTAAGTAAAAACATCAACTTATTAAAAGCACACAGCAACTCAAGAAGACATCTCCAGCCATAATAGCACTATTAAAATGTCGTGGAAAAACCAACACTGTTAGTAAAAGGACGAGACGAAACATGTAGACAAACACAGGACAAGAAAGCAACGAGTGCAGACAGACAGGCAGGTAAGCCGGGTGAGAAGGAGAGAAACGTATTTCAATTTATATCAGCCGGGCGTTCGAATAACGCCTCATTACGCAATGCAAGGAGCAGCTGCAGACAGTTCCAGAATGAGATCATCATGACGAAGGAACGCAGAGCCGATGTGTCGTAAACTCAAACGAGCGACGCCATCTGGCGGCGATCGAGAAACTAATCTATGATCATCATTCAAATGAAATGCGTGCTCATGTTTGCACGGAAGCAGACAATTGGAAAACGTGAATATGAACGGCAAAGAAAGATAAACATCGTAAAAAGGAATTAAAGATAGAATAACAGGAATGAATAAAAAGGTAAGTGAAATGACTTTATATACTGTTAATAAAGGAAATAATTTAATAAAGGAAATATTAATAAAGGAAATATATTTTAATAAAGGAGATATATTTTAATAAAGGAAATACTTTAAGTGCTAAATAAATATAAAGGAAATATGCAGTGTTAAATATAGAGGGATGCAGAGAGGAGACATATCTGGACAGTGTCAAGACAGGAAATAAGGTATTTACTCTTATCAAATGCCCCCCCTCTTGACACTGGGACAGAGCAAAAAAAGGCAAAAGTTCAAAGAACTACTACAAACATGACTTTACACCAGATATACATGTTAGTGTCCACTTGAACCAGAACCCAACTACTTAACCAGAAGAACTTAATCTCACTCCATGAAATTCAAGAAAACTGAAAGCTGTGAAAACCGATAAAGTACTAAAAGCTGTAAAATAAAGGATGACCAGCCACTCAGTGATTTAACATATAAATTAATAAACTTATAATATACATAATATAATATACATATATAACACAAAATACACATATAACACAAAATACACATAAATATTAGTAAAGACAAAACACATTTTTCCCAGACCCCCTGTGATCAATCAGTTCAATTCTCACATGATTGATTTAAAATTACAATATATAGAAAATCAATATCTAAAGTTACAATGAATTGAAGTGAAGGCCTTTAGTAACAAAACAATTTCTTAAAAACTTTAAAACTTGAAATTGTAAGTGAAAATGACCATCTAACATATGTCCACCTCACAATTTGCCCCCCTAAAAGAATTCAAAGATGTGCAAAGATATGTATTAAAAGTAATTCAGCAGAATCTAAAGGAAATGAGGTAGCCCTACCCAAACTCGGCAAAACTCTCTCCATGTTGACAAAATATACCGCTTCATCATAATTCATCCCACATGACATCAGAGAAAAACAGACATTGTCTCAAGCAGGCAAACCCCGTGGCCACTAAAGGTTACCAATCGACAAAGGTTAGAGGACGATAAAATATGCTCCCAGATAATGACTCAATAAAAATTACTTTCAGGGTTTAATAAAATAAAATTCTATTCTTCAAAAACAGATTCACCTCCACGGATTCCCCCTCCGATCACTGTACAATATACCTGAGAATCCTGCCAAATAAAAATCTAATACATAACAAAAGAAGAATAAATTGTTGAAGCATGACACCTCACAAAAACCTATCAACATGCTGAAAACTAGTATATCAACATTCCCTGACAGCACAAATGCCGAAGCACGGACTCATTCTTTAAAGCTGCATCAGACTAGCTGAAACAGAAAGTAAATTTGCCATTGGCCAATGGTCTTCATTCGCGCCGATTCATTCCACATTGACACGCAGGTATATATATGATCAAACAGGAAAAACCCCAGAAGATAAACCAAAACTTAATAATCAATGATCCTATTAAAAACCAGTAATCAAGGAGCATTTCACATCTTAAAAACCATAAAAAGCAATTTCTCATCATGACGTCATTAGTGGTAGAAAATCACGGAAGGTGTATGGTAGATTCTCAAGTGCAAGAAATGACCAGGTTTCCCTTAAAAATATGAACCACTATCTTAACTTGCTATCTTGATCTAATAGAAAATACCTCCAAAAACAGCAACTCTTCTCATTTTGCATTAGTTGCATTCCAAACCTTCTCTAATTAAAAAGATACAGCACAAAATCTGGGCAATAGCTACCATCAACAAAAACTTTGTAAACCAGCGGGAAAAAGGATAAAAACAGCTTACAGAAATTCCACCAAAAAAAAACTTTCCTACTTAAACAAGAATCATCCCTGAACACACCAGGTATTCTAATTCCATCTTTGAACTGATTCTTAAAACAGGAAATTCATTAAAAACCTCCATCTCTCTAAACTCTCTATCAGACCTTTAAACATAGTCAATCCAAAAAGAGTGAATTTGAATCAATTAAACTATAACATTTGATTCAATTCTAAAAATATGTGATAAGATTGACAAATTGATCCAAGATATTCCAGATTACAAGAGATATCAGTCAGATCTGCAACATACTCACACTTTCCCAGGGTTTAAATTCTGAACAATACAAATACTGAAACTTTAATTTTAAAAAAATGAATTCCAGAATCTCTTCAAAGTTAAAATCCAAACAGAGTTGATTAAAAGTTAATCTTACAGCAACATAAATCTGTTCCTATACCATGAGGAACATGTAGGCCAGAATGGGAAAAAGTTAAACTAAATAATTTTAAATAAAACATCTTTAAAAACTTTAACATATTTAATAAAAACCTGTAAAAACTTAAACAATAAAATAATAGTTCATTATATAATGTGTTTGATAGCTACAACCTGAAGTCCCTCCCTCAAAAAGCTTCCCTCAGGAATTAATTGAAAAACCACAGTGCCTTAAAAATAATATTTGACACAAGGTAGTCAATCTAAACCAAGAAAACATTTAAATGAGTAGAGGAACTTATATGGCCAGCAAAGATTACTTAAGTTTAAAGAAAAACAAAATAAAAATTAAACATAATTTTAACAAATGAAAACTAAAGAAAAACAAAATAAAAATTAAACATTGTCTTAATACAGTTTCTTTAAAAAAAAAATCCCACCTAATTTAGGGATCTAAAACTTAAGTGTAGACTCAAATTACACGTCATTACAACCAATTTAAAAATTCAAAAGATCTTAAAGAAAAGAAACTTGATAAATTACAGACAATGATAAAAATAAAAATTTAAATTTACAATCTTTTATATTAATAATCAAAAACTGCCTATAGAAGTATTAAAAACTTAACTAAACAAATAATCCCAATAAATGGCCACAAGTCCCAAATTTCAAACATGAACCCATAAGAACTTCATTAGAGTTCTACTTTTAAAAAGGTTCTCATCCAAGATACGGCTGCAAGAAAACATTTCAAAAATATGCATTTACAAGAGATTATCAATCAGGGCAAGCAAATCAAAAATGAATAAATTAAAACAAATTCATTTTTATTCACAGAATATATAATAAGCATAAAACAATAAATAAATCACTGAATTAAAACATCCTGACCAACTGACTTCCAATATAGCCCAGCTGTGCATATGACTATTTAAAAATTGATAAGTCATATTTAAAAATTCAATGTAACTCAGCGACAAAAACTTAGATTAAATAGTCAAAAGAAAAATTCATAAATATATCTTACATGATCCTCTATTAAAGTTAAAGCTTAAAAAGTTTAAGTTCAAGAAAATAAAAATCTTAACATTTACTGAAAGTAAGAAATTATATTTATAAAAACTATCAAAGTAAACTTTTAGGTAATCGAACATATCCCATTAAAAAGTCGAACTTCCAAAAATATACCGATAGTTAAAAATCCATACTATTAACAAAAATCAAAAGAAATTTGATTAACTATTGATAAAGCTATTAAGTATAAGAATTTACATTTAAACTATTGAAAAGATTAAATAAGAGGATCAAAAGATTAACTGTAAATAGAACAAACTGTAGAAATTAAAAATTAACCGGGTCAGGCAGATAGGCAATCACAATCTGTTTAACAGAAAGTGACATTTAAAAACATTGCCCCCATCACAAATTCTAACCTGACAAAATCTTACATCTTTACAAGAAAAATTTTAAACATAAATTTATTAAAGGATTTTTACCCCAATCAACAACTCCCAATCTCTATTTAAATATTTATAAAGAGCTATAACAAGCATTTAACTATTTTAAAAATATGAAGAAACACTTTCCATAAAATTTCTATCTTAAAAATTCAAATTTAACAAAAGCTGATCTACAGCTTAGAGATCCCGAAATTTCAAAAGACTCATAAAATTCTTTAGCACACATTAAAAATTAATAGGAGACAATTGCAGAAAAACAGAACATGATGGCATACACTTTAAGTACCTAAAACTTCATTAAAAATTTCAAAAATCACATTTGAATCACACAGGGATCCAAAAAAAAAATTGAATGTGTTGTCCACGGAGATCATGAAACGCTATTGGCTAGATGACTCAGGAACAAAAAAAAAAAAATGTTCAACTTCTTGGTCACTAAATGTCTCATCAAAAGTTCTGCATACCGATAATAGTCACATGTTAAATGATAAAAGTCAAAAGTTTCCAAAAAAAACCAGAAAACTTGTAATGACTTCTGATCAGGCTCACTTATGCTACTTTCAATCACCGCCCAGCACGCGACCATTGCGATACTGGGGAAGGCACCATTAACAGTTCTTGAAAAGAAATGCATTAACCATTCTTAAACTATGGTAGATGACGCACTTTCATGAAAAACTTGACAAAAATGTAGGCATTACTAAACATCTCGAATCCTAGAAACACCGGACTTGAAGCACAGATTTACTTTTCAGACATTAAAATCCAGCTTTACTTGAAAGATATGAATCAAAATATGCAAATTAGTGCAGGATCACAATCATACAGTTCCATCCACTTCAAAATATGCATATTTTATCACTTGAAAACATGCTGTTTTAGGCACATCAAAAACGTGTAGATTCATAAAGCAGATTTAAAAATGTGTAGAACAACTCACAAGGAGATAGGAAAGGACTCAGTCAACTTCTTTTATAGGTGACACTTCATCTCAATATTGAAAAACTTTAACACCGTCTTCAACAGGATATCATTGTAAATATGCCATGAGTTCAAAAAAAAATCTCAAACTATTTACTTTATAGAAAAACTTTTAACTATTAAAAAAAAATTTTCAAAGATATCATAGAACTTGTATATTACCTCAAAAAAATTCAAAATTATCAGAAAAATTCAATTTATAAACTTAAAAATATTGTAAACTAACCGCCCCCCCATCGCAAAGCATCGCTAAATAGCTAATGGGGTCAGCGTTCACCACCATAATGCCGTACCCATAAGGGTTAAATACGGTAATTTTAAAATAAAATGATATATATATCTATTAAAAATCCTAAAATCACATAAATTACGTTTTATTAAACTATTATAAATTTTTTTCTTTTTTTTTAAATAAAGTTTCTATTAAATTTTTAAACCATTAATACAGTTAGGGACGGGCCCATAACCGTGATGTCATTAAATTAATGACAAGGATTAAATTAAATTAGATTAGCAGAGTTTAATTAAAAGCACGATGAAAGCTAACGCTAATAGTCCCAATAAAGTATTAAATAGTTTATGAAAAAGAAAAGAAAACGTATGGTGGCGAAATAAAAACAAAGTAAGTTTAAAAACAAACTAACGTTTATTAACTAAAATATAAAATAAGTTTAAATATAATTCAAACAATAAATCAAATCTTTAAATTCAATAAATACATTTAAGCTGTCAAATTAAATATCCAGAAAACCATTTGACAATAAAAGAAAACTGAACTCATAGCAATAAAGAAATGGAAAAGATCACAGAATGACTGGTCCTCCTCAAAGTTCCATGTTGTTCACAAACATCTAATACGCCGATGAATATTAAACTGAAATACTGTAGATCATATATTCGTGCCGAAACAACTTCAAGAAAAATACTTCTTTATAGATGAAGATGCATAGTAAACAGCCATTAAATGAAACGTCAAAATGTAGATGCCGATAATAAATAGCGAGTAAAACTTCTCTAACTTCAACATAACAATAGCCATCTCGACTCACATCAGTGTATCTATTTAAACACGATGTATGCAGAGTCCATCTTTAAAGAGCAGAGACGAAGTCAAACTATCGAACTCATATCAATCATCTTATAAAATGGCCGACGAACGATGAAGTAAAAAGTAAGTAAAAACATCAACTTATTAAAAGCACACAGCAACTCAAGAAGACATCTCCAGCCATAATAGCACTATTAAAATGTCGTGGAAAAACCAACACTGTTAGTAAAAGCACGAGACGAAACATGTAGACAAACACAGGACAAGAAAGCAACGAGTGCAGACAGACAGGCAGGTAAGCCGGGTGAGAAGGAGAGAAACGTATTTCAATTTATATCAGCCGGGCGTTCGAATAACGCCTCATTACGCAATGCAAGGAGCAGCTGCAGACAGTTCCAGAATGAGATCATCATGACGAAGGAACGCAGAGCCGATGTGTCGTAAACTCAAACGAGCGACGCCATCTGGCGGCGATCGAGAAACTAATCTATGATCATCATTCAAATGAAATGCGTGCTCATGTTTGCACGGAAGCAGACAATTGGAAAACGTGAATATGAACGGCAAAGAAAGATAAACATCGTAAAAAGGAATTAAAGATAGAATAACAGGAATGAATAAAAAGGTAAGTGAAATGACTTTATATACTGTTAATAAAGGAAATAATTTAATAAAGGAAATATTAATAAAGGAAATATATTTTAATAAAGGAGATATATTTTAATAAAGGAAATACTTTAAGTGCTAAATAAATATAAAGGAAATATGCAGTGTTAAATATAGAGGGATGCAGAGAGGAGACATATCTGGACAGTGTCAAGACAGGAAATAAGGTATTTACTCTTATCAAAAAACAGCAATTTTTTACCGCGAATGACTAACGGAATTCGAGATTTTTCTTGCAGCTCAGCGAGTGATTGACAAAATTCGCTATTTTTATCATTGGCCGATTACCGGATTTCAGGATATTTTCCCCCCAACTGATTAACACAATTCGCGATATTTTGCAGCGGCTGAGATTTTTATCAACGGCCTATTGTTGAATTTCACGATTATTTGCAGCGACTGATTGACAAAAATTGCAACTTTTTTTAATGATCGGTTAGCGAAATTTGCTATTTTCTGCCGCGAGCGATTGTAGAAATTGACGGTTTTATCGATTAATAGACGATTTTTGCGATATACTTCAACGACCGATTGACGAAATTCGTGATTTTTTGCCACGATCGGTCGAAGAAATTCGCGATTTTTTTTGCCTCAAATTTCCGTACTTCCGTATTTTATCCTACATTTCCGGAGAAACTCCGGAATTTCCGGAGACATTGGCATTTATGCATGATTGGACAGCTAAAAAAATTACAATTGTGATTGGACTAGGGTTTATATTTATTGCTGGGCAAAAGTATTGACATTGATTAAATTGGAAAAAGAGCAATATCACATGTTATTTATATTTGCTCATTTACAGACTAGATATAAAGCAATCTGTTCCTTCAAACTTCCATTACTATTTGAATCAACTTGTACAGTTTAGAGACATAATTTGTTTAACATCCACACTTCTATTTGAACATTTTAAAATTACCTTATCAAAAATTAATTCGGGTTACATAAAAAAAAAAAAAACAAAAAAAAAGGTACCTATGTTTGAAACAGGTGTTTTTATCACGCTTAAAACATTACAATCAGTCACAAAAGTCTACATACACTCATAAAATTACAACAATCTAACACAATACTAATATTTCGGAAAGTAAAACTTTACTTTAGTAAACATTTCAGGCATTAACATATGTCCATTAAAGAAAATTAAAAAAAAACAATCATTAAAATTTAGCGAAATTGTGCAAAAGTCGATATTACATAGTCACAAAAGTCTAAATACACAAATCTAAATCTCACAAAAGTCTAATGTATACTACATTTATGCATAATTAACGGTTCAAAATTAAAAATTAATACTTTGTAGGACCTCTCTTTGAATCTATAACTTCTTGCATTTTTTTTTTTTTGGCATTGACAAAACAAGATTTTTCGTCATATCGGGAGTAATGTCCGACCATGCACATTGTATTGTGATTTTCGAGGTTTCTTTATTTGTAATTGTGTGGTGAGGAACTCGACGATCAAGTTCATCCCAAATGTGCTCAATGGGGTTTACGTCTGCTGGCTGTGGTAGGGTATACAGTTGTTTGGGTACTTTATAAAGGAGCCATTCCTTTATGATCTTAGCAGCATGCTTCGGGTCATTATTTTGTTGGAAGACCCAGCTATTTCCCAGGCCTAAATTTTGAACGGATGAGTGTAGATTGCTCTGTAGTATTTTTAAATATCCGAATGGGTCCATTGTACTGCCAATAAACACTAAATTACCTACCCTAGCCACCGCCATTAGACCATAAACCATTCAACTCCCTCCACCGTGTTTAACAGTTGGTGTTGAATTTTCTGATTTCATTTCTGTGAGATTTTTTTCGCCAAATTTTTCCATGCCCATCACAGCCAAAAATATTAAACTTATTCTCATCAGTAAATAACACTGTTTTCTAAAAGCCAAAGTCCTTGTCAGTATGTTTAGATGCAAAATCTAGCCTTTTTTGTTGGTTTGCAGATGAAATGAGAGGCTTCCTTCTGGGAACTCTACCATTGAAGCCACCCTATCGAAGAATTCTACGAACAGTTTTTGGATGAATTTTCTTGCCACTTGCTATCTATGGACAGTTTCTGGATGCATTTTCTTGCCACTTGCCATTGCAATGTGCCTGGTTAATTGTGGGACACTAATTTTTGGACTTTTATTTTTACTTTTCTTACTATAATTCTTGCATCACGATCCTTATAAGTTTCCTTGGACAACCACATCGAGATTTGTTTAGCACATTTCCACGTAAATTATACTTTCTAAGTATAGCTTGTATAGTTGCACGGCTTTTTCCTATAATTTTAACGATCTTGCCATAAGATTTATTTTCGTTTCTTAATTTTACGACCAGATTATGCAGTTCTAAGGATATTTCTTTTCCTTGACTCATTTTTTACATTATATGCAACCGTTTACATACAATTAAATACTCTGACTATCTTGGGAGATGAAGATCAATGTATGTAACTAAACTTCACATACCTGGTATAATTGAAAAGTGGAAACGAAAGAGGTCCATATGCAAATTTTGTTAACAGCCTGTTATGTCATAATAACACAACATACTATTTCCCCTTATAAAACAATTTAAATATTTAATTTAATAATAATTACCCCCTAAAATTTAAATACTTCAAATTAAGGAAATGCTTATAACATTATTTATCTTCCTAACGATCTCTATTTACTTTTTAAATTCAAAGTTTCGTTTTAGTGTTGCCAATCTCTAATAAGATATTTCAAATATAATTTCTAAACTTTTACAGCTATCAAAAATTAAAAAATAATATCTAACTTAATTTATATTATAAATTAACAATGTTCTTCCAAATTTAATAAATGTTTTATTTTCAATATCAAGATCGTTGGGAAATAAGAGATAAACTATCAGAATTAAAATAATCATCTGAATTCATTTATAAAATAAATATACATTTTAAATTAATTTTTCCCATTTATAATAAATTTTATCACTTTAATTTTCACTCAAAAACAACTTATTTTGATTCATTTTTCAAATAATATTCATTTTGAGTTCGTTTGAGAACGTTATCAGAGCAGCCAATCACAGGCTGGCCGCTAACTTCGTTTCTCCACAAGCGACGCGATTTTCTCACTCTTAGGCGTTAGCTCTGAAAGAGGAAGCACGAAGGAGTCGGCCGGCTGGTGATGCCGTTATGAAAATTCGGCACATCGGTCGGCTGCCTTTCCTATAATTGGAGTACCTATTAAATCTTATCTGTGGTGATAAATGGAAAGTTAAAAATATAATGAAATGCAAAAATAAAAGAAATTCAACAAATTTGAGTTCATCTCAAGTTAAAGAAGTTGCGATGATGACGGCTTGCTCTCCAAATGATCACAATTAACTCGGGCTGATGTTCTTTTAAAATGTCTGATGTCAATGCTGATGTTCCTTTGAAATGTCCGATGTCAATCAGAGACTATACTGAATGAAGTTATCCGAGTCAGTTGAGAATTAAAATTTTATGATTCCATCTGCAGAGGTAAAGATTTTCTGTTCATTTTAAAATAGGAAGAACTATGTTACACCCGTAACTCCTACCCTGGAATTGGGCAAGCTAGAAATTATATCTCTGTGAGTCTGCATTTAATCCACAAGAAATGGATTTCAGATGACACTTCAAGTCTTAATTTTCCATAAAGAGATAATTCTTTATGTAGTACAAACAGTTATTATTAAGATTCTCATTAGACTGGGAACATTGGAACGTTATGCTATCGCATTCTTTAAGTGTTGAGAATATGAGAGTGAAATGCACAAATTTGTTTTTGTGTGATGTAATCGTAATATTTTGTTATTCATAAATGTTTTCTGGCAAATATTTAATGTTGTAACACTTTAATTCTTTATCTGCGCAGATAGTAATTTTTCATAAATATAATATAACCATAAATATGCCAAATAAAGGTAAATTAAAAGTTATATATAGATGTATTTATTGAGTTTGCGTGTGTTGTTTTATAACCATTATTTTAGGTATATCCTGAAGATTATTCAAGGGTGAGATTAATGATTAATCATTTTATTTTCTTATCTTCAGCTCGATTCTCATATTGAATAATAAATAGAAGGGAATTAATATTAATTGCAATAACTTTAAAGTAACTTTTCACGGCGCGATGTACTGCTACTTTCGCTCCGGCCAAAGTGGGATGTTGGGTGTGTGGGTTTTGAGATTTCAAGTATGAATTTGGGGTGATTATATATGAATTAATTACCTTGAATTCATTTCATACTCTCGGAATTCACATACCCAGCACCTCACTAAACACAGCCAATCAAGTGTATGTAGACTTTTCTGACATGCTGATTGCTGTAAATATGCAAATTTTACCAGTTATTATTTTTAAGCTTTAACAAAGCATTTGGAATCATTTTTCATGTTAGAATTGTCAGCCTGTGAACAGAGTTGCGGTGGTTAATGTGGAAGACTTCATTTCAAAACACCAGTTATAAAACAACTTATTTATTGAAGCGAGATGACATGATAGACTACACAAAACAGCGTAAACAAACGTACAAAATAATTCTCGAAGCTACTGATCTACAATCTGTCCAGACATTTATACATCAGGAATAGCAATTGTTTTGCATAAAAACCCTTGCCAATCCGTAAATACAAACTTATGCAAACACATCCGAAATGCCGCTTACCAAACACATCTGAAACGTCATTGGCTACAAACTATGACGTTGCAAGTCAATCATTCACGGCGAAAGGCGTGATTCCAAAATCACTGCTACTGGCAGTTACTCAGTAATGGCACTTTCCTCTGAAACTAATGATACAAAACTGCCGGTCATTTCGGATGTGTAAACAAGAACAAGAGAAGGTGAAAAATAAACATGCATCAATAGCAAAAGTAAATACTTTAAAGCTTTCTAATTTAATTTAAACTTTTCTGAATAATTAATTAAGCATTAAGTAATTGATGCATAACAAGAATAATATACTAATGCGCTTTTTTGCTTATAAATTCGAAAAGTTTTGGTGAAAGCTCTATTTTGATGGATGGATGTAAACTTTTGTGACTGACTGTATATTTAAAACGAGTTTAGTAATTCATCGTAAAGATGTGAGGGGAAAATACCAAAAATATCAAGGTGGCATCAAATATCAGGTGAAATTCCATGATGGAGGCAACAGAACCTTATCTGAGCAGCTGACCACCATTTTTAAAGGTTTGTGACGATAATCATGAAAAAATTGACTATGATATCACTGGCTTTTTTTAGATTACCTCCAGTGGCTCAACTCATTACAGTTGCATGTAGCAAAAACAGATAAAACTATAAATGAAAATGTCAAAGTGCTGCCTTAAAACATGCTTTTTTTTTGTTTCAAATGTTTCTAAAAAATATATGATATTAAAAAACATAATAATAACAAGCATGTTTTTTTTCCAACTTTGTATAAAACCAAAGATCTTACGAACATGTTCTGATAGTTAAATCAGACTATTTGGTGACGGAATATCTTTATAGAAAGTTGTTGACAGGAAAGCAGAAAAGTAACCTTTAATTAGCTAAAAGGTAGTAGATAAAATGAACTCCACCAGGGTTCGTTGATATATATCAATGGATATATATCATGATATATATCTTGATATATATCCGATATTTATTTTTAAAATATCAAGGTTTTTGATATTTTCGATATTTTCAAATTCTTGATATTTATTTTCAAAATATCAAGCTTTTTGATGTTTTTGATATTTTCAAATTCTTGATATTTATTTTCAAAGTATCACTGTGCAAAATAATCTTGATATTTTCTTCAGGCAAAACAAGTGTAAATGAAATTTTCAACTGTTATAGACTGTGTCATTTTGTAGATAAACAACTTTTGTCTCTGACAGTGACTTTTTTAGGCAAAGAAGAAAAATATCTTTTCCAAGCTTCATTTTTGAAACTTTTATTTTTAAATGTATAACTAATAATTATGTCAGACAATTAATTCAGAACAGCCATTTGAAGATAAACTGTAATTTAGATAATAATTTTTATACAGCTTATTTAGAAAAGATTCTTTTCTGATTTTGGTTTAGTTGAGTCTAAACTGTGCAATAGGTTAGGAAATAGAAAATAAGACAAGCTTACATTTATGTTAAAATTCTTCAATTTAAAAATCTATTTTGTATTTAATATTTTGCTTTGTAAAATATAAAATTTTAACATTGTTTGATTAAGTTTTCATGTTCAAGTGCAATATTTTTTAGCTTCTAATTTATATTATGCTTGAAAATATTTATTATCAGCAGTAAGTTGACTATCTTGAAAATATCGGATATATATCGAAAATATCGGATATATATCAAAATATCGGATATTTTTGATATTTTCGAAAGTATCATGATATTTACGAACCCTGAACTCCACAGATTGCAATATAACATAAAATATATTTGAACTTTATATTTATCAATTTAAAAGTAAGACTTGAATATAATAAAAACATACCTGATTTGCTAACACTGAGTGGATTGTAATCTTTATCAATTGCAACAAGAGAACAGGTTGCGTCAAATCCAATGCCAAGAATAGCAGCTGGGTCCACATTTTTGGTAATGTTCTAAAATACATTAATGAAAAAAAATCTTATTTAATGGAATTCAGTAGCCATAGTGTACTATCATCAGTGCAAAATATAATTGCTCAGAAAAGAAAATTCCTGAAATATATTTAGGAGAAGCAGATTCAATGATAAAGTTTATTAGCCAATAAAATTACAGGAAATTTTAGGAAACAGCCAATGAAAGAGAAGTGGATACAACGATAAAGTTTATTAGCCAATAGAATTACGACATTAAATTTTAGGAAACGGGCCATGTGACCGGATTCAGAGATCAAGTTTATTGGCCAACAGAATTTCAGGAAAGTTTAGAGAACAACCAATAAGATATAATAAATGTAACGTGAGAACACACAAATGGAATTTATGGACAAGAGATTTTTATATAATTTTTCTAGCAATCTGACAACGGAGGAATAGTAAAATCCCAATTAACAATATTTTAAAGATTTTTATAAACATGGAATGCTTCAAAAAATTCAAGTTCATGAACGGAAGTGGGTTTTGAGATAATTTTTGCGGTGCTGAAGTAAAAAATGTGAATCATTTTCCAGCAATGTTTAGCAATGGCAGAATTGTTAATTTCTTCTTTCTAAACATATTGCTTGTGCTCTTTAATTAAAAACTTTAGACTGCGCTTGGTTTGTGCAATGTAAGAAAGACCACATTGACAACTTATAGTATAGATACCCTAGGAATTGGATAACTCAATAGGATGTTTCAGTTTGGAGAGAGTAAGTTTATTAGCAGGGGTGAAAATTATTCTGAAGACAAATTGCCTAAGGATTTTGGTGAAGGAGAATTACGTGAACTTGAGGAACGAGGATGCTGTAATTTAAATAAAATAGAATCGATAATGGAAAGATTGTAAACTCTGTCAATAGCACTGACTTTAAGATACTGAATTTCTGAATTTAGTGAGTGGGAATCAGAACAAAGATGTAACGCACAATTTACAAAGGTATAAAAAGCGGCCATTTTCTGCATTCATTCACCTATTCTTGCAGACATTTATATGCACTATTTTGAGAGCACCCTCTTTGATAAATTTTCTTTCCCTTTCTGGATTGGCTATGTTGATGATACATTTATCTTAATTGACCGAGAAAATAAAATTGCTGAAATATATGCAGGATTATCTTATATCTTATAATATAATAAAAACATACCTGATTTGCTAAATCCATCTACCACAAAAGTTTTGCTGTTTCTCTACCACCCCGTATCACTCGCTCATGTCATCCTGCTTGCCAAAAAATGGCCACTTTTTATACCTTTATAAATTGTGTGTTACATCTTTGCTCTGATTCCCACTCACTAAATTCAGAAATTCAATATCTCAAAGCCATAGTTATTGACAGAGGTGACAATCCTTCATTATTAATACTACTTTATTTAAATTACAGCATCCTAATTCCTCAAATTCACATAATTCTCCTTCACCAAATAATAGCATTGTTTTACCTTTCTTTCCCAAGTCCAGCTTTTACATCGTCAAAATCCTTAGGCAATTTGACTTCAGAATAATTTTCACCCCTGCTAATAAACTTACTTTCTCCAAACTGAAAGATCCCAGTGAGATATCAAATTCCTGGGGTATCTGTAGTATAAGCCAGGGACGGCAAACCTTTTTACATCAATGTGCCAAATTTTTCTAAAAATATATTTTGCGTGATCAGGACATGCCAACAATAAAAAAAAAATAAAAATAATGGATCAAATAATAATGAATCAAAATTACTTAAAAAAGTTTTTAGCATTAAAAAAAATATGGGTAATATTTGATATTATACTTTAGAAATTTATTTAAAAGTATTATTTCTGTTGTCTTATCTTAGATTCCAAAAAATTTACATCAGCTTTGTACTTAATTATTTTTAAGAGAATGCAAAACGAATTGGACTCATTTGACAAGATGTTTTACTGGAATTTTTCATATTATTTATTCCCGAAAATAATGTCTCGCAGAAATAATTTTCAAAATAGCAAGCGTCAGCATCTAAAGCTTTTAGTAGCTGAAACCGAAGTCCAAGTTGTTTTAATTTTATCATCTATATTGTTTTTTATAATGCCTTTTAATCACTCTTTTACGATAAGCTCCTAATTCTCTTTTATTCTTAAAATTTTGTGAGCCAGTATTGAGCTAGATTGGGATACATTAGGTTATATTTCAGTACCTTCAACCTGTATGACAATGACAACCAAAAGAACTAATCGAATTCCGATAAACAGAGGCAACATCAAGATTAATTATTGCATTTTGTGAAATTCTACTGTTATTTTGGTGTAGAACCTGAATCTGCACCGTACCAAAAATAACATGCAGCGTGCCACCTATGGCACGTGTGCCATAAGTTCGCCGTCCCTGGTATAAGCTGTCAATGTGGTCTTTCTTATATTGGACAAACCAAGCGCAGTTTAACGTTTCGAATTAAAGAGCACAAGCAATGTGTTCAGAAAGAAGAAATTAACAAATCTGCCATTGCTAAACATTGCTGGAAATGAATCACATTTTTTACTTTGCACCACAAAAATTATCTCAAAACCCACTTCCATTCATGAACTTGACTTTCTTGAAGCATTTCATATTTATAAAAATCTTTAAAATGTTGATAATTGTGATCTTGCTATTTCTCCATCGTCAGATTGCAGGAAAAATTATATAAAAACCTCTTGTTCATAAACTCCACTTGCATGTTTTCACATTACATTTATTATATCTTATTGGCTGTTTTCTAAACTTTCCTGAAATTCTATTGGCCAATAAACTTGATCTTTAAATCCACTCATATGGCACATTTCCTAAAATTTTATATCATAATTCTATTTGCTAATAAACTTTATCTTTGAATCCACTTCTCTTTCATTGGCTGTTTCCTAAAATTTCCAGTAATTTTATTGGCTAATAAACTTTATCATTGAATCTGCTTCTCCTGCATATATTTCAGCAATTTTATTTTCTGAGCAATTATATTTTGCACTGATGATGGTACGCCATGGCTACTGAAACTAGTTTGCAACAAGAAATAAAGTGCTTAAAACGCTGTTTTTTATTTATATATAAGGATTATTTCAGAAATGAAATATAATTTAGATTAGAAAGTTTATCTCTAAAAACATTACCAAAATGGTTTATTATAAGTGAAAGTTTACAGTCAGATAAACTAGTAACAAATTTTAAAATAAAAATAATTTTGCATTAATCAATGCTATAAAAGGCATTTAACCCCGTAATGGTCACATTAAATTATTGTTTACAAATTCAAATTGCTTATTGGCACCAGTTTTTTAAAAAAGAAATATTCACCTTATTTATTGACAGGTAAAATGATACCATAATAAAACTAATTACACTATTTTATAAAACTGGTGGGAATCAAACAATCTGAATAAAATACACAGACCGTGAATATCACGGGAATGAGAGTTAAGGGGTTAAGTCTAAAAGCCATACTCATTTTCCTGAACTATAATGTTTTCTTAACCCTAGAATACTACTTTGATAACACTCCACTTCTCATAGGATAGTTTTATTTATTTACCTTAAATGGTTCTCAAACTGTTAATAGTGATCCATGATTGGCAGAATTTTTTTTTTCTTATACTTTATAGGAGAGTAGGAAATATTGGTAAAATTTGCTTTAATTCACAAATTTATTTAATGGATACATCAGTTCACATCACTTCTCTTAATATAGTTTTATTTATTTATATACATAGATTACTAAAGTTTTCTTTTGTTACTTTAAAATAAAAATTTTGAAAACATTTTTTAAATCTTATTTTCGTTTTAGTATTCCAGAAAAACAGACATGTTTAACCAAAAAAAAAAAAAAAAAAGACTGCATTCCACAGTTAATCATGTTCATATGCAAATACTAGCATAAGTAAAATAAGTAAATGACAGATATTTCACAGAAAATATAACAATAAACTATTCAATGATTTAGAATTTCCTTAATAAATATAATTTATAACAGATGTTTCCAATATGTATTTGTTCACAGTCTGGAAATAACCATATGGATTAATTAGCAGGCTGCATCATATATGGCATAGCAAAACTTTCGATGTATGATTTCTATGGAATTCTATTCTATGCACACATGAATAAGAAAACTGCATTATTTAAACAAATTATTAAATAAATATAATCAGATTTGATTGTTTTCAGTTAATCACTTATTATTTATCAGAGAAGTTTACTTGGAAAAAGTTAATCCTTGTAGAGATCATTCTGTTTCAGAAATGGACTCTATGGGCCAAACGCCACCAATTGTGCCTTAATTTATAAAATGGGTATCCAACATTTGACTTTTTTGGCTCAGGCTTTAACTTTTCAAGCATTAGTACTATTTTAGGTAAAATGTCTAAAACATATTTTAGCTTTTTCTCTGGAGGGGAGAGGACGGCAATTGTATCAATTCTCTTATTCTTATGTACTTTGAGAAATGTTATGTAATTATTGCCTTGAAAACATTTTCATAAAAATTAGAAAATTTTAATTTTTTTTTTCTTTTTTACTTCTTAGTAAAGTCCTGCATGGATTGGGTTGTACCTGGCCCAAACTCGAAAATTCCATTTGAAGTCAATCTGTGACCTGACTGAAGTACTTCAACATTAACCCGAAATGAAAGAAAACTAAATCATTTTTTAATTCAATATGAAATATGATTAATAAAAATCTACATTTTATAACAATAAATAGAACTATTAATATAATAAAATTCACCCTCAATTAAATGAATATCACAGGTATGATAAATTGTACTCGAACTTTGATACAATGAAAACAAAGAAAGTAGAAACAGATAATGTTTCAATTGATATATAAATATAAATGTATAAAACTAAAAATCTAATATTTAAATATGCTTTAAAATTAGTTGCGGCTTCAAAACCTCCACTTATAATGGTACACCTTGTTTAACACAATTGGCATTGTGCCTTTAGTTTATCATCATTATCAACAGTTATTATTTTGAAAATTTTCCCATGTGTATCATCACAATTAAATTATCTACTTTAACCAGATAAATATTTCACAAAAAATTACTTGTTTCTATGTGGTGATTTAATAGTTTCTTTCATTAAACAAAACTTCTTATTTGATTTGATTAAAAAAAGAAAGGATGCAATTGGCAGGTGTATGTTCTCAAACAATCATAGTACATATCTGACTTTGTGTGATGAAGCATCGACTTTTTGGAAGATTCTAGTCACATAGCAATTAAACAATTAAAACACACTCTGGCTTTTAAAAAAATGCATTAAATTACCATTTTTTATTTTTTTAATAGATGTGTTTGATTCTTTGCGGAGCCACATTCATTACAGCAGAGAATCGTGATTTACGGTACTAATTTAAAACACCAAATATGTTATTATTTATTTATTCACAGTGTCTTTGTTTTTTTTCCCATCCTTGTTTCTTGAATCATATTATTTCAAGTATTATAAAAATCTAAATGTGATCTTTGCACACTAAATTCTAAATTGCCTGAATCAAATTATTTGTTCATACATAAAACAAAAATTTTTGCAAACAAGTGCCGCAAAAATTACAATGCAGACTTTTTAATTCTTAAAATTTTAACAAGCCAGCTGAAAAATAATTTTTTACAGATGAATTTATAATTCAGTATGCAACAGATAACCTCAAACTTTTTGTCTTGAAACATGGCTAATTAAAACATTCCCTTTAAAATTTGAAGCAATTTACATATAATAATATTAATACAAATGTAAGAATTAAGGGTGCTTTTATGTTAGCCGAGTGCAAATCTCACCTATATCATGTTTTTCTCGCCAATGGCAACTTTTATTTTTGAGATGTTCAAATTAGAAACCATACTTTGAAATGAAACATGCTTTCGTTTTTGGTCTTATTTCTTATTTTTGTATTTTAAATGAAATGAGTGAAAGCATTTTAAATGTATGTAATTATGTGATTTAAATGTATGTAACACATAATTTAAATGTATGTATTTTAAATGAAAGTCATGTATTTTAGATTAAATGAATGAAAGGTTTACCTAAATTTTACATGAAATTAATGCAATACAAATAATTAATGGCATTGAAAATAATATTTGGCAGTTTATCACTTGTGCTCAGCTAACATAAAAGTACTGAATTAAGCTGTACCTTCTTTTAAAATACAGTTATATCTAAAAACAGCAATCATTTTGGATAATCATATTACACTACGTATACCAAGAGGTTCAAAACAGAGCTAATGGTGATTATATCGTCAACTAGATGATAGAAACATACTTTCAAATATAAAAATATACAAATCAAATACAGTTCTCACATATGACAGTTGTTTTACAAAAGGTTGTATAAATATTAAAATATGAAATTAATTTTTTTATGTGACCCTCTTTCTCTCTCTTTATTATTTATTTATTTATTTATTTATTTTTATTTTTTTGCCTTGTTTCTAAGAAAGATACTAAAACAAAGTTCAATTATTTCACAACCAAAACTTACTGAGTTATGAAATTTTGAATTTTATAAATTTTCAGTGTTTTTCATCACAAAAAAAAAAAAGTGTTTTGCTGTTTTTAGGGCCAGAAAATACTGAAAATAAGTATTATTTTATTAAATTACAAAGGATCTGTATTTTACAGTTTGTGCTTGATTAAAAACTTTCAAGAAATATGATCGATTTCAGATAAACAAAAAATACTAAAGAACATGCATGGATTACAACAAATAAAGAATGTATTTAAATCTAAATTAAGCATACATAATTTCATCATTATCACAGCATTATGTTATTTTAAACATTGGATAAATACAGAAAATTAAAAATTTCTGGATTCATGAAAAATACCTTAACCACTTTAATGACTGAAGTCCAAATATCTTCTGATGACTGCTCATAAACATTTGGCTCATTATTCCAAGTTTTAATTGGATCAGAAGCGGTGGCGACAACTGTACCATAAGGAGTTACAAGACCCGCTCTTACACTTCGCGTGCCTACATCAATTCCGATGAAAAAGCCGCTTTTGCTGGCCATAATTTAGGTCCAGTTAGCATCTAAATAAATCAACAATCATACATTACATTACGGTAAAAATATTTTTATCTAAGCATAAAATTAATCAATACATATAAATGAAATAGCAGTTAAAAGATTTCCCTGTAATTTGAAAAATTTATGCATAGCTTTGCAAAGATGAGAACAAAACTGAAAAAAAGAGAAAAATATTTGAATTTCCCCCCACTCTACATGTAGAAATCAGCCTGTTTTAGGATGGGGGATGGGAGATGACTAATTTTTTATTGCTGTTAGAAGGAAAGGACAATAAGAATAATCTATATTATCAAGCAAAAAAACGTCTGTCAGTAATACTGACATCATATTAGAAGCAGGGTTCGTAAATATCATATTTTCGAAAATATAAAAAATATCTGATATTTTCAAAATAGTCAACTTACTGCTGATAAGGAGTATTTTCAAGCATAATTGAATTAGAAACTAAAACAAATTGCAATTAACATAAAAACTTAAGGCTTCTGTCCCTGCTGGCGAAAGTACTCACGAGCTAATGCTAATCCTATGGGGAGGGATTTTTCTGTCATCTTGTTTGCATTTCGACATTTTTAAATAACTTTTTTTTTGCACTGGATAGTCAAGTTCCGTCTCTACATTACATCTTTTTTACTTTTTTGATTTTGGTCGCAGATATTTTTTAGAATGACACTTTGATTTTCAGAAGTGGTTTTGAAAATGAAAGTAACTTTATAAAAAATATCTGCAACCAAAATCGGAAAAGTAAAAAAGGTGCGATGTAGAGACGAGGCGGACCTCGGCTATCCAATGCAAAAAAAAAATTGTTTAAAAATGTCTGAATGCAAACGAGATATTAGATAAATCCCTCCCCATAGAATTAACATTAGCTCGTGAGTATCTTCATTAGTAGGGACAGGAGCAGGGGTGTAGTGGAGGGTATACGTGGGTATACGCCGTATACCTTCTGGATTTTTTAAAGAAGCACCGTATACCCTTCGTTTCTCAAATAAAGCTATAGCGTATACCCTAAGGCATGATGTTCGTGACTTTAGCGTATACCCTCTGGTTTTTTTACGACTACATCACTGGACAGGAGCCTTAAACAATAGTATTCTAAAAATGCATTTCTCTTTCTTTTACTTAGAACAAAATTGAAGATATACTACTTGACAACAGATACAATTTACTTTATACACCTATATATGTATATGAACTATAGGATTTGTATCAAGTATCAAGGAAGTTTTATATTTTATAAAATAAAATTTGAAATACAAAATATTTTTTTCTAATTGAAGAATTTTAACATAAATGTAAGCTTGTCTTATTTTTTTATTCCCTAATCTTTTGTACACTTTACGCCAGTGATTCCCAATGTGGGGCGTACGCCCCACCTGGGGGCAATTTGATCTTCTAGGGGAGCAATTCCAAATTACTTACTCACTCATTCGCTATCAGTTTCTTTTGTCTTTTTGGGGGGAAAGTAATGTTGTAGGCTAAAAATAAGTGGAATACGAGGAAAATTTAAGAAATCTGATTTTTTTATTGAATTTTTAAGATGTTCCCTATCGAAATTTTAAAATAGATTTTACACCGGAATGTTTATGCGAATAATCTTTTAAAATATTTTTATACCTAAGAAAGTATTAAAACTCACTATAATTTTTCTGGTGGTGATTTTTGTAACGTTTTCCATTACTTATTGAATGAGTTTTATACTTCTATTCGCGAAGACAATTAACAATATTGGAAAAGGGAAAATAGAGAGAAAGTGTTATGCTGAATAATGGCTACTTAAATTTGATAAAGATGATAATCTTGAAATACCTCTTATGTATTGTATTATCTCTAGAAAGAAAAGTCAGTGCCCAAAGATTTTCCAATAACTCTTAATAAGTTACAAGAATGCATTATAAAATGTATGAATTTAACAGTTTTAACGTTAAATACAAGTGTATTTTTAAGATATTTTGTAAAGATAAAAATGCAGACTGTATAACACTTTTCTTTAACATTGAGTTGGAAACAACAAGTTGGAAAAGTACAACAAATCTCGTTTTGGCATATAGGCAAAGATGTATAATCTCATTGCATTTTTTAAATTATATTAAAAACACATTTGTGGTAAACGATTCACCTGTTTGACAACTTAAAAAATGTGAAATGTATAGTTTCTGTTAAGGCACTATTACACTCCCACCGTGTGAATAGAGTTCACTTTTTAAATAATAAGAGACATAATTTACAGATTACGGAGGGAGGGGGGACATAGTGACTTTACGGATGCTTTGGTGGGGCTTGGCCGATAAAAGGTTGGGAACCACTGCTTTAGACTAAAATGAAAATCAGAAGATTTTTTTCTAATAATGCTGTATATAAATGATTATATCTAAATTACAGTTTATCTTTCAATGGCTGTTCAGAATTGTCTCACATAATTATTAGTTCTACATTTAAAAATAAAAGTTTCACACAAAGCTTGGAAAATATATTTGTTTTCTTCTTTGCCTAAAAAAGTCACTGCCAGTGACAAAAGTTCTTTATCTACAGAACGGCACAGTCAATAACAGTTGAAAATTTCATTTACACTTGTTTTTACTGAAATAAATATCAAAATTATCTTGCACATTGATATTTTGAAAATAAATATCAAATATACAAAATATCAAACATCTTGATATTTTAAAAATAAATATTGGATATATATCAAGAATCAAGATATATATCAACGAACCCTGATGGAAGTGCCAATTATTAAAGCAATCCATCTCTCTCTCTTTTTTTTTTTTTTCTTTTTTCCGCATAATTATTTCTAAGTATAGTGCGATTTAAATTTTCACACTATGGAATAGAGAAAAAAATTATCTGAAAATAAATCTATTTGAAAACTGTGCCTCAGCTCACTGACTTTAATGTTTTTTAAAGTAATTTTCAAACACAAAATTTTTTTTTTAAATTTATCTCCATTGTGTGCAGTTTGATTATGGAATTTTAACCTATTTGCAATTAAAATATAAATCGTTTAGCGTTTGTTTCCTGCTAATATTCCATAATTTCATTTACACATTAATTCAAAAATAGAACTATAATTAAGCACAACTTAAAATAAAATGGATTTTCTTTGTTATTTGTATGTATAAAAATTTTAACAGCTTGATGCATTTTTGTAATATTTTTAAACACTTTCATGATAATAATAAAACATATGACTTACTTAAGTCTATGAGTAAATTACTAATTGCATAATTCAGAGCTGCTAAGTCTCCAGCTTTTTGGATATCAGTATTTTAATACAGAAAATGTTGTTTTATTTTATTGCAACAATTGGGCGATTTAAAAGAACAGCATTTTCTCTAAAATAATAATGGTGTGCAAAAAGGAAGAGACTTATCTATAAATACATACATGGGGGAAATACATCATTAGGGTTTCGTTCATCTGACGAAACCCTATTCGCCTCGCTCCTCTGTCTGTCTGTCCGTCCGTCACAGAGCCCGTTCTAAGAAACTATACATGTTGGAGACTTGAAATTTTGCATACTTATAGCTGGACACCTCAGATCAAATGACAAATCATAAAATTTTGAAAAAGTCGTACATTTAACCCTTTGGGCTCCCACATGTGTATTTTAAACAATTCTTTCTATGTGAGCCTCTAATTAGGTTGGAGATGTGGAATTTTGCATGCTTATAGATGAATACCTCACATCAAACGACAAATCATAAAATTTTGAAAAAGTTGTACATTTAACCCTTTGGGCTCCCCCATGTGTATTTTAAACAATTCTTTCAAAGTGAGCCCCTAATTAGGTTGGAGGCGTGAAATTTTGCATACTTATACCTGAACACCTCACATCAAAAGACAAATGATAAAATTTTGAAAAAGTTGTAAATTTAACCCTTTGGGGTCTCACTAGTGTATTTTAAACAATCCTTTCTAAGTGAGCACCTAATTAGGTTGGAGGCGTAACATTTTACATACTTATAGCTGAACACCATCATGCGACAAATCATAAAATTTTGAAAAAGTCGTACATTTAACCCTTTGGGCTCCCACATGCGTATTTTAAACAATTCTTTCTAACTGAGCCCCTTATTAAATTGGAGATTTGAAATTTTGCATACTTATAGCAGAACAGCTGAGACCAGGCGACAAATCACAAAATCTTGGAAAAGTCTTACGTTTAACCCTTTGAGCTACCGCATATGTATTTTAAGCAATTCTTTCTAAGAGAGCCCCTAATTAAGTTGGAAACATGAATTTTTGCATACGTATGGCTGAATACCTCAGACCGCACGACAAATCATAAACTTTTCAAAAAGTCTTATCTTATTTACTCCTCCGGGCTCTAACTTGCGTATTTTAAGCAATTTTTCTGACCTCTGCCTTTTTCACCCAGGGAGCAATTTTTTTAACTTTTGCCGACACCCCTTTGAACATTCTTTCATATTATGCACCATAGCCTTACATATTTTAGTTCCACTTTTTACCGCCTACTTGTCTCGGATGCTATGGGCCCAATCCCCTCGACTAATATATCTACGGATTGTATGTAAAACGGAGTTTCGTTCGGATGGAGGTTTATTTAGAATATAGTGCGCCCCTGGTTGCGAAATGTGGAACTAACATATTTTTCAAAAGGATAAAGTGTTTTGAAAGGAATATTAAACGAAACCCCCTGTGCGATCTGTGATCACACTCACCCACTTGTTTTACTTACCATTGGCGAGGGGTTTTTCACACAAGGTGAGTGGAATTTTAGGGGAGTCTGAAAAACTGTAGGCTATAGAGATATGCTAAAAACTTTTTTTTTGTTACTACATGTTGCAACTTTCAAATAACTGCAATGCAACATGGTAGGTTTTTTTTCCATTTCCTACTAAATTCTATCGTATACTAAACTTTCTTATGTTGTATCTATTTCTTAATTTATAGAAAAAAGAATTATGAAAATGCATTGTAGTAATTTTAATTAATTAGTTGTGCAGTTGCGTACGATTATTTCATAACAATTTTCAACAGTAAGTTGCATCTTGCGGGGTAGTAAAATAAATCCTTGGCTGTTAATATTTTCTGAAAATTCCCCACCCCTGTACTACATGCAATTTATATACATTTTATCTAATATGAGCTCATTACCAGTGTTAAATGTACTTTTTAAGTTTTTGTTATTATTATTTAGTAAACTTTTCCAATGCAAAAAAAGCATTTTTTTGTTTTATACATAATACATCAAATTGGTTTTCTGTAAGTCAGAATGGTAATTTAATATTTCCATTAAAATATAAAGAAAACTCTTCACTTCTACTATTCAGTAAAACTTTTATCCTTTCTTTAATTCAAAATTAATTAATCCCTCACAATGCTTACTGGACAATTCCATTGTAACAGACTTACCGTGATAGAGGAAAAAATGATTTTACCTTATTTAAAAAAGTAATAATTATGTAATTCAAAGATGGTTACAATCAGTGGTGGGATTCAAATAATTTAACAACCGGTTCGTTGCACGAATGATTTTTGATGTACAAAAATGAAAGAAAAATGAAGCATCACACATAGATTATGAAACATTTTCCAATATTATAAGAACATTGTTAAAAAACTTTTATCCTTTGGTACAGTGAATAAAATCCTGAAACATGTTACCCTATAAAAGGACGTTAATAAATATTCGGCAATCATGAAACCCTGATCATAATTTCTATCAGATAATGCATCAAAACAATAAACAATATAATATAAAAATAGCAGAAATGTAAGTTTAAGAATTAACTCATGTTCATGACCTAAAGTTGTATGTAACATATTTAGAAAAATATCACCCATGCTATAGGTAGTGAGACAAATTTTTGCACGACCAAAACTTCTCGAGTTATGAAATTTAAAAATTTTAGGAATTTTTACCGTCTCTTAGTACAAAAAAAAAAAAAAAAAAAAAAAAAAAGAACAGGCTAGACAATGTTGGAAATTCGTAAAATACAAAGTATCATGATTCGGCAAGTTTAGGTCATACAATGTCTTTTCATTTGTTAGAGCTGGAAAAATATTTTTCTAAATATAAATTATAAGACTAGAGGAACTTATCAAAATTTTGGATTTGTTACATTTGCGAAAATAACTACTTTCATTTAAAAAACTTCTAAGATATGAAGAACAATATAAAAAAAAAATATGTAGTTGGAACTTATATATCTAAATTTGACGATTTTAGTATTAGCTATAGATCAGCGATAACAGGGAACATTCCGTGCCAAAGCAAAGTACCGTTTTTACGAATAATAGTGTTGCCTGGGTCCATGATAACTAACCCTTAAATTAACCTGAAATTTGTATGATTTTATATCTTTAAATCTATTTTATCTGAATTTATATTTTTAAATGAAAAAAATATTGAATTGGAAGTATATGCTATTTGGTACGTTACTTTCTGCGCAATTTGATTTGTGGAGGCTATGCGCACCGAAAGCGAGCGAAACCGCGAAGAAATACTCAGAAGTTTTCATTGATTTCGTCGAAATTTCACACACTTTATTTTGTAAGAAATATTTCTAACCTTCCGAATTTTCAAAATTTTTGTACATGATGTAAATCTGATCTGTTGAGAATCTCAATACCATCTGAATTTGAGATATTCTTAAAAGATTGTGTTCAAATGCAGTCGTTTAATTACTTTTAGCGTAGAAAAATATCGTCTCCTTGAGGCGCGAAACGATCTGCATTTGCCGGTGTATTTGTAAGGGTTAAAATTCCTATTTTTAAAAACCGATTGTCCCATCGATAAGAAGGTGGTTTCAGATTTACGAACATATTATTGGTTTGTCAGTACCTCTAAAATTTTGCCCTGAAGGAGTGAAACCCCAACAAACACTCAGATATTTGCTTATTTCGTCGAAATTTTCATACATTTTATTTTGTAACAAATATTTCTATCCGTTTGAACCTTTCAAAATTTTTGTAGGCGATGTAAATCTGGTCTATTTATTGAGATTCTCTAAAAAGAATACGGTCGTTTAGTTATTTTTAGCGTAGAAAACATATCGTCTTCGTGAGGCGCGAAGTGACTTGTGTTTATCAGTGTATTTGAAAGGGTTAAAATTCATGTTTGTTTTAAACCAATTACACCACCGATTAGAAGAGGATTTCACTTTAAGAACATATTTTTGGTTTGTCGGTACCTCCAAAATTGCACCCTGGAGGGGCGTTTCAATAAGTGAGAAAAAGTTTTTCGAAAAAACGACTCTTTTTGTAAATGGTTTTTCAAGCGGTTAACTGCGATATTTTTTTTAATTGATTGCGGCATTTGAGACGTAGATCGTTCAGCATATGTCTTTCATTTTTAACTTTACTAAGTGGTTTGACCGATGAAAGTTAATAAATAACGACAAAATACCCCCAAAATTTCTTCTTTTCGTTCTTCATTTTCAACTGATGCGTAAACAAGGCTTCTGTGCGTACGCCAGAGTTTTTTCTTTCTCGCAAAGACCGAGTTGAGTTTTTAATGAGAGTGAGTTGCGATTTTTAATTAATAACTCAACTAATTATTAGAATTTTTAAATTCTGTGACTCAGGTGCATCAGGAGACATTTTGAGCTAGCCTCACAAAAATTTTCAGTCTTGTACGTGCCGTAGATTTTGCTAGACAATGCACACACACAGACATACAGACAGAGCAAAATTTTCTTTTATTAGGACTAGGGGGCTCGGCCCCCTACGAGCTACGCTCGCCAACCCCCGTCCAGACACCGCAGACTCTAAATGCATGTTAATTTGATCGGCTTTAAAAAGATTTCGAAAGATTGAATTATAATTTAAAAAACAGTGGCGATCACCCTATAAACGAATTTCTATTCATTTCTCTTTGATTGGGGAATTTTAACGCCAAATCCGCTGCGGTACTACTTGATTATCCTGTCGACCAATTTCGCCAAATTATATAAATCGCCAAACCACTCGCCAAATTATACAAATTGATATAATTTTTATTTTAAATAACGAAAGAACAAATAAATTCGTACAACATTAATAAAAACACAAATAAAACGTCGAAATAAAAATAACTTGATGACGTATACACATGTAACAACATTTCAAAATAAGCTAATATAAAAGGAATTAAGTAAAGAGAGTCTTTGTCTCCTGGTATTTTTTAACAAAGCGAAAAGAAAGTTCTTTTAAATGAGGCATTTTAAATTAATTCTCAAAATATCAAATAAATGTCTAGCGCAATTTCTAAATTTAAACTTTTTTGCAATATTATTTTGTGTTCATTTTATGTATAACTATAATGTGACGTAAATATGACGTAATTTCTCCTAAGACTTCTAACACATGTTAATGAATTTATTATTTTACAATATCCTTTCTCTTTTAAAATTCACGTGTATACTTTTTATGACGTAATTTTTAATAAGTTCCTGCTTTTTATACGTAATTATTTAATTCTAATTTGAAAGTTTTTTTCCTGTTTATAAGTCACGTGTAAATAAATTTTTAATTTGAAGCAAACATTATTGCTTGCGCTTTTTATACAGTTGGCAACAGTTTAAATTAGTACAATTTTCTGAAATCTAAAATATATCTCTAGAAATGCTGAAAATTTGAATTTAAAATAGAAATAAAACCTGAAAAAATGAGTCAAAATAAAAAAATTAATGCAATCTGCACTCCGGCAAATTCTAATGCATAAAATGATCTAAAAATGATTACACTGCCATGTATAGTTTTTGCTGCTATAAAACTTTTTTAGTGGAACGATTTTGTCCAACTTTAGCATTAAATAACTCTTAAAATAATTCTTCGATTTGAAAACTGTCTGCATCAGCGTGTTTATCAAACATTTCTGTATAAAACCACCGATTTTCATATTTTTGTATGCATTATTTTTGTTAATATTAACAAAGAAAGGCCTCCGGTCACAAAAAATTCAAAACCGGTGGCGGCGGTGACAGCGGTAGTTACTTTTTTTTAGAATAGAGAGATATATAAGTAGTTAGTGTAATTTTTAATAACCTTACCATATAACTGGGATTAGCCTAGGAATGTCAATTTAGTTACCAAAATTCTTCAAAATTTCGTTTTTTTAAGTTGAATTTTATCTTACAGGATTGATGAAGAAAAAATATATTATTGTTCCAAATGAAATATTTTATTAAATGAAATTAATCAGGACTTATCACAGAGTTATGCCTACAAAACAATGTTGTTCAGATAAACATTTAAAGAAAGCAAATTAATGTAAATGAGATTTTCGCATTTGAAGTAGTACCATTTTAACAACCATTTCGCCGAACTCAACACAAATTAACAACCGGTTCTACCGAACCGGCTGAATCCCACCACTGGTTACAATACAATTAACATATGATATTAGAAAATGAATTAATATAGTTATTATGAATAAATTATTTAATGTAAATAATTAGGATTAAAAAATGGTAAACACACAAACAAGAATTACCATACTTTTTGACACTTTAATGTTAATCGATATTATTTATAAAATAATATACAATTTATTATAACAAAAATGTATTTTCATTCAGAGGGAGTTCTGAACAGATGTCATACATTCCCGCAGCTGCCATCTTCGATTTTTTCTTGCCGTGAAAACCTCTTTTCCGCCAAGTAGTAAATGTCACCAAGCAGCGATTTATGCGAATGTTAGGCTTAATGAAAATAAAATATAAAACATCGCCAAGAAATCTCAAAACATCCAAGATGGCGGCTGCAGGAATATATCGCATCTAAGCCAGGAGTTCAGAAAGATACATCTTTCACAAAATTTGACTCTTGCCAGAATATAGTTATGAAAAATATGTAATCTTACCTGTAACAGACCAACATCAAATATGTAACAGATAAATAAATAAATACAGAAAAAGAAGCTATGTTGATTTATAATGGATTTTATTGATTTTGACTATTCAAAATTTTATAAAATACATTGCAAATATATGTTTTTAATACTATCAGAAAATATACATATACAGTAAACTCTGTCTAAGGCGAAATCGATCGGGACTGAGAAAATTTGACAATATTCTGGCTTATGCAAAAAAGCTTCCCCTCCCCCCCAAAAAACAAAAAAAAATCCCTCGAATTTGATGATTTTTTATTGATTTTCCTGACTCGAAAATCGGTTGAAAACTGAAATTCGGAAAGATCTTTTGTCTTTATAGATAAATGAGAAACGCTATTAAATTTCTTAGTACCGTAATTTCAGGTAGATAAGCCGCGGCTTATACGTGTTTAAAAGTTAAATTTTACCTTCTGCGGCTTATCTGCCGGTGCGCCGTATACGAAGTAATAACGATTTTTTCCAGAAAAAAAAAAAAAAATCAGATCATGTAATATTACAGAGTGAAAATCGGAAAAGCAATATTAAAAATGCTTCACAGATTAGAAATAACAATCATTAAAAAAATATCGGGAAGTTCTTTTTTATTTCATTAAAAAAGAAAAAAATCTATGCATGGTTTCTTTCTGCATAATGAAACGTATTACTCAATGATAATGATCTCATTCTGACAACGTTCAACTTCCCACTCCACCCAAACACAGCAGAGGAGTTAAATAAACAAACTGCAGATAACTCTCTTCCTTTTTATAAACTAGGGGTTTTGGGGAGTGCTGTAATTTTCTAATAACTTATTATATTTTAATAAAATTTTGTTACATAGCTTAATTTACTATTATTGCAACTTGCTGAAAATTTGAACAAAATCGGACAATTAATAATGGAGATTTTTTTTTTTTTTAATAGCTAAGAAAAAACAGATTTTGCTTTTCGTTTTTTTCTCTTTTAAATTATTTTTTCTGTTTGCTTGCAGCTCAATAATTTCTTTTTACTGCACTTACGCAAAGTGAAGTTGTTGACACATTTAAGGAATCCTTTTTATGCTCAAGTTGTACATAATCGCGGCGTTTTAATAGAAAAGAAAGTAGATTCTCTTGTTTTCTTTAAGTGTGCGCATTTGCGTTTTTTTTTTTTTTTTTTCAATAATGAACGTGTGTATTTAATTTTTGTTTATTTTAAAACTTTCTTAGAACATTTTATTTTAAATATTTACAGAATATATCAAATCGAGTACCAATTAATTTCTGTTAATAGACATTAATGTTTACAGTTAGTAGTGAAGAGATTTTCAAAAAAAATCTCTTTATATGTCTCTCCCAACTTTTGCCAATAGTTCATGTTGTCAAAATGATTATTTATCATTAGTTATTTTCGGAATTTTACGTTGTGTTATTTTAATTCTAGTGTTATGTTTTATATTAAGAATTCCATCAAATATATTTCTACTTGCTGATCCAAGGCTGAAATGTGCGATGCAATTGGATAAATTCACAAACCAAAAGTTATTTATTTATTTATTTATTTTCATCATTTGAATTAAATTTAAAATCTAATTTTTAAAATGGTTTTAAAAAATGCGCGAAAATCTTCAATATGACGTCTATAATAGTACGTACACCACTTTCAATAAGTGCGGCTTGTACGCCGGTGCGGCGTATACGATGGACTTTCAGTTTTTTTTAACCATTTTCGGACGTAGCGGCGTATACGCCAGGGCGGCTTATCTACCCGAAATTACGGTACTGCTGTAATACATGCGAATTGGAAGTTTACACACACACACACAAAAAAAAAATATAACCAATAAACTTCGAGAATGAGAACGCTATAACTTTGAATTTGAGTACATCCTTAACCCGTAACTGGAGACGGGAGTCAAAATGACTCCACGTTTTTCTTTGGCTCTGATTATCATGTGATTTTTCTTCTTGGATAAAATCATCTCCTCAGTACCGTCAAGTAGTTCTTTTATCATTACATGATTTGCAAAATAAATTGCAATGCTGTTTACAAAAGGCAAAAAAGAAAAATAATATTAGAGTCTTTTTGATTTCTATGTCTCTGATTGCGTAAGGAAATTCATGTCTCTAGTTACGGGTTAAAGTATAATATATTGCACTTTCGAAAATATATATTTTGATAAATGTTCATTCTACTAGAAATATAAACTTCTAGTATGTAATTTTGCATATGAAAAAATGGTACAAGCATAAATTCCTTAAAATTTAATTAGTTTCTGTCCTTTTGAATTAACCTTTTCAAAGTGTTATGGAATTTAACTAACGTGCACGACATTGAGCATTTGACTTATCAGTTTTAAAGTTTAATAAACAAATTACCTTTCATTTTTAAATTATCCTTTTTTCCGTCTTATGCAAAATTTTGGTTTCAGTGGGACCTTAAAATGCTTTCCGTTTCCAGTTTCCACGTTAGACAGATTCCGCCTTATGCAGCATGAATTAATGTAATTTCCTATGGGCTCACCGAGACTTTAAAATTTTTCCACGGTAGACAGATTTCCGGCTTATACAGAGTCTGCCTTAGACAGAATTTACTGTATTACCTGTAAAAAACAAAATACTAAAAATGGTAATATTGGCTTGGAATTGCCATGCTGTTACTTTATCCCATGTCACATGATTCACAATGAGACATTTTCTGAAATATATGAGGTGGTGTTTGTTTATATTGCTATTATTTAATAAATTTGTATAATAATTTGTTGAATAATTATATAATATAATTATTCAACATATTTGAATAATTATATGTTGATATAATTATTCAAATTAAAAAAGAAAAAAATACATATTTAACAGAACTTTTAACAGCTGAACCAGCACATACACAACACAAAGTTTTACAACTACTGAGCACATATATCGAAAGTATACACAAAAACCGAGACCAACAGTAATGAATAATCTTGAATTTTCAGCTACATTCTGTATTAAACATATTTAAAACTATTCTTTAAATTACTGTGATTTTTTTCTGACATATTACAAAGTCATCTTTATATGTGCATGAAATTTAAAGACATGAATATCCTAGCACTTTAAAATGGAATAGTGTTTTTCATTTTTCTATAAATGTATTGCATCTTGAGATGCAATTGATTATTCTCCAATGAAGAACCTTCCCATACAGTTCCATCTATAAAATTGGTTTAAATCTCTAAATTAAATGCAACTTTTTTAAACTCCCTTAGCCTTTATAGAAAATTCTATTTGATTTTTTAATATCTGAAGCAAAACAGCAGAGAATTTTGTGCATTTAAGAATGGAAATGACTTTATAAATGTGTTAGAAAATACCCATTTTGAGAAAAGCATTCAATGAAAAAAAAAACAAAAAAAACAAGACAAAGCATGAAAGTATTCAGCTAAATATCAATATTCGGCCAACTACTGTCTAGTATTCAGCCACTCGAATATTTGAAAAAAACAAAATAGTTGAATACTGAACAGTAGCTGAAAATTTGTCACACCCAGTGTTTTATTCTGCAATTCACCTACTTTCAAAATTTCATTTCTAAAACCATCATAGATCCTGAAATATGTTTCTACCATCCTCCCATAATTTCTTAATTTTAATCTAAAACACATTGGTTATGAAATAAAATGAGTAACAGAGCATATTTTACAATAACCTCTTACTAAAGTAAAATTTCATATTTCTTTTTCTTCTAAATTTTTTCTAGACTGCTTGAGATAAAAGCAGTTGAAAACATTCTATTACACAACCCTACTTTCTCTTTTTCAAAAAAATCCAAAGATAACTACTTGATCGCCTCCAGATAATCATCCTCCTAATTCTAGCTAGTAATAAACAATTTAAGTTAACAAACCATTTAAGAATTAACAAGGATAAAAAGGAAATCCTATATTTATTGTACTGGAAATACACTTGGGAAAATAATAGCTATATATATATATTTAAAAAAAAATTTCATTTAAAAACACTTTTTTTGTTAGCATTCAATGTTTATCTTAAGGATCACACTTAATTTCCAAAAAAAACAACTTTACAATACGTTAATTTGGCCTGGGTACTGAACCCGATTATAGAAAATTCTTCACTTTTTATGCATGGTAGAAAGCAGGAGCAAGTGAATTTAATTTTAAAAAATACAATTTTTGATCTGTTGGTTTTTTAAGTTTTCATAACTTAAAAAACACTTTACATTACTTTCCTCTCTCTCAAATATCACATATCATATAACACACATTACCATTACTAAACAACACAGCTCAGGTTAAAATTCAAAGCTAAAGTCAGTTGAGTTAGAAAGAATACGATAAATTGTTCAAAGTTCAATATGATGTTGGTGTGTCAAAGTATTAAAGAGTCAAGGTAAGAGCCAAGATCAAAGTCTGTGCTTAACCCTCAACTCTCTAAGCCCAACACTATGTTGAACTCATCTACTCATCACGACACCCAACTCTATAAGTTCGAGCCCGAATACCAGGGAAAAGTTCTATAACCTACGCCTGAAGATTTGGCAATAAATATTTAAATGTGGTACTTGCAAAAGAAGTTATTTTTGGTATTATTAGTTATTTAGAAATTAGGGTTCAGGAGGGCTCCCCCCCCCCCCCTTTGACATTAACAATTATTAACCACAAAAGGCCTCTTATTTTTGTTAAATATGTTTATGTATTTTCTAGGGATGCACCGAATATTCGGTATCTATTCGGTATTCGGCCATGTTACCGAATATTCGGTCTGGCCGAATATCAAACTATTCGGTATACCGAATATTCGGCTTGAACGAATAGCAAACTATTCAGCCTGCTGAATATTCGGTTTGGCTAAATATCGAAATATTCGGTCAACCGAATACTTAAAAAAAACTTTTAAAACATATTTTTAAAAACCTTATACCACTTATAAGTTTAACAGTCAATTTATAAAGATATTCAGAATAATTAGAAACAGAATCATATATTTAAATAAAAGATAATGTTTTTACATTATTTATTTGCTGTTTGTTAAGTATTATTTAAGAAAATTAACCAATCACGAGGATTTTCATAGGAATTAATTATGTACAAATGCAAGTTCCTGAATATTTTCCAGTAAATAATCTGTTTCTTGCTAAGATTTTAAGAACAACATTTACAATCTCTGAAAATGATTGCCCACCCCAGACATCTAGGATGTATTTAAAAACTTCCTTGCTTAATAAAAGGGAGTAGAACAATTTTTCTTGCTGAGTTGCCACCATATAAAATTTGAATAGATTGTATTATTTATTTACTTTTACTTTAGTCTCTTCCTGACAAACAAATATTACTTATTTACTTTTACTTTAGTCTCTTCCTGACAAACCAATAATATATGATCCTGTACATTTTTTTTTTTCAATTTTTTCACAATTTCTCTTTGATTTTAAAATGTTTGTTTTAGAATTTAAGAAAATTTTGTTCATTTGTTTTAATTCACAGAAGAAGACATGAAATTTTAAAATTTTATTAATTAAAAATTTTTTATAACTATCCTCTCCGTAAATAACTCAAAGCAGATTTTTTTCAGCTTGAAGTTTACTTGAAAAAAGCTCTTGATTATCAAAATGAAAGTTTCTGTTTTGAATATTATGTAAAACTGTTTTAAAATTTAACATTTTAATGCCTTTCAACTTTGAAATATCAAATTATTCGACAAGCCGAATATTCGGTATTCGGCCGAATAGTTACTATTCGGCCTAGCAGTTACTATTCGGCTAGCCGAATATTCGGTATTTGGCCAAAATCACTATTCGGTGCATTCCTCGTATTTTCATTAATGATTAAAATACCCAAAATGTTGTTTAAGCAGCATGTGTAATTTTGACACAGACGTACCAGGATTCCTTTTCGGCACCAATATGGCAACTTTTTGCCTGGCATGGCAATCCAGCAATTTGACTGGTAGACCAAATATTGCATATTACTATAAAGCCCTCTGGTATCAATAGTTGAGTCAGTTGTATTCTTGACAATGTAGTATGTGTTTTATAATCAATTAATAAATGTGCTCTAATTATAGCCTGAACACATTTGTTATATATAAACTGTTAAAAGCTGTTTACACACTAATAAAACATTTTTACATATGAAACAGTTTATTTCTTTGTAAAATACAAACACACAATTTTGTTTAATAATAAAAATTGTTTGTGTTTTATAATAAAGTCTGTGTGTGTGTATTTTACAATAAAATTGTATGTATGTTTTTTTTTTTTGTTTTTTTTTAATAAAGAAATAAAGATAAACTGTTCCAAATTAAAATGAAATAATTTTGCAGCCATTATCTAATGTGTATTCAAAAACAAGTTTTCTCACCAAAATGGGAAAAAAAAAGTCTGACATATCTTTCCTAATTTTTTAAGATGGCGTAAAAGCACAGTTTAATAAATGTGTAAGTTTCTAAATATTTAAAAAGGATATTTTTTCCGCCAACTTGAAAAATTTGGTAAGATACTAAAACAGCCATTTGAATTCTTTCGCCAAACATGACCAGCAACACAGGATATGGAACTCTTTATGAATCCCACACTGGATTGAAAATTAAAATTTGACTCTTAAAAGTTGAGGTAGCTTACTCTAGCAAGGATAAAAAGTCAAGAGTTCTACGTTCTACTCATTTAGAAATAGCCCAGTTTCACTACAGATTCTTCAGCCATTGCTACAAGACTATAGTTGCAATTGTTTTGAAGTTAATGGTGTTGGGAAGGACTTTAGTGGACATGAAATAAATAGAATTAGAATTGGAGATATTACATATTTATTTATTTCTATAGGTTGTAGTTTTATTTTAAATGAGCTCATAGCTTATTTTTCTATAAAAAATTAGGTTTACGCAAATCTTGCAAAGATTTTAAAGCTTAACACAAATTTTTCCATAATTTTCCACGATAAACGATCAATCTTAATAATAGATGATAAGCTCAAAAAATGAGAACATTACAAAAGTGTTTAAAAACTGGAAGTTTCGAAGCAAATAATTATGAGAGAACAAAAGGTAAGTAGGGGAGAGGGGGGCACATGTGAACAGTGCATATTTCATTCAGTTAATTTGAAATAAAAATTTTTTTAAAAATACCAATTGATGGTAGTACTGGTACCATCTTTTGGCTGAATTTTCAGAACAATAGGCCATTTTGATTTCTGGTAGTTGTAATTTGTTTGTTTTAGAAGGTGTGAAGTAAAAAAAGTCTAAGTTACTGATGTAAAAATTCATTCAAGACATTTTTTAAAGAAGAACATCAGCATTGCATTCTATAGTCACATTAATTAGGTAAGTCTACAAAAAGTTTTGTTTCCTTATTTCAATTAAAAATATCTTTTTTTTTATAAGTTAGGCTGAAGTTGGTAGATGGGGCACTTGTGAACAGAATATATGGGGGCAGATGTGAACAGTTCACAAGTGTATTTTCTAAGTCTGTAAATGCAATTTTTTTTCTTAGTTTAAAATTTAATTATTCTTGTCAAACATTGAGCTATATATTCAATGTTTTTAAGATTGCTTCAGTTTTAATTTACTGGAAGTTTGATAATAATTAAAAGAGATTTAAAAGGAGTAGGTATATTAGTGTACAATTTTACGAATAATTTCTTGTATCGATGTTGAAACATTTTTTGATTTATTCACACAACTAAAAATAGGGAATCTAATTAGTTTTTATCACAGTTTTTATTCGCAAAAAATTATGGCTGAATCCCAATACAGCCGAGACACTTGGCATTGTTCAATTTGGCAAGGCGATAAATGGATCTTTGTTGTTACCAGTTCGTTTCGTAAATTCTTTCCACGCCTACAGTTGTGTGATCTTGAATTTGGATTGGTTGATTTCTTGTGTATTGGATTGCTACGCCTACCTTTGACAACTCAACTCCGCATGTTTTGTAATTTTTGTAGAACGAGCTGTCGAAGAAAGATATTTTGTAATTGTAAAATTAAATGACGGTAAGGTAAGAGTTTGTTATTGTTAATATTTTCTGCAGTTTTTAGTTGTAAAATTTGAAAGTTAAAGTACCTGTGTAATTTAGTTTGAAATTGTGAGTATTTGTTCATTTTTTTTTTGCTGGAAAGTTAAATGAAGTTTATCGACGACTAGAAATGTACTAAATTATGGCAATTCAACATTTTATAGAGTTGATTTTCAAGAAAGATGTTTGTTAAGGTATGTTAATAATTTTATGTATTTTTTATTATAGTGCTTTATATTAGCTGTTTATTGTATATTTCTCATGTATGCTGACCTTACGAGTTTCATACATTTTGATATTGCTACGCATTGAAAATTGCTGAATTTTGATATTGCTATGCAGCGAGAATTGCTGAATTTTGAGATTGCTAGATAGCGAGAACTGCTGAATTTTGAGATTGCTACACACCGAGAACTGCTGGTGACAGTGATGTTTTTTCGGTTAATGAACGCGAAGCGTTCATACATGTTCCCTGATTGCCGCTTTAACGAGTTTCCTGCGTTTTTCAGATTGCTGCAGAACTAGGTTGCTGTATTCAGTGATATATATATATTTTTTTTTATGAACGCGAAGCGTTCATACTTCTTTAAATTAGAAATGAATTGTTCAATGTTTACTATAATATAGGCACGTACTTACAATACTAAATGACCCCATGATTTTTTCTGAAAGTTGCTGAGAAATGAAAATTTTAATCACTATATCGTTACTCTGATTTGGAAAGGTACTTTAAAAATTTCACATTTTCAATAAACTTATGTTGAAATCGTTTGTTTTATTTTGAATCTCATAAAAATCAGCTTTCCTGTGTTTTCTAATACGTCATTATTTATAAATGTTGTATTTCCCATGATTCCAGGGTGGTGACGTAGTAAAAAACAGTCTGGAAGCATTCAGGAAGGTGGACCAATCATGTTAGTTTTCAGGTTGCTGCATTTTAGATTGGCATATGTGACGAGGTATTTGGCGCTTCTCAGAAAAGTCGCCAAATGGGGTGTCTCGTCTGTTTTGGGAATCTGCCAAAATTATTTTTATCTTATTTATGCATGTGTTCACATGTGCCCCAGCTATGTTCACAACTACCCCTCCACTGGGGCACATGTGAACAAATTTAGACAATTTTTAGAATGATGATATAAGTTAGAAGTTCTTGATAAATGCATCCAAAAGTTTCACCAAACGAACAAACAAATTCTAAATATTCATATAAATAAATTTTTGGTTCAATAGCTCATAACAATTTTGAGAAATAGTCAAAAATGTAAAAAATGCTCACATGTGCCCCCCCCCCCCCCTCTCCCCTACATTATTCTTTTTAATGTCATTACTTTTTATTTTCATTGAAAAAAATGAAAAACTGAAGGGACCTAGTAATTATTTTTTTAAGCACGATTATAGATCGAATGCGCGACGCCCAACTAAAAAGACTATGACAGTCACATAAAACAAACATATTGATAAGCATTCGAAATCAATGTTTAAGGAACAAACAAACAGAATATAGTAACAGTTTATGAAAAACATTACCTGACATATTTTTAAAAAGAACTTCGCTGAGATAAAGGCACTTCGAAGAAGACGGTGCTTCAGTTTAAAACATAAACAAATGAAATTGGTTCGATTAAAATTCGATTTGAAAACAATCGATAAAATATTTTGGATATTAAAAAAATATGTAAATTAAGAAGTTTTGTCTTTTTTAAACATCCTCTATTTTATTAGTTTTCCTACAATTTTAATTCTAATAAAATCTGAAATATTTTATAGCAATGACGCTCGAAATGCTAAAGTGTCATTGAAATAATACTTTATTGTAAATGCATTTGAAAGTTTTAGACATTCAAATTCGGATAATTTTTACTTTGTCATATAAGACAGATCACAGAACACAAATGTCACAGGAAATCTCAAATTGTGCAAAAGAATAATCATTCTGAACAATTTTAAAATACATGTAATGCAATGTGCTTGCACCGCACTATCCTGAAGCGAGAAGTTACATCTTTTCTCCATCAGATGGCGTATTTGAGAGCTTGAATCGCCAATTGACCAGTCAGAAGTCTGCATTTTTGGGAATTTTTCACTGGTTTAAGTAAGCAAATTTTCTGATTGGCCAATCTCGTTTCGCTATGCATTTCAGGATTTAATAATAAGGATTTCAATGGACTTTAACCCATGCCGCGTCAGCTGCGGGAAAATAGAAGAAAAGTGTCTTTCGGAAGATCGGATGCTAAATGTCCGCAGAGGAATGGTTGTTACCATTCCGGATAAAGTCCATGGCTACAGCGTCTAGAATACCTAGTGTGGAAATCTGCTATCCAAACAGATCGCAGCAACATCTGCGATATATTTTCAAATTTCAAAGTAAATGTATTATTACAGCTACAGCGCCTAGAATACCTAGTGTGGAAATATGTTATCCAAACAGTGCTAAAAATTTGTATCCCTTAAATGTGCGACGATACTGCTAAAATTTCAAGTGTCGATTGCAGCGACATCTGAGGGATTTTCGTATTACTAGTATTACATTGTATAGACTAGCAATTTCTTGCAGTTGTAGAAAATATCCTGCAGATGTCGCTGCGATCTGCATATTGCAGCAGTATCATCGCACGTTTCAGGGATACAATATTTTAGCGCTTTTTTAAGTATTACAGGGATAGCCGATTCCACACTAAATATTCTAGGCGCTATAATTACAGCGTCTAGACCAAATCGTCTTGGAGTTTTAGAGAATATCCTGCAGATGTCGCTGTGATCGATTCATTGGATTTCAGCATCGTTTGACATTTAAGGGATGCAATATTTTAGCACTTTTTTAAGTATTACCGGGATAGGCGATTTCTACATTATGTATTCTAGACGCTGTATTTGAAGGAATTATGTTTCTTGTATTCGTTGGCATCCACAGAACAGAAATCTTAGAAAGCAACTGGGAAAAAATTATACAATTTCCATTTTCAGTTAAGTAGCAAGTCTTATTTTATATTTAGAATTCCTAATTTTTTTTCTGGTAGCTAATTTAATGTTCTAGGTACTTTTCCTTGTAAGATCTTAATTTTGTTTTCGAAATTTATCAAATAGAAGTTGATACATTTTCTTTCATAACTATACCTTTTTTCCGACTGCTTTGATCGAAGGAACTGAAATAAAATATCAAAAGTGGGTGTTACAATTGAAAAACCAAAGTTGGATATTTTTAATATGTAGGCTATCCCTAACATTTTTTATTAATTTTATGAAAGTAGACACCATTCCAGTCGAACTGTTACCTCTCGGGTCTCAAGAATTTGATAATGAAGCATGGGATGGTGCTTTTATTTTCCTTTCCCCACATTTAGTGTTATTATTCCATATTCCATGAATTGCGGACATTAACCTGAAAAATAATATAACATATTTTTTTTTACATAAATATGTATGCAATATTATTAAAATACTTTTAGTTGTAAGATAAAATCTAAGAAATATCCGCATGTTTTGTGCTTGATTTCATTGCGTATTGTGCTTGATTTTATCGATTTTTTTACACGGGCGCAGACGAATTAGGTTTTTACACAGGTAGGAAAATTTCGGGCCCTCTTGACCCATAGGTTTTCTGGATTGACTTGAGTATAGTGGGATGATTTAATTTTACAAAAAATACCACACTTGTAACTTGTTGCATTTTAAATAAGTATATTGTACGCTGCGAAAAGAGCAGAAATGAAATTTCCTTTTCGGTGTAAGTCTAGAAATTGAAACACACAATATTATACGTTGAATAACGGGTAAAAAGCTTATGCGAAATGCAGTGAATCGCTCAATGAATGCTGGTTATTTTAACATTTATGCGAAAGATAAATATTTATTTTTTTTTATTAAATTTTTTAAATCTTATTTTCGGGCGCAAGGCATTCCTAGGCGCAAGGACCTGTCGCATACCTCTAAGGACGGCTCTGCGGTACAGGAGACAGGCCGGGATCCAGATAGATTTTGCGCTGTTAGCGAAACAAGATTGACCAATCTGAAGCGATGATTTTTGCGAACTTTTCGCTGCTTGAAGTAAGCAAATTTTCTGATTGGTCAATCTCGTTTCGCTAACAGCGCAAAATCTATCTGGGTCTCGGCCATTGTTGTTACTTTAGGTATAGCGTCTAGAATATATAGTGTGGAAATCGGCTATCCATGTAATACTTAAAAAAGTGCTAAGATATTGGATCCTTTAAATGTCAAACGATGCTGAAATCCAAAGAGTCGATCGCAGCGACATCTGCAGGAATGTTTCTAAAACTCCAAAACGATTTGGTCTAGATCTAGACGCTATAATAATACGATATTCACGTTGAAATTTGAAAATATACCACAGATGTCGCTGCGATCGGCTCTTTGAATTTCAGCATCATTGCTCATTTAAGGGATACAAATTTTTAGCACTGTTTGGATAGCAGATTTCTACACTATTTATTCTAGCCACTGTACTTCAAACCGTGTAAAAGTAAAAATTCGCCATATCTCGGAAACTATTTATAGGAAGGATCTGTAAAAGCAAATAGAAATGATTTCTAAATGATTTCTGGCCCTTTTTATGAAAAACATAATACAAACTATGGTTCATAAACCGTTTAATATGAATCTACTAATAATTTTCATGGTTAAAAATTTGTTTTGTATCGAAAAAATGCCTGGAATATGTCTGGGTCTGCTCATGGTATCTCCCTAAAAGGTGATGCCTTCGAATTAGATGATCTTTTTTTTCTTTTTGGAAACATATAGACCGGGAGCCGGCAGCATAGACAATCACCTCACCGAGTTCACAAATGAAATTCTAGGATTAGTTAAATCTTGATTCGCATATTAAAACGCAATCTGTCTGCCAAGTCATATCTTGGTGGAAAACACCTGAAAAACCGATTTTAGGGGCTGACTCGTAGGTTTACCACTGTGTTTTCCTGCACCAAAAGGTATGAAAACATGGAGGACTGGGAGCAAGAAAAGGCAATAGACTTTACCCATGTGACGTCAGCCGCGGGTAAACTGGAGAAAAACACCAATAGGAGTGAAGAACATTTTAACACTGCTTCCCCTTCGTCCAATAAACAGTCTTTTTCGGCGAGTATCTCTCCGCAGAGGCGTGGCTGTTGCCATTCGTGGGTAAAGTCCATGGTAAACCTACGAGTCAACCACTAAAATCGGTCTAATATAAATTACAGTTTTTGACATGCATTTAATATTAGCATCTTCAAAATTTGACCTTTTCTGACTCTAAGAATTAAGAAAAAGTATATAAACTAAACCCTTTAGCAAGCTGCTTTAATCCTAGGAAATCAAATAAAGTATCCAAAATGAATGCTATCATATGAAAGATTAAAGTTTGTACAATTTTTAATATGTATACGATGCCTATTTCAAAAATTGCATACATATTCGAAAAGTAAACGCAATTCCCTATAGGAAGGCTTCGCGTCCGATTTTTTTCTTATTTAATAAAAAAATAAATATTTAGCTTTTGCATAAGTGTTAAAATAAGCAACATTCATTGAGCAATTCACCGCATTTCGCATAAGATTTTTACCTGTAGACGGCTTGGCTGCCTACGCATAAGATTAGTACCTGTCACATCTCTTCGCGATAATTTGGTTATAAAATATATGCGGTCTGGTGCGGGGGTTTTTTCTACGATTGTACAAAAAACCTTATTAATTTAAAAATAATAATAATCTGGTTTAGAATGAAAGAAAAAGATGGTTACAGAAATCGTAATTTTAAAGATCTGTAAGGAAAAAGGGGTAGATTTTTTTAAATATTTCTTAGAAATTTGTTTAAAAAAATAATATTCTAAGGATTTCGTTAAACAGATTGTGTGATTACCATCAGTTTTTTTTAAATAGTGCAATTTGCTTTATTCTCACATCATTTTATCTGACATTAACCCTGTCCGACGCAGTGTCTCTAGGTCGGGATACCTAATTTTAATTCATAACTTACGAACGGCACCAAGAATATTTTAGTAATTTTTTTTCTTTTATAATGAACATTTAAAGTAACATGTTTTTAATTTCTAAAAAAGTCGTTTTTAAATTCCAGTGTCAGTCAATCATTTCATCATTTTACAACAAAAATTACCTGTGCCGGAAGCGAGATTCTAAAAGATAGTCACGTTTTAGCATTATTGGCTTTTACTGCGTTCTCATTCGCTGTTATCAGTCACGTGTCATGTATGTTGTTGGCTCCTGGCGCTTTTAGATTTGGCGCATTCTTATATGCGTTGGAAGGTCTGTTTTGATTTACCAGTTAGTACAACATACGCGTTATCGGACGTATGGATGCGAGCTTTGTAAAAAGAAGATAAAGCTTTTTAAAATAGAAGTTTTAAAATGATTTTTAACGTGTGCTTGTTTAATCCAGAAAAAAAATGTGGGAGGAGATTAATTCTTCATTATTTTATATTTGATCAAGATACATCATAAATTAAGAGATGTCATTCATTTGTTATGAAATTGCGAGATTTATGTATCCTAATATAAATATAAATGAATGGCGTATTAAAAATCGGACTTTCTGTTTAAAATGCTGTTTAAAGTGACAATAATACACAGTAATACAAACAGATTTTTTCCCTGATTATTGTATTTTAATTCTTTTCTTCGAAAACTGTTTCTAGATATATTAAATATTATTTTAATTCATTTATTCTAAAATTGTTGCTATATATATATATATATATATCGTAAGCTAATTGAAAAACCCGGCTCTTTGCAAACAGCCTAGTCTGTTAATAACTTTGTTTCCTACTAGAAATTTTATTTAATAAAATGTAACTTATTTCCAATTGGTATTTATTTGCCGTTATTTATTTAATAAAGTTTCTGGTTTAGAACAGATTTATTTTAGCCGCGATTTATACGCAAGTAATTAAAATACATTTTTATTTTTAGGGTACATTTTTCGCAAACACCACATTTAGACAATCAACAAAATTTTGAGATGGGGCTCCTTTTTAATGTTTTCTGAGCAATACATAAAGTAGATATGCAGCATGGTAATATTTATAAAAGTTATGTAAGAAAAATTGATGTTTCAATGGAACCTGCAGATTTTTAGTATTTTCACAACATTAAGTAGAGAAAATGGTTTTTTATAAGAATAATTATAAAAAATATATAAGAAAATTTCTGAAATGATTAAATCTGCAGATTAATTAGATTTTTAATGCTTCCGCAGGATCGCGTATAGAAGAGGAATCGTCAAATCAAACTTATTATAAAAAATACATATGAAAATTTCTTTATTAATGAAATCTGCAGATGAGGCAGATTTTTTGTGTTTGTCCAGTGTTAAGTACAGAAAACGAATTTCTGAATGAAAATAATTATAAAACATATATAAGAAAATTGCTGTATCGATAAAATCTGCAGATCAGGCAGATTTTTAATGTTTCGCAACGTTACATGGAGATTACGGGTTGCTAATGAAAATAATTATAAAATAATAATTTATAACATATAAGATTTATATTAATAATAATTTATAATATATAAGGAAAATTCTGCAATGGTGAAATCTGCAGATAGGACTGATTTTTAATTTTTCCCCAGCATTACGTAGAGAAGATGGTTCGATAAATGAAATCAATTGTAAAAAATAAATCAGAAAAATTTAGTAATAATTTAATCTGAAATGAGGCACATTATTAATATTTTCCTAGCATTATGTAAAGAAAATTTGTTGCCGAATGAAATGGATTACAGAAAAAAGGAAGAAAATTGCTTTATTGACAGATTTCCTTTTTGCATCTGGTTGATAATTAAGGCTAATAAACACTATTTTTTAGAAGTAAATTTTGTCCTCTACCCATAAAGATGAATAAAAAAAGAAAATCTGCAGACAAGACAGAATGTTATATTTCGCATTACGTAGAAATAATATACTGCTGAATGACTAATATCAGATATTCAGGTGCATTGCGAGTTTATTTTAATTTTAAGTGTTCTACAGACGAAAATTAAATTAAAGTATCACTAATCTCAGGTAATCGGAAGATTAAATCATATATGTCAATACGACACTTTTCATACATACTTGCTGTGACTGATTTCATTCAGAAGTCATTTTTCTCTATGTAATATTGAAAACACATTAAAAATTTGCCTCATCTGCAAAATTTATTATATATTATCTGCTATTTTATATTATATATTTATTTTATAATTATTTTCATTAAGCAACACATTTTCACTTGGTACACCAGGAAAAAATTGAAAAATTTACCTCAAGTGCACCTGCTCCCTAGTAATACAGGAATTTTCTTGTATAGGTTTTATAGTAATCTTAATTAAGCGACCTGTTTTCTATACGTAATGCTAGGAAAATATCAAAATAGGTCTCATTTGCAGATTTTATTGATAAAAATTTTTGCTTATATATGTTTTATAATTATTTTCATTCAGAAGTCCATATTTTCTATGTAAAGCTAGGAAAACATTAAAAATCTATCTACCATTTTCCACATTTATATAAATATATAAAATAGTTATAGCGAGAATTATAGCTTACTTTTAGCTAATCTATTTAACATGTGTATACAGTGAGACATACACAGATTTATAAATTTATATACTGTAGAAGGACGGATCTAGACAAATGGTCTAATAAAGATGGAGGGCTCCAATTCCGAAAAATGTTAGATTATGTATACATATATTCATACAATGCATATAGTTTAATGCATATATGGATACAATACACTAAAAGAAAATGTTTAAAAAATTATATATTTAATGGTATGGGTCGTGGTTCAGTCGTGGAAAAAAAGTAAACACCCCCTACTAACTCTGCAGCTAATTATAATAGAAGGTGGTTACTGGTACCAAAGAATTGGAAATAAAGTCTACTTTTAAATGATTTATATAAAATTTGCTTACGGGACCACCTACAAATCAAAACCAAACCAAGATTTGTTTTTTCTTTCAATGGCAACACCCAGTTTAGACAATATTTTAAATCCTCGGTTCAAACTATGCCTAGAAACGAAGTTTCAAGTCACTTGTATGATAAGTTTTTGCATTATAAACATTGAAAATTTAGAGTTTCTAATGTTAAGTTACATTTTCATATTTTATTAATAACTCCTGAAATTATAATCCTAATGTAATAATATTCTGTATGGTTATAATACTAAAAACCCAAACATAAATGCATTGAATTTATAATTTAAAAAAATATATAATATGATTTATGAAATTAACATTCGAAAAAAATATTAATTGTAATCTACAATTTTGATAAATTTATATTTATTAGGTCATGCTTGATGCGAATTCTCAATTTAAAATTTTTCTCTCAACTAGTTTTCGTATTATGCTTAAAACACATCAAAATGATTGTTTATGGGGGCCGTCTATGATGTGCAGAAAAGCATAATTTGAAAAAAATATATTTTACTCATTTTATTGAAACATTTGAGCTTGGGCTGGCGATAGAACGTATTAAGCGAGTGAAATGGTTATATTGGCAATAAATAGTAATACATTAATCGAAGTGACATACTCATTCTGTAGCATTTCAACAATGTAGTATCGAAATTCAATTTGGATACAGTCCTTAAAATATGGTCATTTTAAAATAATTAATTTCTCTGAAAGTAATCGCCTGAATTTCTTGAAATTTTTTATTTAGGTTTATTAAAGGGTGTAGAAATTATTTATGGTGTCAGACTTGAGTACTGCTATTGAAAAAAAAAAGAAGTTTGGGTTAGTTTTGATATGTAGATGGCCCCCTAAGCAAATTTTGTATGCATCATTTAAAAGTAGACTTTATATCCAATCGTTAGGTACAAGTCACTTTCTTCTACAATAATTTGCTGCAAAGTTAGTTGGGCATGTTTACTTTTTTTTTCACGACTGCACATACATATAAATATAAATAAATAAACCTGCATATCCCCTGTAAACATTTAAACAGATTGGAACATGTGATGAAAACTTCATTGTACAGTTAAAATACAGTTTTATACACTTACAAAACTAGTATGTTGTTGTCATCACAAAACTTTCTTCAATATAAATCCCATAAATAACACTAATTGATATCATGGTATACCTGAATCTGAAGTTTGATGAAAATTCGTGCATTAGTTCTTGAGATAGAGCTAAAGTGGAAATTCTGAAAAATGCTGCATAGGAACGCCACCTGTTGAGCAATTTGCACCAAAACATAAACAGCACTAATTTATATCAAGGTATACCTGAATCTGAAGTTTGTTGAAAATCCAAGCATTAGTTCTTGAGATAGGGCTACTGCGGAAATCGCAAAAAAAGGCAGCATAGCAGCGCTACCTGTTGACCGATTTACACCAAAATATATAAAACGTCAATTCATGTCAAAGACTCACTGAATCTGAAGTTTGATGAAAATCCGTGCATTAGTTCTGGAGATTGAGCTGTTGCGGAAATCGTGAAAAAGGCTGCATAGCAGCGCCACCTGTTGAGCGATTTACACGAAAAATCAATCAGCACCAATTTCTATCAGGCACTAACAGAATATAAATTTTTAATAAATTCCGTGCATTAGTTCTTGAGATAGAGCGGCCCCAAAATTTGTATCACATACCGACTGACAAACGGACAGGCAGTTAGAGTCGCAGACTCACAGACAGACATTTTGTAAAAACATGTTTTTCGGAATCTCTGACCCTTAAAGCGTATAAATCCGTTGATGAAAATTCGTGCATTAGCTCTTGTGACAGAGCTTTAGTAGAAATTCTAAAAAATGCAGCATAGCAGCGCCACCTGTTGAGCGATTAACACCAAAACATAAACAGCACTAACACATATCAAGGTATACCAGAATCTGAAGTTGTTGAAAATCCAAGCATTAATTCTTCAGATAGAGCTATTGCGAGAATCGCAAAAAAGGCAGCACAACAGCGCCACCTGTTGAGCGATTTACACCTAAGTGTATAAAACTTTAATTCATGTCAAGGACTAACTGAATCTGAAGTTTGAAGAAAATCCGTGCATTAGTTCTGGAGATTGAGCTATTGTGGAAATCGTGAAAAAGGCTGTATTGCAGCGCCACCTATTGAGCGATTTACACCAAAAACTAATCAGCACCAATTTATATCAGGGTCTAACTTAATATAAATTTTTGTTAAATTCCGTGCATTAGTTCTTGATATAGAGCACCTACAAAATTTGTGTCACATACAGGCAAACAGACGGACAGACAGACATTTTGTAAAAAATGTTTTTTAAAATCTCTGACCCCTAAAGCGTGTAAATCCACCGAAAACCGAAAATTTTCACGAATCCAATACTTTCTTCTTGTAAAGATAGAAGAAAGTAAAAAGCGTCTTTGGCTTGTGATCAATTTTAGCTCTAGATTTGAACTCTATCAACAGCTGTCACACTCGCAGGTTAAAAAATACTGACAAAAACTTATGTATGTATTTCCTTTCCAAGACATATAGGAGAGCGAAAAAGCTAAAATCGCCAAACGACAACTGCGTCTATGACACGCTGTTCAATTGTAAAAAAGGACTTTATTATGATAAATTGAATATAGATGGCAGCACTACGAGAATTGAAAATGACTGGTTTTCTCTGCCTTAAAAATAGAAGACTTTATTCAATTTTTATTCTTATTATTTTAACTCTTTTTTTTAATTTTAAAATTCCTATTATCCTTTTTCTGTGTTATATGCATATTAATCTTGTTTTATTTTCTTTTTTTAGATAAATTTTATTCTGTATTTTGATGGTCATGTGCGGACCTGTAATAGAACATTCCAGTGTTATGTTTCTAAAATCTAAGATGTGAAAGTCAAATTCGATTCGATTAAAGTTTGAAAAGACAAGTTATTCGCAATTCTTTATGTGAAATCTTTATTCGTTAAGTATGATTTATCCTCATCCATGTAAATCCAACAATTTCTTTTATTTTAATTCATCCATTTCGAGTGCGCCCGCTCGGAATAAAAGCTTCGTGATGGCAAAGGTTCGAACGCAACTGGAGTCTGCATCAAGAAATCTAAGGTACTGTTTCTTTTTCTCTGTTTAATTCAGTTGAATAAAGACAAATCTATTCTAATCATCTTTAAAACTACACATAAAAAAATTCTCTGGTCCGTCGGAAGCCTAGGAGATAACTAGTGATAATCGTATTTATTTAATTTGTTATAATGAAAACAAAAGCAGAAACTGCTGCAGAATCAAAATTTCTTTTTACTGTTAAAGAAATAAAAAGATTTAGCGCTCAGGTTACTGAGGCAATTGAAAATAAAAAATTAAAATTAATTGAAAAGCTAAAGGCTGAATTGATAAGTTTAGAAAATGATTTAAAAAAATCTTATTTTGGCGTAGCTGAAGAAAGTGTAAATTCGTTATACGAGTCCTTTACTGAAGCTAAAGATATTGTTGTTGATGATTTAGTGAAAATTGAGCAATTTTTAGAAAGTCAAGGCGTAAAATCACAAGAAAATGAAAGTGCAGTTAATAATATCTCAAATATAGGAGTTAGTAATAACGCTTTAAAGCTTCCTAAGTTCGAATTACCCATTTTTTATGGAGATGTCATTCACTGGATTAGCTTCAAAGAGATATTTTTGACTTCAATTCATAATAATAAATCTCTTTCAGATCAGTTAAAATTTTCGTATCTTATAGCTAGTGTTAGGAATTATCCCTCAAAATTAATTTCCGGTTTTTCAATTTCTGGTGAAAATTATAAAGAAGCTTGGGAAACTCTAGTTAATAGATACGACAATCGTAAGCATTTGGCATATTTATTGCTGTCTAAAATTTTTAATGCCAAACCACTGAAATCGCCCACGCAGAAAACTATTTTAGAGCTTTTGGATACGTGTAATGAAGTAATTCGAAACTTAAAATCTTTGAAATTCGAATTTAATGAATTTGTTGATTTGATTTTAGTGTATATAGTACAAAATAAATTTGATGAATCCTTAAAAAAGCAATGGGAATTATCCTTAAATAATGATTCATTTCCAACTTATGAAATGTTGATGACATTTCTCGAAAAACAGGCTCGTAGTTTGCAAAATTGTAACTCTGAAATTTTTAAAGGTGAATCCAAATCTAATCAAAAATTTGAAAGTAAGTTTCAACATTTTTCAAAAAAATCTGTCGCCAATACAGTCGTGATGGATAATGTAAATAAAATTGCAAATATTTCATGTTCACAGTGTAAAGAATCGCACCCAATTCATAAATGCCCAGAATTTTCAAAATTATCTGTTGATCAACGTTGGAATTTGATAAAATCAAAAAGGCTTTGCACTAACTGTTTACGATCAAATCATTTCGTAGCCGATTGTCGTATTACGACTAATTGTAGGCATTGCAATTCTAAACACCATACACTCCTTCATCGTGATCAGATTACCCCTGCATCACAGAATATGTTCAGGCAGCAAGATCGTGTTACACCACCAAATGCTGTTGTTAATTCTAATGAATCTAACTGTTTAAGTTCTCAATCTATCAATGAAAATTCTCAAACATTGTTGGCTACTGCCATTATAAAAGTTAAATCTAAATCAGGAAAATTTATTCCTTGCAGAGCGATGATAGATAGTGCTTCTCAAAAAAGTTTACTGTCAAAAGCTTGTTGTAGAAAATTAGATCTTCCATCTAGGCCTACAAATCATAGAATCTCAGGAATAAATAATTTAGTCGCAGAAACGGCTCTTCAGGAAGTTTCTTTGACATTCTCTCCACATTTCAATAATGAAACTTTTCACTTAGATGCATTAGTTGTTAATCTGATTACTACCAATTTACCTAATTTTTTGATTACAACTAAATATTGGCCACACATTGAAGGATTGAATCTTGCTGACCCTAATTTTCATTTGTCCAGTCCTATTGATATACTTATAGGCGCAGATTTATTTGCTAACATCATAATAGGGGAATCAATTCTGGGACCTAAAGGATCACCGAGTGCTGTTAATTCCAGACTGGGTTGGATTCTTTCGGGGATCATTTATTCAAATGAATCAAATCAAAATTCATTTATTAGTTGCCATGCCACTACACAGATAAGTTCTCAACTACAAAAATTTTGGGAACTTGAATCGGTTCCTACTTCTGATCCAATTTCTCTAGTTGAAGATAACTACGCGAAAACAGTTTCACGTTCAGAATCTGGAAGATATATTGTAAATCTACCCTTTAAATCTAAACCTGTTCTCGGAAACTCTAAATCTCAAGCCTTAAAACGTTTCTACTTCTTGGAGAAAAAACTTCAAGAAAACCCCTTGCTTAAAGAGCAGTATTTATCCTTCATGTGCGAGTATATCGACTTAGGGCACATGGAACTTGTTCCAGATTCAGAAATTTCAAATTGTGATCATTTTTATCTTCCACATCACGGGATGTTAAAAGAAGATAGTTCCTTGAATGATTATCTAGAGATAGGTCCAAAATTGCAACCTGAAATCTTTCCTCTACTGTTAAGGTTCAGAATGCATCCAATCGCCTTTAGTTCTGGCATGGAGAAAATGTTTAGGCAAATTCTCGTCAATCAAAATCATGTAGATTATCAACGCATTCTTTGGAGATTCAATTCAGATGAAATTATTAAAACATACAGGCTGTTGACCGTTACGTACGGAACTTCTTGCGCTCCATTTTTGGCCATTAGGACATTACACCAATTAGCAAATGACAATGAGCAAAATCGTAAAGAAGCCTCTCAGACAATTCGGAAAAGTACGTACGTAGATGATTTACTTTCCGGTTCGGATTCAAAGGAAAATGCCCAAAAATTGGTAACTGAGTTAATCGAAGTTATGAAAAGCGGAGGTTTTAATCTACGTAAGTGGACTTGTAATGATCCAGAAGTAATTGCTCATTTACCAGATGAAATGAAGGTTTCATCGCAAAAGGTAATTCAGGAAGATGATACCGTTAAAGTCCTCGGACTGCTTTGGGATTCTTCCAAAGATGTTTTACAAATTCGTTTCAATGATTTTAAAGAAGTAAAAACAAAAAGAGATTTGTTATCAGTAGTGGCTACAATATTTGACCCCTTGGGTTTCCTAGCTCCTACTACAATAAGATTAAAAATCATGCTGCAAGATCTTTGGAAAGATAAGATTTCGTGGGATGAAGAAATCCCAGACTCCATACTACAGGTTTGGAATGAGTTTTTATCAGAAATTCATTTGCTAAAGTCAATTGAAATACCCAGATATATTAATTCTTATAATCAAAATGATGTCCAAATTCAGTTACATGGTTTTTGTGATGGCTCAGGTAAAGCTTATGCTGCTGTTACTTATTTACGTGTTATTACTCCTGACGAAGTATTTGTAAATTTGATTGCAGCTAAAACTAAAGTAAATCCTATAAAACCTCAAACACTGCCACGTATTGAACTTTGTTCTGCTCTTTTATTAGCCAAGTTATGCTCAGTCATTATCGATACTTTGCCAATAAACTTTGACAATATTTATCTGTGGTCAGATTCACAGATTGTTCTCAGCTGGTTAAAATCACCTCCTTTAAAGGGAAATCAATTTGTTCTAAATCGAGTCTGTCAAATCCAATCGTTAATGCCTTCCTGTGAGTGGAATCATATTCCAGGTATTCTAAATCCTGCAGATTCAGCTTCTAGAGGTATTTCTCCACGAAAGCTTCTTCATCATTCGCTATGGTGGCATGGGCCTCCATGGCTGCTATCAAATGAACCAATCCCAATACCTTTGTATAATCCTCCAATATCTGAGTTAAATCCAGTAATTCAATCTGTCAGCAATGTAACTCAAGTAACTGCCCTTCCAGACTTTATTCTTAAGTTCTCCAAATTCTCTAAGTTATCAAGAGTCACAGCGTGGTGTCTTAGATTCATTTATAATGCTAGGCATAGTGCTACAAAAAAATCTGGAAATCTGAGTGCACAAGAAATCTCTGATTCTATTCAATGTATTGTGAAATTAGTACAAAATTCTGAATTCGGTACAGAACTTAAATTATTAAAAGAAAGAAAACCCTTACCAAGCAATAGTAAATTATTATCATTAAATGTGTTTTTAGATTCGAGTGATATAATTCGAGTTGGTGGTCGTTTATCACAACATCAGACATTAAGTTTTGATAGAAAGTATCCTATGCTACTTCCGAAAAATCATATTATTACTAAGTTATTGATAAATCATGTCCATGAACAACATCTACATGCTGGTACACAGCTAGTACTTTCTATATTACGCCAACAGTACTTGTTTGTGAATGGTCGTTCTACTGTACGACAAGAGATCCACAAATGTGTGCTTTGCAAACGCCTTAAATCTCAAGCTTGTCAACAAATGATGGGAGACCTTCCCGTTGACAGAATCACCCCAATTCGTCCATTTTCCAAGGTGGGTCTAGATTTTGCAGGACCCTGTCTAACTAAACCAAATTTGCCAAGAAGTAAGATCAAAATTAAATCATATATAGCAGTATTCGTCTGTATGTGCACTAAGGCGGTACACCTTGAGTTGGTATCAGACTTGTCTGTGCAAGACCTGCTAGCAGCCTTGAAGCGATTTATCGCGCGTAGAGGTCTGCCGTCCGATGTATATTCAGATAACGGTAAAAACTTCACAGGTCTGGCTAATCAGTTAAAGCAGCTATTTCAATATTTGAAAGAAAATGAAGTTCAAGGATTTCTTTCGAGCCAGAAAATCAATTGGCATTTCATCCCTCCATATGCACCACACTTTGGTGGGCTATGGGAGGCAGCTGTAAAGCTTACTAAAAATCACATTCTAAGAGCATGTAAAGCTAGTGTATTGAATTTTGAAGAATTAACTACTTTGCTTTGTCAGATTGAAAGTTGTATAAATTCAAGACCCTTAACTCCTATGTCTTCGGATCCATCAGATCCACGTGCATTAACTCCAGGTCATTTTTTAATAGGAGCATCCCTCCTTGATATTCCAGAATCTTCAAATCCCAGAATTCTAACATTAAATGCTCGGTGGCGCTTGATAGAAAAAGCAAAGAATCAATTCTGGTGTAGATGGTCGCGTGAATATCTTCAACATCTCCAACAGCGTCCAAAATGGACTACTTCACGAGATAATTTACGAGAAGGAGACTTGGTGATTGTTCATGATCGATTTCAGCCCATGAGATGGAAATTGGGCCGCATTTTAAAGACTTTTCCTGGACCGGACAATCTTGTACGAGTTGTTTTGATTAAAACAGCTGACGGTGAAATCAAGCGTCCCATTTCAAAGGTGTCCCCTCTCCTGCCGGGGGCGGAGGATGTTCAATTGTAAAAAAGGACTTTATTATGATAAATTGAATATAGATGGCAGCACTACGAGAATTGAAAATGACTGGTTTTCTCTGCCTTAAAAATAGAAGACTTTATTCAATTTTTATTCTTATTATTTTAACTCTTTTTTTTAATTTTAAAATTCCTATTATCCTTTTTCTGTGTTATATGCATATTAATCTTGTTTTATTTTCTTTTATTAGATAAATTTTATTCTGTATTTTGATGGTCATGTGCGGACCTGTAATAGAACATTCCAGTGTTATGTTTCTAAAATCTAAGATGTGAAAGTCAAATTCGATTCGATTAAAGTTTGAAAAGACAAGTTATTCGCAATTCTTTATGTGAAATCTTTATTCGTTAAGTATGATTTATCCTCATCCATGTAAATCCAACAATTTCTTTTATTTTAATTCATCCATTTCGAGTGCGCCCGCTCGGAATAAAAGCTTCGTGATGGCAAAGGTTCGAACGCAACTGGAGTCTGCATCAAGAAATCTAAGGTACTGTTTCTTTTTCTCTGTTTAATTCAGTTGAATAAAGACAAATCTATTCTAATCATCTTTAAAACTACACACACGCGAATGAGAACGCAGTAAAAGCCAATAATGCTAAAACGTGACTATCTTTTAGAATCTCGCGTGCCGGAAAGGGTTAAATAAGTTGTATATTTCTATTTCAAGAAAGTGGCGTCAACCAAACAATTGAATTTTTCAAAAGTGGCCTACACTTATCGGGCGTGACGCTTAAGGTGTTGAACTAAGAGAAAACTGTGGCCCTATCCATTATTTTAAGAATTTCTTATTCACCAAACAAATTTCGGAATAGTAATTATCTCTTCATTCAATCACCAAATCTATGTCATAAGTCAAATAATACCGGATATATTTACATGTTTAATATATATAGTAGTTGGGGAATTGAAAAAAATGTTCGCTAACCCTTTCCGGCACGGGGAAATTCTGTTTATAAACTGTTGAAATGAAATAATGGACTGATACAAGAATTTATAAACGAAGTTATTAGAAAATACAAACTCGCTTATTTTCACGTACATTATAAAAGGAAATTTTTAATTAAATATTCTTGGTGCCGTTTGTCAGTTTTGGTATTAAAATTAGGTATCCTTTTTTAAGGACACCGCCCTCTAAAAGGTTAAACAGAGCTGTTGGAAAGCCCCGCTCCTCTTTCCCCTAAAATGGGCAAAATTGTAGAAATATTTTTTTCAAATTAGAAGTGTTATAAAATTAATTTTATTGCGAAATATTTTTCTAAAACGTATACAGAATGATACGTATATAGAATGATTGCGAGACATGTATTAATTTTTCACTATCTGTGCTATGGTGCGTGTGTAAGCTGAAAGTCACACATATATTAATAATTTATAATAATAACAAGCGTCCCCCCTCTTTCGTTGAAGCTATAGATAGAAATGAATTAGTATATGAACATTCGTAATGATTAGACAGGGTTCGTATGCGTCCTTGAATTTATAGACTAAGAAATTCTTCGGTACCAGTATTTTCTTATAGAAAATACGTCCTCAAATAAGGCGAAATTTCGTGTGTTTAACACCTTGAAGGGTGGTAATGCAGTGTATGATGAGAATTTACTTTTACTTGTTTACTAATAAAATATCTTGTTAATACTGGTGTCATTACATTATTTGAACATTTTACGAATACAAGTACCTTGCCCCTGAAAGGGTTAAACAAGATTTATTTTTCTATAAAAAAAATATTGATATTTGGCCTTGAAAATAACGGTCCCCGTACGAACCCTGTTAGGTTACATTTAAAATAAAACTGTTTTGAAAATTTCTTTTCTGTAAAATAAAATACAAAAAAGGATTATTAAACGTATTCATATCATTGAATATTATCTGCTCTCTTATTAAATATTATAAGTGACGCAATTCTATGCACTAGTTATTCACAGAGAATGTTATCCAAAGCAAAAAATGGCAATTAGATTAATATCTTTGAGACAAGACAGAGAACCCGATTTCCATACCTATCTTCCTAGCCTAGGGATATGAACTGCCAAGGATGTTCTACACAAACGAAGACTATTTGTCTTAATCAGAATGTACGATGGAATATTGATCTTTCGTTCTTCAGTCTCAAAAAATACAGAGATATGCTAGAAAACTACGAATCAATCTCATAACTGACTTAACTCTTTGCGTTACGCCTTATGAGACTTTGCCAAGAAATCAAAATGATTCATTCTTGATTCTTCCATAACAGCGTTAAAAGAAAACTAATCCGATGTACCAATCCCAAAACTTTCTTCCATCTGATACATGTTAATACTTCAAAATTCGCTACCAACGTGCCAAAATTAAAGGACAATCTTTGCCCATCATGTGGTTTCTAAAGATACTAAATTCCGTGCATTAGTTCTTGAGATATCACTATCGCTAAAATCGAGTAAATCTTGAAAAATGCAGCATAGTAGCGCCACCCGTTGTGTTATTTACACCAAAAACTTCATCAACAACACGCTACGTCAACATCTAACAGAATATAAAGTTTGATGAAAATCCGTGCGATAGTTTTTGAGATAGAGCTATTGGGGAAATCGTGAACCATTCTGCATAGCAGCGCCCCCTGTTAGGCGATTTGCATAAAAATTAATCAACACCAATTCATATCAGGGACCAACTAAATCTGAAGGTTTACGAAAATTCCTGCATTATCTCTTAAGATAGATCTATTGCAGGCATCGGGGGAAAATGCAGCTTAGCAGCGGCAACTGTTGGGAGATTTAAATCAGAAAGTAATCAGCACCAAATATATCAGGGACTAACGGAATCTGAAGCTTGATGAAAATCTGTACATTAGTTCTTCAGATATAGCTATTTCGGAAATCATAAATAATGCAGCATAGCAGTACCACCTGTTGGGTAATTTACACCAAACAGTAATCAGCACCAATTTATATCTGGAACTAACTAAATCTAAACATCTATTAAATTCCTTAGATTAGTTTTTGAGATGGAGCGCCCACAAAATTTATACCATATATAGACAGAGTCACAAACTCACAGACAGACTTTTTCTAAAATGTCAAATCTTGTTCTGGACTTTCTAAAATGTATAAATTCGTCGAAAACCGAAGGTAGAAAATTTTCACGAATCCAATACATACTTGCCAACTTCCCGCTTTCTTTAATTCAACAAAACCTACTTCAAACCGGAAATTTTATTTAATAAATGAAACAATGTAGGTTGCAAATAACTACCACAGAGAAGCAAGAAACATTTAATTTAATATATTTTCTGGTTGAAAATGCGTTTTTTCATTAAAAAAAAAAAAAGCGGGAGGTTGGCAAGTATGCAATACTTTCTTCTTGTAAAGATAGAAGAAAGTAAAAAACAAAAAAAAACATTTACTTACTTGAAATGTAATGTTCCAAATATGTAGTACGTGTCCAAATATGTAGATTATACCATAATATATATTTTGGTGCTGCCATGTGTAATTAATTCAAAGTAATAATTGTTGCTATGGAATTATTAAAACACATGATTGCTGTTTTCCACGGCCAATTCTTACGAAAGTACCAACAGAAGAGGGGCAGGAGGTGGGTTATATTTCTAATATTACTTTCGCATCGGATATTTAATATACCTTAACGTGCTAAAACATTAGAGCAAAAAGTCTTCGAATCTACATTTCGATCAGACAAAAGAGCCTTAAAACAAACCTTAGTTTGATTAAAACAAATTTTAAATGGTGTGGCCGGCATACATAATAAAGGTTTTTCTCATAATGATCTCAAATGTAACAATATTTTCATATCGGAAACTGCACAGCTGCTGTAGCAGATTTTGGATTTTTAACATTTGCAGATAATCACATCTATAAATATGGGACTCCATTTATATATCGTTGCACCGAAGCTCGTCTGACGGAATCGGGGTTAACGCCATTTGACGGCAAAAAACTGGATGCATGGACTGTGGGAATGCTTGCATTCGAAATGCTCACTAAAATGCCTCTTCTTACAGAACTATCTACTCAAATATTCCTTTATCTTCCTGGCTTACAAATATGCTACTTCATTTATATATCGTTGTCCCGAAGTTCGTCTCACGGAATCGGGGTTAATTCCAGATGACGGCAAAAAACTGGATACATGGATTGTGGGAATGCTTGCATTCGAAATGCTCACTAAAATGTCTCTTCTTACAGAACTATCTACTCAAATATTCCTTTATCTTCCTGGCTTACAAATATGCTACTTCATTTATATATCGTTGTCCCGAAGTTCGTCTCACGGAATCTGGGTTAACGCCAGTTGACGACAAAAAACTGGATACATGGACTGTGGGAATGCTTGCATTCGAAATGTTCACTAAAATGTCTCTTCTTACAGAAATGTCTAATAAACCAAATATTCCTTTATTTTCCTGTTTTACTAATATGCGACTCCATTTATACATCGTTGTCCTGAAGCTTGACTCACGGAATCGGGGTTAACCCATTAACGCCCAAATTATTATCTACGTTAAAATGTAAATTTTGGATTTCCAACCACTTTTAAAAGTAGAGAAATTTTTATCCTATTTTATCAAGGAATTTGTCTCGTGAAACAAAGTATATATTTATCTTCATATTTACTGGTGTGAAAAGCGCTTTCTTGCCAAATACGTGTGATCCCCAAATGGGGATCATGGCAGGGAATGGGTTAACGCCAGTTGACGGTAAAAAATTGAATACATGGACTGTGGGAATTCTTGCATTCGAAATGTTCACTAAAATGTCTCTTCTTACAGAAATGTCTAAATCAAATGTTCGTTTGTCTTGCTGGTTTACGGATGTTCATCCTGTGTTACAGAAGTATCTACAAAAAGAAATTTTTATAAAATTGATGAAAGAAGCCTTTCCGACTTCTGAAAATGTCAATGAAATAGCAGATGACATTATTAGTTTTATAACTGCGTGTTTGAATATAGTACCCGGAAAACGCACTTTTATTCATCATTCAAAAACACAAACTCCTAGGAGGTTCATCGAAAAATCCGGAAACTGAAAATCATGTCCATATATGGAAAAAGAAAGTGAATGTTCGAGAATTCAATGCAATCTTGCCACAAAACAAGTTGGAAATAATCCCAGAGAGTATAACAGTAGAATTTTACAATATCCAGAACAGTGAATGCAGCATTCTATGTTGCAAAGAAAAAACATCTGATGCTGATCCCAATATCATTCCGCCGTATATATTTGAAGAACTTTTTTCAAGTCATCAATATAAACATTAATTAGGAGATATTATTGATCAAAAGAGTTTAAAGGATTTCCATGCTATAAATAATAAGTCATAAAAATAGATGAAAATTCTAGTTGTGAAGTTACGCAGCATCCATCTAAAATAAACGAATGTTTATCTGCATTATCCACTCACCGTAGTACTTTAAATATGCCAGATCCACAAACAGATCAAAATTTAGAGTATGATTTCGAGTTTGATCACTTTGAAAGCAATGAAATTCCGATTCCACCAGCTTCATTTATTCTCACATCACATTTTAGAAATCTTGAAAAGACAAATAAGATAATCCCTCATGGCCGCAGATTTAGAAAATGGTGGCGAAATAAGAAAGATTCCGTGTCTAAAATTTTTGCAGTCTGTTTTTCTTATGTAAAAACAGAATCGCTCTACTGAGGAATAAGTTATTGACAACGTGATCATAATAATCGGTGATTTAAATACGAATCTGACAAATGCTTCCTGATATCTTGTCTTCATTCAACTGATCTAATGTGATTAAATAAGATCTAATCGAAATGACTTGATCGTCTCTCGGATTTTCTCCTGAGCATTTCTCTAACATCTTGTATAAGTGTTTTCTAAACATCATATTTTGTAACAACTTGCAGCAGTCTTTCTTTAACATCGTATACTCTATCATCTTTTAACAATTCTTTATCAGTGTTGTAGTTGTAAAAAAAGCAGAGAGTATACGGTATAGGCAAAGGGTATACGCTGGCGTCATGAACGTTCATAGCTATGTATACACTAATGCTTTATTTGTAAAACAGAGGGTATACGGAGCTTCTTAAAAAATCCAGATGGTACACGGCATATACTCCCGTATACCCCACTACATCCCTGTTTTTTATCCAAAATCCTGTCCTGTACCATCTTATAGCAACATCGTGCCCTATAACATCTTTTAGCAGCCTTCCTATAACACCTTAGCTTTAATATCATTAACATCTCTGCTTATAACACCAGTAATTTCTTGAGTACAGCAGCAGGGAAAAAAGTCCACCGACCCATGCCTTAACAGACAGCCAACCGAGGTGCAAGATTGGGCGGTGGTGAAGATGGAGGGAAAGGCAGCCTACCTCCACATTGGTTCCCTCTGGTGACGTACAGATCGGTTTTTTCGACTGTACGGCGAAACGGCTGCCAACTTGAGAATTTCTCTAAAAATATGAAATGCAGACTCGATACTTAATGAAAGTGCCAACCAAGAAGTTTTATGTGAAAGATAATTATTGAAAGATGACCTAAGTGTTTCATACTGTTATCTAGAATTTTCGAACAGATGACTTTGAGACATTTATGATTTTGTTCTACATTGAATGAATACAATTTAAAAAAAGAAAGAATATACTAGTTAAATAAAATATTTATAGACGATTTATATGTTTTATTTCACTTATAACATACTAGATCTAACCTGCCTTTTGTCATGTAATTTTGTGCTGTTCACTCTCAGATATTGTCAAAACAGCGTTAACAACTTTTTGTTATATACGTCCTTTTTCGTAACGTTTCGGACCTGCATTAGGAGTTAAAGGTAGCTTCCCTATCTTTTGCTGTTTTAAGAATTTTGCTAATTTTACCTAAAAACACGACAGCTAAAACCCACGGAACCCGATTATCCCCTTAACGCTCGAATTAAATTAATGTTAAAAAATTCAAATTGCTTATTGGCACCACTTTTATGAAAAAGAAATATTCACCTTATTTAATGACAGGTAAAACGATACTAAAATATAGCCAATTTCACTATTTTATAAAATTGGTGGGAATCAAACAATTTGAGTAAAAGACACAGCCAGTGAATATGACGGGAGCGAAAATTAAGGGGTTAAACAACGTTCAGGGCCTGATTAGCAACGGGGCACACTTACACCAATAATTTTTAAAAGAAATGTTCGCCTTATCTAAACGCCGTAAACATGTAACATTTCTGTCATGAATGAGGTAAAATTTTCTGTTTCTTTTTACTGGTGGGAATGTGCCCAGTTGGTAATCAGGCGCTGACAACGTTACCAATTTTTGTCAATACATAATTGGAATAGAAATATAAAGAAATTAGTCAAGTATTGTCAAGTTGTTTTCATTTATGGCGACCTAATTTTAGCGCCTGTTTTGGCGACAATTTGCTGTTTTTCAATTTCCATTTCAGAAATGAATACACAAGATGTCGAATTGAGTTGCCTTAAACTTTACTTCTGAAACTAAAATCAATTCATTTATATTTGAATGACGTCAAAGGTCTTTTCTAATTTAATCCTCCGCAAGTGATCAAAGTGCGCATTGTTCACCATGGTTTTAAGAAAGTATAAAATGCACGATTGATTAATTTTTTAAAGCGGTTTCTTTACATTAAGAGTAAGTTTTTAATGTCTATAACTCAAAATATATATACATTTTAGAAGGTACCTTAACTTTCAAGAATAAATTTTTAACGATCGCTCTAAAAATGTAACAAGTTTATTAAAAAATAATAATTTTGAGAAAAAATACCAGATTTGCATATGAAACGCGATGCTGTCAGACCCCGAGAGTCACATAATTTGCGCTGTTATAATATAGATTATACTTGTTATCATTTGGAGTCATTTTAGATTTTCTATAACAATATTGTATAAAGACATTGTTTCTTATACATATAAGTCCTTTTATAAAATTTTTCTTTTCTATTAGATAAAATAATGATTCTTACATACTTTTTGAAACCATGCAGTACTTTTTAAAAGTAAAACGTTTTCGGCCTTTTCCCCCAGAAATTAATTTACTAACCGATTACGGTAAGTGAAAATGCTGCTTGCACAAGAGAATAGGAAACAAGCTTAATGTTTTGATATTAAATATTTATTTTCTATTCATTTTTGCATTCTAGCCTCTAAGGATATCATTTTGGAACATAATTTTTGCTTTAATACTATTGCACTTTGCGAAGATTTCTCCAAAGGAAAAACTTAAAAGATATTTACGGGAAGATTTACTTCTTTACTTAGATATTGCTGATTTTCTGCCTTTCATCTCCTTTTATAAACTTAAACAAAAAAAATGACAGATTCGCAACCATTATTTACGAAATTTTCGCTTTGAAAAATCAAAAACGTCTGTCTTTAATTGATGATACACTTACTAAATGATGTAATTGACGATATTGAAAATACTGCGTTCAATTTGATTCATCTTTTGATTTTATATCACATATTTTTAGATTTTTATAACAATATTGTAGAAAGTCATTACATATCTTCCGGTTTTCTTCTTCTTCTTTTTTTTAAATCAATTACTTCTTTTTTTAAATCAATTATCTTTTAAGGTGCTTTAACGTGCCATGTTTGACGCGTCCATTCTCATTTCTATTAACGATTGACTGTCATATAAATGAAATATGATTCACACTATATGTGATTCACTTCATATGAAGATATTAGGGTGGTCAATTTGTTAAATTCAAATAAAACATTTCAAACTCTACTATGTTTTGTGAACAATCAATGTACATGTAATGAACTGCAAATGTAATAGAAAAGATAATAGTTCAATACTTCAAAATGTAGAACTGGACAGTAACGCACGCAGTAGTGGAAAATTGGCGCAGAGGCGGAGCCTATCGACACCACTAAATTTTAGTAGTATTTTGCGGCTTATCTAATGACATAATTTCCGAGTTTTTATTAAGGTGAATAATACAATAAACAATTAGCGGTGTCAATAGGCTCCTCCTCTGCGCCAATTTCCCACCACTGCGCCCGGTGTGTTTTCACAGAATGCATGGGAGTTTTGAATAACAAAAAAATTTCCAGCAGAATCAATACCTTTATCACCGACAGTTAGCGCTGTTGTGGTTTTTAAGCTGCGGCATGTCACTATTTAGCCCTTTCCGGCACGAAGTAATTATGTTCGTAAAATGATGAAATGATGGACTGACACTGGAATTTACAAACGAATTTATTAGAAAATAAAACTGGCTTATTTTCCCGTACTTTATAAAAGGAAATTTTTAATTAAATATTCTTGGTGCAAGTACTCTTAAAATTAGGCGTCCTTTTCTGTGGACACTGCCCCCTAAAGGGTTAAGCTATTATATGGTAAGAATAAAAAATGCTTTTAGATCCTATATAAGTATTGTACCACTTTTGACGTCAATTCTCATTACTATTAACTTCAAATTTTAAAATGTTCTGAACAATTGATGCATAGTCCATCAAAATTGCTCCAAAAATATCGAAACGACTTCTATAGATTTCACAGTTTTGGGTCGCAGCGAAAGTTTTCTGCATAATTAAACAATATACATTGATGTGTTGAACTTAATACAAAACTTTAATTATGGAAATGGTATTACACCGCAAAATAACTTATATAGTTTGTAGGTTCAGGAAAAATGCAGTTAAACTTGAATAGTTCGAAGTTGAAGTGACCAGAGAAAAATTCGAAGTAACCAAAAATCCGAATTACATACATTCCCTCCAAAAAGAAGCGGTAGATAAAAGATTAACTCCACGATGAAAGATTTAACACATAAACTTTATCTAAGAATACTGCTACATTTTTTTTTCATTAAATCAAACATTTTTTACTGGTTGAATCATTCATCACTTTTAAGAAAAAAATGAGGTATTTTTGATTGTTTCTTTAATTGAAATTTTGAAAGCAATCTTCTCGCATAGTGTCATTCCCGCCCCTTGAATACTAAGCATGACACTGACACAAAAATGCCGACTGCCGAAGCGGATTCTTTTCATCGTGTGTGCGGTCCCTTGAATATTTGTACCAATAATTTAAAAAAAGTTTTTTGCGCTTTATTTTTCTGAGATCTTTCTAAACATCCCACAATATTACTTTTTATATCGTGGTATAGAGAAAAAAATGTACTTTTAAATGCAATTTGTTTGAAAGCTGTATCTCAATTTGTTTCTGAGTTATTAATTTTTTTTGTAGTTTTTATTACTTTTTAGGTGCGTTCGTAATTATATAAATACGTAGCACCTATACTCGTCGTTCAGTCCGTCTGTCCGTCCGTCCGCATATAACAGAGCAAAAACTACCCAACCGAATGGTCTGAAATTTTAAACATATGATTGTTGCAACATTTTGTCGAGCCATTTCAAATTTTATGAAATTCGGATGTATAGTTTAATTGCTGGGACAGTCAAAAGTTTTTCTTTACATTCCGGCCAATGGGAAAAATTATTGCAAATGGATTTTAATGATGTTACAGCCGCCTTCCGAATGGTCTGAAATTTTAAATATATAATTGTTGTAAAATTTTGTCAAGCCATTTGAAATTTAATGAAAATCGGATGCATAGTTTAATTACAGGGACAGTCAAAAGTTTTCCGTTACATTACGGCCAATGGGAAAAATTATTGCAAGTCGATTTTAATGATGTTACAGCCTTCCGAATGGTCTGAAATTTTAAATATATAATTGTTGCAAAATTTTGTCGAGCCATTTGAAATTTTATGAAAATCGGATGTATAGTTTAATTACAGAGACAGTCAAAAGTTTTCCGTTACATTACGGCCAATGAGAAAAAAACATTGCAAGTGCATTTTAATGATGTTACAGCCTTCCGAATGGTCTGAAATTTTAAATGTATAATTGTTGCAAAATTTTCTCGAGCCAATTCAAATTTTATGAAAATCAGATGTATAGTTTAATTACAGGGACAGTCAAAAGTTTTCCGTTACATTACGGGGAATGGGGAAAAAATATTGCAAGTGCATTTTAATGATGTTACAAACTATGCACTTATGAAGTTAAAAAATATATACATTCAGTACAATATGGGGTGAAAAAACAATTATAAAACTAATTATAGTACGAACGTACCTCATTTGCACGTTTGACGAGCAATTTCCAACTTTTTTGTCAAAGTCAAAGTATTCAATAGTCAAAGAAATCTTTTATTAACCATTTGGAAAAATGGTTATTGTTCCCGTCAGGGTATGAAATTAAAAGCATATCTGAAGGTTTTTATTGGTTTAATCCGCATTTTATTCGTGTTCTCATTGGTCTATACAGTAATATGTATTTCCCTTTATTATTTCAACAGAGATGGATTACTTCTGTTACCACTATGACAGAAAAGTAATAAAAACTACAAAAAAAAAAAATAATAACGCAGAAACAAATTGAGATACAGCTTTCAAACAAATTGCATTTAAAAGTACATTTTTTTTCTCTATACGACGATGTAAAAAGTAATATTGTGGGATGTTTAGAAGTTTAAGAAATAAATTTCATTTAAAATTAGCCGTCAGAATTCTTGGAAATCTGACGATGGAAAAGCCTTTTCTCGAACAGCCAATGAAATGCTTGGATAATACATAAGTTTCAGGTGGATAATACGTACGAGTTGCAGGCGATTTCTGTCGTTTGGAATTTTTACGTGTAATAACACTATTAATGTTTAATTCATGGCGTACGTAATGTATGATCAACTCCGTGCGATTTTTTTTTGTCTCAAATTTTAGTCTTTGAAAAAATCCTTTTCCAAATGGTCGTTGTAATTTGTTAAATTGCAATTTTTTTTTTTAAATACTGGTGTCTAAATTTAGGGGGCGTACATACGTTTAAAAAAAATCCGACTTAGGCAGCCGCCATTTTTATGTCAGCGCTCAGGCCTAGTATTGAGGGGGCGGTGTGTTATTCCAAACCATCATCTTTCTTTTCCTCAGAAAGACCGTTATAATAAACTGTTAACCCTTTGCACTCGAGAGGTGATTCTCACTAACCACTAATGTCTTGAGTAAATGGGTGCTCCAAATGCTCTGGACACCAGTATTTTAACAGAAAATTCCAAAATTCCTAACTCTCTGATTTCGAGGTATAAGAAAGATTTTACATTAAATATTTTGTTTATGCTATGCGTGGAATAGGCTCTGGGGTGTTGTCACACGAGTAACAAACGTCTGTGTCACAAGAGTAACGCATAATATTTTTGTCCATAGTTTGACATAAAACTGCGTTACAACAAAAACAAACCAAATATTTAAAGTTTAGTTGTTTTCTCCGTTATTAGAACAGTTCTTGAAATAGTTTTAGCCATAATTAAGGTTATTTCGTAAATTTTAAATGAAGATAAATTATCTTTATTGGTGTTTTTTTAATGGATGGATTTATTTTTATTAATTTTTTGTTATTACTTAAGGCTATAAAATATTAATGACAAGTAATTAAAGATTGATTAAAACAACTCAACTCGTGTCATTTTTGTGTTCTTTCTTTTGGTTTGAAGCACATGGTCTTTGATCAGATATTTTAGAGGCTTTGTAAAGCTTCGTTTACTAAATTCTGCTGTATGACCTACAGAGATTCTTATGGTAACTCTTACGTAAATGATTCTGACAGTATATTTTAAAGGAAAGATTTTAATATTGCTTCTTATATATGACATTATTTTAAAGAGCAAGAAAAATTCTGCTAAACACCAAAAATTGTAGAGAAAAAATAGGAATCAAATTGAATATGTTGATGTGAGAAAGAAACAAAACAACATGTATTATGATAAAATGAAGAAAAGTCTTAGAGTCAGCAAAAGCTTCAGCAAGAGAATGAAAATATTAAAAAAAAAGAAAAAGTAGAGAGCCAGCTAACCTCAGATTCTGAAACGAAAAAAAAATCCAACTCTACAGCTTTGGGGAATTTTATGTCGATGAAGATTTAAGAAGATGTCATTCTTCAGCTAAATCTGGATTAGTTAAGTGTGAAAAAAGTCACATAATTTCATCAATCCTAGGTGACGTTTACTAAGAGAATAAGTTTTTTGTTTAAAGAAGCTTTCCTAAATTGAAAAAATGGAATTTCTTTTGCACCTTTAAAGCCTAGTTTCATAAAACAATGCATTTGTGGTTGTCATGAAAACATTCAAGCAATTCATAATGCAGTGACTCGTGTATTTTCTGCATTAAACATTCCTGTGAAAAATGTCATGACTTTGTTTGCAGAGATACATCATAATTAGAATGTATGAATTCAGAATGTCTAATTTGCGAAGATAACATCGAATAATTATTTGAAAAGGAAGTCCATAGTACAGAACTTCTTATAAGTTATTGTAAATAGCAAAACGATGACAAAACGTTTCGCTATTGACAAAAATTTATTAACATTTTGTCAAAACTGTTACTTTCTCAAAGCGTTTTGAAAAAATAACAGTTGAAGAAACCATTTCTGATTGTTTACAAAATTTCCCAAAGCAACTAAATCCATTTCTGTGGCACACATTCCTTCAAATTTGTACACAGGATTATTTTGATAATGCCAAAAGGATAACCATTTCTCAAAGAATCGTTATGCCAGTGAATTTTCTGAAAATTGTACATTTTTATGCCAAGACGAAATTTTGGTACGAAATACTGCATTCTGGTCAAATGCACAAGCGACTGTAGCCATTATTTCCAGCCATTATTTAGTAAGATCCCAAAATAGTAAAATCTTATGCTATTATTTCAGACAATGTAACTCATAATCAATTTTCTGTAAATTCTCTCGTATGTAAAATTTCAACATAGCATCTTTAAGAGCCCTGGCCAGTAAGAAAAGATTTCGCATTTCTTCGAGAAGCAGCTTGATGCCAACCCCCCCCCCCCCAACACCTGTCAAGTAGTCGGAGACTATAATTACCGCGAAGTCCTCCCCGGTCAGTAGATAAAATTTATGACCCCAGCGGTAAGGGAGATTTGGACAGTATAGGAAAAACATTTCTGAATTCTTTTTCAGTTTTTAGAAATAAGATGAATGATGAGAGAAATGATTGGAGTGATTTTTTTCCTGACTATATTTATTTAATTATAATTTAAAAGTTTGCGCGTTTACACAGACTCCAAAGAAAAGCGTGAGAACTGCACAGCATTCACAAAATTTTCTGTACATATATGTAGATTTGCAAAATGAGTTATGGTAAAACCTATATTGATTTTCATTTTATATGATTTGGTACAAGTAATTACCTTATGTATAAATGTTTTTTTTTTTTTTTTTTTTTTTTTTTTTTTTTTTTTTTTTTGCGTGGTCTTTAATTTAATATAATTTTTTATAATGATTTTCACTTACGATCGAAGACATCATATTATATCATAATTATATCATAAAATATCAATTAATATAGTATTAGTCACAATCGCATTTTAAACAAGAGAGAAATTATTATATTATATGTATGTAATTATTATATTAAATGTAATTATTATATTATATGTCATATTATTATATTAAATGTATTCTTTAGTGCACAGTTTAATTTTAACAATTGAACCACACTAAAAACAAACTGATTAAATAAATTAGCCATTTTCTCCTTTCCCCGAAGCAAGACTTTTATTCATTCTTCCAATGTATGAAACTATCTTTGGAATGAAATTTTTTCCTGTTTTTGAGAGAGAAAGTGTGAGAAAGATGCAGCGAGATTAGCAAAAATCGAAATTATTTTAAAGTTTTCTTGAAATAGATACATTTTAAAACTGCATTTGCATGCATTTTAAAAATATTTATTAAAAAAAAATTACAAACAGGGTTATGAGATGAGAAAAACTAACTTATATGAACAATTCTATTAGTCATCACATTCATATATAACTAACAAATCAAAACTTCGATATATGGCGAAAAAAAAAAAAAAAAAAAAAAAAATCTGAACTTCACAAATACTAATTTTTCTTTAAACATTTTTTTTTCCACGCAAAAATTTTTTCCCTTTTGTTAGACTTTAATAAACAAGTTGGAAATTGCTCGTCAAACGTAGCAAATGAGGTGCGTTCGTACTATAACTAGTTTTATAATTATTTTTTGCACCCCATATTGTACTGAATGTGTATTTATTTGCAATTCATAAGTGCATAGTCTGTAACATCATTAAAATGCACTTGCAATAATTTTTTCCCATTCCCCTTAATGTAACGGAAAACTTTTGACTGTCCCTGTAATTAAGCTATACATCCGATTTTCATGAAATTTAAAATGGCTCGACAAAATTTTGCAGCAATTATATATTTAAAATTTCAGCCCATTCGGAAAGCTGTAACATCATTAAAATGCACTTGCAATAATTTTTCCCATTGGCTTTAATGTAAAGAAAAACTTTTGACTGTCCCTGTAATTAAACTATACATCCGATTTTCATAAAATTTGAAATGGCTCGACAAAATGTCGCAATAATTATATGTTTAAAATTTGAGACCATTCGGAAAGCTTTAACATCATTAAAATGCACGTGCAATAATTTTTCCCATTGGCCGTAATGTAAAAAAAAACTTTTGACTGTCCCTGTAATTTAACTATACATCCGATTTTCATAAAATTTGAAATGGCTCGCCAAAATTTTACAACAATCATATATTTAAAATTTCAGACCATTCGGTTGGGTAGTTTTTGCTCTATTATATGCGGACGGACGGACAGACAGACGGACGGACTGAACGACGACTATAGGTGCTGCGTATTTATATAATTACGAACGTACCTAAAAACACTTTTAAGTAATTTCTACACATCGCTGTCTTCAGCTTTTAAATATTATTGTATATATTTGGTTTATCAATGGAAATATTCGATTAGTAGATGGCTACTAAATAAAAAGTAACTATTAGACAGAAATTGCTATTAACTGCTACCTTTGGAATTTAAAAGAAATTGGGCAATGTTGAATAGCACAATTTATAATATTAATTTAAGGTAATTTCTTTCAACTTCTACAACTATTTCAAATTTCTGAGAAAAGAAAATTTTAAATTCCAAAATACACGAAATTGAATTCCACATTATGCTACATCTTAAAAATGAAAGGATACATATATAAGTTATTTTAAATAAATAAAAGTTAGACACCAGACATAGATATTTTCTTTTTTTTTTTCTTTCTGTCTTTCAATTAAAGCGTATAATTATTGCATGTTATAATTCAGAAATGATTATGAAGACAATCGAGGTATATATAATATTTGTTCAAATTATTTAAGCTCGACATGTCAGTAGAAATAATATGGAATAGAAATAATGTGGAAATAACAGGAAAACTCATAGATGGTCACAGTCCCTATTTTTTTAAAATACCTATTTCAAATTACACATTTTTTCTTTCTTCTATCTTTAGAAGAAAAAAGCATTGCATTCGTGAAAAAATTCGACTTCCGGTTTTCGACGGATTTATAAGTTTTAGGCCTAATACACAGTAATAAACTGTAGTATATATTATTTGCAAACTAAAAATCTCTTTATACGTATTTTCAAAGTAATATTAATAAGAATTCTAAGCACCATATAATTGGGTTAAACCCATGTGTTTAAATTTTAAGCAATTTTTTTTTTTTTTTTTTTTTTTTTTTTTTTTTTATAAGCAAGATTTTATTTAAAAAAATATTCGCATATGCTTTTCTCATGTGCTGCTTTTTTTTTTTTTTTTGGTTGTTATCCTGGCATTTTTATAAAATTTTGTTGATTAAAACCAGTCGATAAACGAGCTTTATTTTATTTATTTTTTTAGGTGGATTTCGTATGAAATACTACCTATTGGATCTAATCTATGTTGGAATTTCGGAAAAATATTTGCAGATCTACACCGATCATGATCCCTAGAACCCAAAACCAGCACCCAGTAAAAAAAAATATATATATATATATATATTATATATATATATATATATATATATACATATGTCGTAAGCTAATTGAGAAATCCGGCTCTTTGCAAACAGCCTAGGCTCTTTGCAGAGAGCCGGGCTAATTGGAGGATCCATCTCCCTTTTTCCAAGCCTGATATTTTTCAGGCTTATTGCAAAGAGCCTAGAAAGCGTTAGGCTAATTGAAAAATGACCACTTATTATCCGATCAGGGTGATATTTTTAACTCACAGGCTATCAAAGCCTGAGAGCTTATGTGACCGCCGATTCTGTATGTACGTGTGTACGTACGTACGTATGTACGTAACACGATAACTCTTGATAGAAATATCCGATTTGTTTCAAAATTTTTTTTATAGGTTCATTCTGATAAGGTGCTTCCATGATTAGTTTTTGGGGTTCATTGGTTAAGGATAAAGGGTGAAAAGGGGGCTAGTCCCCCCCCCCCTTAATTTAGATAAATCGGTTTTTCATGATGAATTATTCGATTTGCTCCAAATTTGGTATACCGGTTTATTAAGTTAAGGAGCTGCCTTGATTAGATTTGGAGGTTCATTAGTTACATATAAAGGGAGGAAAGGGGGGGGCTACCCCCCGTAATTTAGATAAATGGGTTTTTCATGCAGAAATATGCGATTTGCAATAAATTTGGTATACCGGTAAATTATGTTAAGCAGCTTCCCTGATTACATTTGGAAGATCCTTATTATGTATAAAGGGGGGAAAGGGGGGCAATTGCCTCTCCCCTTAATTTAGATAAATCGGTTTTTCATGATGAATTATTCGATTTGCTCCAAATTTGGTATACCGGTTTATTATGTTAAGGAGCTTCCCTGATTAGATTTGGAAGTTCATTAGTTAAGTATAAAGGGAGGAAAGGGAGGTTAGACCACCCCCCTTAATTTAGATAAATGGGTTTTTCATGCAGAGTTATTCGCGATTTGCTCCAAATTTCGTATACCGGTTTATTATGTTAAGGAGCTTCCCTGATTAGATTTGGAGGTTCATTAGTTAAGTATAAAGGGAGGAAAGGGGGGCTAGACTCCCCCCACCTTAATTTAGATTAATGGGTTTTTCATGCAGAGTTATTCGATTTGCTCCAAATTTCGTATACCGGTTTATTATGTTAAGGAGCTGCCTTGATTAGATTTGGAGATTTATTGGTTAAGTACAAAGGAGGGACAGGGGCTAGTGTCCCCTTAATTTAGATAAATGGGTTTTTCATACAGAATTATTCGATTTGCTTCATATTTGATATACCAGTTTATTACGATATGGCTTCCTTCATTTGATTTGGAGGTTCATTGGTTGAGTATAAAAGGGGGGAAAGGGGGGCAATTGCCCCTCCCCTTAATTTAGATAAATTGGTTTTCATGCAGAATTAGCTGATTTAGTTTAATTTTTTTTCAACCGGATTCGAACTTGAAGGTTCCATTTGAAGTCAACCCGAAAACCGACCACAACCAGGTTTCGGATTGAGTTCAATTAGAACTTTCAGGTTCGGATCGGGTTGCCGGTGGACGGAGATTATTTTGTCTGGCTTGCATCGGGTTATATTTCTTTGGAATATTTTTATCGGTTAAGATTTGGTTCGGGACGGGTTTCAGGTTGACTTCGACTGGAATTTTTAGGTTCTGGTAGCGTTGCGTGTCCACGGAAGCTAATTTGGCTTGTTCGGATCCGTTTATGGATCTTTGGAATATTTTTGTCGGTTATCAGATTTGGTTCGGGATTTCGGGTTTTTTCAAATGGAACTCTCAGGTTCGGGTCGGGTTGCATGTAGACTGAAATTATTTTGTCTTGCTCGGATCGGGGTATGGTCTGTTGTAATTTATTTTTCGGGTTTGGGTAGGGTTATGCGTTAATAAACCTAATAAAAAGAAAATTGCCCAGTTAAACTGATGGCATTGAGCTCACAGGCTATTCACACTAATTGTATATTATACTCTTATTTCAAGGAATAATGCTCCTCGAAAAATAAATGAAGGGATTAGTCCCCGTTGCCCACCTTTCTACTTAACCAAAGAGCCTGCAAATCAAATCAGGGAAGCTACTTAACATAATAAACTGTTATACCAAATTTGAAGCAAATCAGATAATTCTGCATGGAAAAACCATTTCACTAAATTAAGGGGGGGAGGGTATTAGCACCCCCATTTCTCCCTTTATGCTGAGCCAATGAACTTTCAAATCTAATCAGAAAAGCTCCTTATTAGAATGAACCTAGAAAAAAAAATTAAACTAAATTAGATAATTCTGCATGAAAACACATTTATCTAAATTAAGGGGGAGGGGCAATTTCCCCCCTTTTATACTTAACCAATGAACCTCCAAATCAAATGAAGGAAGCCATATCGTAATAAACTTGTATATCAAATTTGAAGCAAATCGAATAATTCTGTATGAAAAACCCATTTATCTAAATTAAAGGGACACTAACCCCTGTCCCTCCTTTATACTTAACCAATAAATCTCCAAATCTAATCAAGGCAGCTCCTTAACATAATAAACCGGTATACGAAATTTGGAGCAAATCGAATAACTCTGCATGAAAAACCCTTTTATCTAAATTAAGGGGGGGGGGGTCTAGCCCCCTTTCCTCCCTTTATACTTAACTAACGAACCTCCAAATCTAATCAGGGAAGCTCCTTAACATAATAAACCGGTATACCAAATTTGGAGCAAATCGAATAATTTTTCATTAAAAACCCATTTACCTAAATTAAGGGCGGCAGCCCCCCCTTTCCTCCCTTTATACTTAACTATTGAACCTCCAAATCTAATCAAGCCATCTCCTTAACATAATAAACTAGTATACCAAATTTGAGCTAATAGAATAATTCTACATGAAAAACGCATTTATCTAAATTAAGGGGAGAGGCAATTGCCCCCCCTTTCCCCCCTTTATACATAATAATGATCTTCGAAATGTAATCAGGGAAGCTGCTTAACATAATTAACCGGTATACCAAATTTATAGCAAATCGCATATTTCTGCATGAAAAACCCATTTATCTAAATTACTGGGGGCGATAGCCCCCCTTTCCTCCCTTTATATGTAACTAATGAACCTCCAAATCTAATCAAGGCAGCTCCTTAACTTAATAAACCGGTATACCAAATTTGGAGCAAATCGAATAATTCATCATGAAAAACCGATTTATCTAAATTGAGGGGGGTAGCCCCCTTTCCCCCCTTTATACTTAAATAATGAGCTTCGAAATCTAATCAGGGAAGCTCCTTAACACAATAAACCGGTATACCAAATTTGGAGCAAATCGAATATTTCTGCATGAAAAAAACATTTATATAAATTTAGGGGGGGAGGGGGGACTAGACCCCCTTTTCCCCCTTTATCCTTAACCAATGAACCCCCAAAAATAATCAGGGAAGCACCTTATCAGAATGAACCTAGAAAAAAGAATTTGAAGGAAATCGGATATTTCTATCAAGAGTTATCGCGTTACGTACATACGTACACGCGTACATACAGAATCGGCGGGCACATAAGCTCTCAGGCTTTGATAGCCTGTGAGCTAAAAATATCACCCTGATCGGATAATAAGTGATCATTTTTCAATTAGCCTTACGCTTTCTAGGCTCTTTGCAATAAGCTTGAAAAATATCAGGCTAATTGGAAAAAGGGAGATGGATTCTCCAATTAGACCGGCTCTTTGCAAAGAGCCTAGGCTGTTTGCAAAGAGCCGGATTTCTCAATTAGCCTACGACATATATATATATATATATTTAAATATTGCGCGGCAGCGCAATACTTATTTATTTCCAGTGTCACTTCTCAATGTTAATTTAACATAGAAAAGCCTATGGAGATCATAACTTTTTCATTTTTTCTTCCCACCTTTTTGTCCCTGATGCCACTCATTTTTAATTCTTTGCTAATTCTAATAATAGTATTATAAATTCAAAGTGTAAAAACATTTGCCAGACGTCAGGATCAAAACTGATCATAAAATGCCTTTGCACACAGGTGGATTATAATCTAGAGAGTAACATGGGCTAATTTTTATTTACATTATTCAAATATTTTTCTTAATAATTCCAAATTTCGCTTTTTTCATTGAGAATCAAAGGACATTTTCTAATAAAATTTACCATTTTCCCGTCATTGTTGTAAATAATTCAAAAGCCGTAATAAATAATTTGACTATTTTTAGTTGAATGATTTTCACGTGAAACATGAAACTGAAGAAACTGAAATAGTTTTTTTTTTTTTTTTTTTTTTTTAATTAAAAAGGAGATGAATATGACGTCATAGTGGGGAAAAAATGACATTTTCAAGCAGATTTTTTAAGTTCCGATTGTAATTTTTTGACCAAACTACAACAACCTGCATTACTGCATTGGTGAAACATTTTGAATTATACACAGGTAAATTGCATCACAAATTGTGATGCGATATCGCACAAATCAAAGCCTGATGATGATACCCTCCATCAATTTTGAAATGTGTTTACCTGAATGCAGTAGTCATTAAAAAACTTGACATATTAAACAAAAACCTAATTTGCAGAACAAATTAAAAAAACAAAATTTATTTCTTAAATTGTTTAAGCCCGAGTAGGGGCAGATATTAAGATATTTCATTCAATTCGTTTTTGGAGAGAGTGGTTGGCGCCGATGGGATACGAACCACGGATCCCATGATCAGGAGGCGAGAACGTTAGCGTCGAGCAAAAGGCCAAGCCAGTTATTTTAAGCTAGTAACTCGCTTCATACTGATCATGTGAGATGAGATCGCTACACGTTCTACATTTAATGTTAATTTTTTGTAACAAATAAGCTAAACTAATTGAACATTAAAAAATAAAAATGAAATCCATACAATATAATGCTTTAAACAGCTATATACTTTGATTCCGTTCAAATGAAATCGAAATAAATCTTAGACTTTTTCCATTTTTAAGTTGTAAATATTTGTACTGCAGATTTTGCATTATGTTTCTGACGATTGTACATAATATGATAAGGTACATGCAAAATACAAAACTTTAAAAAAAGTCTATATTGTATGAATTTCATTTTTATTTTTTAATGTTCAATTAGTTTAGCTTATTTGTTACAAAAAATTAACATTAAATGTAGAACGAATTGAATGAAATATCTTAATATCTGCCCCTACTCGGGCTTAAAAAATTTAGGAAATAAATTTTGTTTTTTTAATTTGTTCTGCAAATTAGGTTTTTGTTTAATATATATATACTACAAATGTAGCCCGTCAAAAATGACGGAAATTTAGATATAAAGATATATACAACTCATGTGCAAGAATATGAGTTTTCTTGCTTGTTCCGCAGTCATAATGAAAATAACACATTTTAAGAACAAAACACATTTATGAAAAACTGTGTACAGTAGAAGACCACTAATCTGCACAGTTTGGTTCCAAGTGTTATGCAGATTTGAGGCTTTTTGCGGTCATGTCTATTCAATCTTTGTTAACATTTTTTAAAATTCATATATTGGACAATTTAGATTGTTAAACCTTATAAATAAATAAATTACACACTTGAAGTAAGGTAAAAACTATTAAATTATCGTATAAGATTTCATGAAATGGCATGGTATTATATGTGTGTGCTTCACGATCTTGGTTACGACATTGGCGAAATTGGCTGCAACTTGTCATAATCCTAATAGTGTGGGCCGCTATAAAGAAAAGTAACCAGTTTTTAATAAAATTTCTGATATAAAGTAGTTTTCAAAAACTTGTGTAAAATTGCAGGCCGTTCTCATGTTATGTCAGTCCTAGGAATAATATTTCTAACACTGAAGAGTTTCCATGTATATGTGGAATTTAGAAAAGCTTCTCCAAAAGAAAGGTCCTGAAATGACATTGTAATTCCTCTAACTTCAAAGTTTAATCGTGTCCTGATGTTGTTTACTGAAATCTAATAAATACAGTTATTTTGAATATTACAACAGAATTAAACAGTTAAACTTATTTAACTTAAACCCGCTGTTACTTCCCGATGTTATTTTTTACTATTAAGAAAGAAAATTATTTAAATTTTTCAAATCATGCATTTATAATTTTTTTCCGTTTTTAATAACTAAATAATGAAAAAATATGCTTTTGTTCTGAGCTCATAAATATGAGAATAAAATAATGTAACTAAGAGACATTGCAAAATTAAATCTTTGTGATTTCAAACCATACACAAACGATACCGCCACCATTTTACCTACTATGACGTCATTAGAATATTGTCCATTGATTGTTGGAGAACTTATTTTGTGAATGATTACCTCAATGATTTAATATTTTTTACGGTTCACGATGAATGAATCACTTGTGTTTGTTTAGGTTTATGGAATGAGATATTAATATTAAATAATAAGCAGAAGTTCTCTTATACGTCCATTAAAAATATTTCAAAACTATATATTCTAAAAACACTCAAAATATATATTAAACATTTAATTGCTAAAAAGGACGTCAAACGTTAATAAAATACATTAAAAGATCTTAATAATTTGACATGTTTCGATTGAATTTACTCAATCATCATCAGAAAAACAAATAAACACAAAGATGGAAAATGACAATAAACTATTACAAATGAAATTTAAAAATAAATAAATAAAAATCACGCGCGTAATATTTTAACATGTTTCACGTTGCCCTATTTTATTTTCAAATTATCTAACAATTCAATCCAAATATTTGGGATTTGAAATGACAAGGAATCATTGCAGACCATTGAGTTTCTGACGTAAATTTCAATAGATTCTCTAATAAAAAGTTGCAAATAAAAATCTGACCTATAAATTAATCTACTTTCATTAAATAAAATATTTATGTTTTCTGTTTTATTTAGCCTAGATAATGCGGTTTTACCTCTATTAAATTTTATGTCTGCAATGTGCTCTTTACATCTCACTTGGAATTTTCTCTGAGTCATGCCAATATAATAATTTCTATAACCACCTTCTTTAAGAAAAGGAATGATATAAACACCGGAAAGGTCAAATTTATCAATAGGGTCAATTCTAGTGGTTAAAATTGATTTTAATTTAGGAGGGGGTCTAGCAATTAAATTTACATCAAACTTTTTAAGTTGAGTTTTAGTGGATTCGAAGAAATTTGGATAATAATTTATAACACCCTTTTCATGTTATTTTCTCTGTCGGTTTTATTCTCAAAAACTGCATCGCTCCTTTTGTTAATAAACTTTTTAATTAATGTATTAACTATTGTAACATGATATCCGTTGTTAATAGCTATTGTTTTAATTTTATCTAATTCATCATTTAAATATTCAGAGGAACAAATTCTAAAAGCTCTGTTAATAAGGAATCTAAAGGTAGATAATTTATAAGAATATGGAGTGCAAGCATCAAAAGGTATAACATTTAAGTTAGTTATTGGCTTACGATATATTGAACGAATTAGTTTATTATTTTCTCTTTTTAATTCAACATCTAAAAAAGGTAATTTTTTATCGGTTTCAAGTTCAAAAGTAAATTTAATCTTATTATCTAAATCATTTAACTGTTGAATAAAAACTAACAATTTATCAACTTCTCCCTGCCAAACAATAAAAATATCATCTACATAACGTAGCCATACTAAAGGTAATAATTTAAAAGTACTGAAAATTTTTGATTCAAGGGGGCGTAATTTGAATTCTGCTAGGAGGCCTGAAATTGGAGATCCCATTGGGCACCGTCTGATTGTTGATAAATTATATTGTTAAAAATAAAATAATTACTATTAATTATTAGGTTTAGGCCACTTTTTAAAGTGTTTTTCATTGGTATGTCAAAATCTTCTCTATTGTCAATGAACTGTTCGATGGTTTGAGCTACCTCTGAAGTATCTATGGATGGATATAATGACACAATGTCCAAGCTTGCTAAAATGCAATCATCTGTAATGTCGATTTTCTCTAATCTTCCGATGAAGTCAATACTGGAATCAACCGTGAAAGTGGAGGGAGGCAATAACTGTTTCAGTAACGGAACGAATGCACGCTCTAAGTAATATGTTGGGCCTTGACATTTAGTGACAATCGGGCGAAGAGGATAATCTTGTTTATGGTCCTTCAATCTGCCAACTAATCTTGGAATAACTGCAACTTTATTTAACTTGAGGTTAACTTTCATAAAATCTGGCCATTTACCTTTCTCTATTATTTCTTTCGTTTTCGCGCATATTTTATTTAGTGGATTATGTTTTACTGCTATACATCCCATCTTATCAGTACAATCCTGCATTTTACTAATATAGTCTTCTCTATTGAGGACAGCAAGGCGATTAGATTTATCAGTCAAGATAATAGCAATATCATTATATGATTGTAACCGTTTAATGGTATCAGATTGTTTTTTATTTACAGATTTACTTATTCTATTGACAGAATTATTGGCTTGTTTATTGAATTTAGTGAATCTATTAAACAGCAAACTTCGTATTTCTTCTTTGTGATTTGTAGGTGCAGATTGTACAATATTTTCACATTCTGTAATCATTTCTTTAGCATCTGGGCGCCTTTCAAACATGAATTTCGGGCCAAGTTGTAAGATATTATCTTCATACTTATTGAAACGATGATCCGATAAATTAACGTATTCAACTCTTTCTTTATTAGGCCACTTTAAAAAGTGGCCTAAACCTAATAATTAATAGTAATTATTTTATTTTTAACAATATAATTTATCAACAATCAGACGGTGCCCCAATGGGATCTCCAATTTCAGGCCTCCTAGCAGAATTCAAATTACGCCCCCTTGAATCAAAAATTTTCAGTACTTTTAAATTATTACCTTTAGTATGGCTACGTTATGTAGATGATATTTTTATTGTTTGGCAGGGAGAAGTTGATAAATTGTTAGTTTTTATTCAACAGTTAAATGATTTAGATAATAAGATTAAATTTACTTTTGAACTTGAAACCGATAAAAAATTACCTTTTTTAGATGTTGAATTAAAAAGAGAAAATAATAAACTAATTCGTTCAATATATCGTAAGCCAATAACTAACTTAAATGTTATACCTTTTGATGCTTGCACTCCATATTCTTATAAATTATCTACCTTTAGATTCCTTATTAACAGAGCTTTTAGAATTTGTTCCTCTGAATATTTAAATGATGAATTAGATAAAATTAAAACAATAGCTATTAACAACGGATATCATGTTACAATAGTTAATACATTAATTAAAAAGTTTATTAACAAAAGGAGCGATGCAGTTTTTGAGAATAAAACCGACAGAGAAAATAACATGAAAAGGGTGGTTATAAATTATTATCCAAATTTCTTCGAATCCACTAAAACTCAACTTAAAAAGTTTGATGTAAATTTAATTGCTAGACCCCCTCCTAAATTAAAATCAATTTTAACCACTAGAATTGACCCTATTGATAAATTTGACCTTTCCGGTGTTTATATCATTCCTTTTCTTAAAGAAGGTGGTTATAGAAATTATTATATTGGCATGACTCAGAGAAAATTCCAAGTGAGATGTAAAGAGCACATTGCAGACATAAAATTTAATAGAGGTAAAACCGCATTATCTAGGCTAAATAAAACAGAAAACATAAATATTTTATTTAATGAAAGTAGATTAATTTATAGGTCAGATTTTTATTTGCAACTTTTTATTAGAGAATCTATTGAAATTTACGTCAGAAACTCAATGGTCTGCAATGATTCCTTGTCATTTCAAATCCCAAATATTTGGATTGAATTGTTAGATAATTTGAAAATAAAATAGGGCAACGTGAAACATGTTAAAATATTACGCGCGTGATTTTTATTTATTTATTTTTAAATTTCATTTGTAATAGTTTATTGTCATTTTCCATCTTTGTGTTTATTTGTTTTTCTGATGATGATTGAGTAAATTCAATCGAAACATGTCAAATTATTAAGATCTTTTAATGTATTTTATTAACGTTTGACGTCCTTTTTAGCAATTAAATGTTTAATATATATTTTGAGTGTTTTTAGAATATATAGTTTTGAAATGAGATATTAAGCTATGAACCTAATTTCAACTGAAGTTATCTAAGGATATATGTATTTTTAATCGAAATTAAAAACAATGCTTTGATCTCGAAATAAAAAGTTTTAGTTTGTATAATTGGTTTTTTCTGTTAATTATTTATTTAAGTACTTTTCCATTATAGCGCATTTTTTAAAAAAGCTTGGCACAATTCGGGCATCAGAAAGTGAGATAGGGTGCCAAAATATATAAACAGCTATGAAAACAAATCTAATGAACTTTTATTTTTGTTTATATATGCACTTATATACATAAAAAAATCGTTTCTAAATATATATAATTTTTTTATATATACAAATTACGGCACAGATTTCAGATATGAACCGGGATACCTTACTGGCGCCAAAATGGTGTTATTTTGCCTGCTATGGTAACCCGCATATTGCTTTTTATTTATTAATAAATTGTTTATTTACTTTTATTTTCTGTTTTTAATTATATAAACTGTTTTGCTCTATGGTTATTATTCAAACTTTAATTTATTTATAGTTATTTCCTTTTCAAAATGATAGCAAATAATTTAAAAATATATAAGTAATTGGTATTCGAAAGCGAGATTTCTACCAAATTGGCGTCAGAGGAAAATCACGCCAATCCCGATGCGTAGATGACATCTCTGCAAAAATTACTTCTGTTTCTTTATAAAAATTGGTAAATAGCTTTTATTATATTAAATAAATTGCATACATATGGAAAAAATTGCTTGTGAGTATGAAGCAGTAAATAGGTTGTCAGAAAATACGTTGGCAAACTTCTTTCTCGCCAAGAAGCTTTTCTCCGAAGTATTGTACATAAGCAATGATTGCTAGAAATGCCTTTTTAATTATGGTATGCACTTTTATGTTTCACTACATTTATGTGTGTATAAATGCTACAGTTCATATGCAGGGCTACATAAAAGAATTCGTAAGGGTTACTGAGTATGAGAGTAAATTGCTTAAAGGTGGTTTTTAAAGAAGTTATGCATTTCTACGCTGAACTGCATTTAGTTTACTAAAAAATGTTTGTAGAATATAGATAAAATGGTATACAGGGTCACGCAAAGAATTGGATATATAACCGTCTATGGATGATAATATCTGGAAATGTGATTTCAGTAGTTTTAAGAGTAGTTTAAATTAAATTTTAGCTAAATAGTGGCATGTAATAACAATACTATTGGCTATGGACGGTAACTGCTGAAATCAATTTTTAAAATTTTTTATGCATCTTCTAAAATGTTTACTTAGTTATCTTATTTCCCCAAATAACGAATTTTGTTAAAGCATTCAGGATGTGTTAGAAAGTGTTTCACATTCTATGCTTAACGCATGATTTTTCTTTCTTCTTTAGTCTTATTTTGCATTTATTTTATTCTTAATTTTTTAGTCTTATACTGCTTTATAGGAACTTTGGCACAGTTGTCATAAACGTTTGGCGAAAACAACACCATAAACAATAACATCCGGGTTACCATATAAAGCAAAATAACGACACTTTGGTGCCAGTTAAGTACCCGCTGTGTATATGACATTGGCGTCAGAAACAAATCGCGCCAATATGGGACGTATATGACATCTATACCGAAACTTTAATATTTAATGTTTAAACTCTTCGCTAAATCCCCCTTGCATATAATACAAACTATAACACAGATAGCGCAAAATAATAGACAGTTTGGTACTTTCCACTGTAGGGGGCTTTGGCGTTTTTTTAAAAAAAGCTTGGTGTATTTTGGGCATCAGAAAGTGAGATTTGGGTACTTTTCCGTTATACGGATATTATTTTCGCCAAGCGTAATAGTTGGCGAAAAAGGAAAATCACGTGAACTGAAGCATTTGAAAAATAAAAGAAAAAACATTGTCGATACTAAAGTGAACATGTAAAAAATATAACATTTGAAAATTCCAGACTTTTATGAACTATTTCATTAAATCGCAAATATATACTTAAAATAAGTGAACAAATAACTGTTATAAAATAGACCAATAAAATAAAACTTATATTAAACTGCTGGCATAAAATTACAAATATCGGTACTTCTTAGTTATCCCGTTGACCAATTTCGCCAAATTATATAAATCGCCAAACCACTTGCCAAATTATACGCATTGACATAATTTTTATTTTAAATAAAGAAAGAACAAATAAATTAGTAAAATATTAATAAAAATACAAATAAAACGTCGAATTAATGATTTTATTAGCCATTATTGTCATTTAATCTTAGAATTAATTAATGGCAACCATTATTGGCATTTAATCTTTCAATTTGGCGACAGTAATATGGTCGACGGGATAACTGAGAAGTACCCAAATATCTTTTAGCATTTTGAAATAATTGGCGCATTAGCATACATTTTGGCATGGTTTCCATATAACGGAAAAATATCGAGATTTGTTGTCAAATCATATAAACATCTATGAAAACAAACTTAATGAGCGTTTTTGTTTGTTTTATATGTTTATTTTATATGTATATTATTAATGTTTTTATGTACAAATTACATCTGTTTCTGTATAAAATTAGAGAAACGGCTTTTTTATGTTAAATAAATCGTATAAGTATCGAAAAAAATGCGTGTGTATATAAAATGAAACAGTGGATAGGTTCCCGGAAAATATGTTGCCAAATTTCCTTTTTCGCCAATGCACCTATACTGGAAAAGTACCTAAAGCAAATTAAAATAGCGCAGTTAGGAGCTCACACAGTATAGCGTCGTCTATTGGCTGTTATTTTATTAGCAGCATCGGGAGGAAGATGTAAAGATGTACTTTAAATTCTCACCCATAGATTTCGAAAAAATATCTTAAAAGAGCGGAGTTTAAATTAAATTTTGGTGACCTCCTTTATGAAAGATTAATGGTTTTAAATGGGAATCTCGCCAAATTAGCCAGCTATCACCAAGTTGGCTAACATTTGGCGCTACTATGGTAACCCTGCATTAGTAGTTTTCAACAATTACTCATTTCAATGAGGCGGCCCTACCGGAATTGTGAGGGACACACAGAGACTTGGATTTTATATAAATAGATGTCACTTTTTTCTGGACACGATAACTTCCATAATTCTGCATAAATCTTTTTCAAACTGATACATAAAATCTCGGTCAGATTCGTTAATGGGCAAAATCTGACCAAGGTTGTGGAAATAGGGAGGGGTTTTGGGAAAAACGAAAAAAACCCACAATTTCTTAATTATAATACATATCGAATCAGTTTAAAGTTATTATTACTTCTAAAAAATGGGCCAAAAATTTATGCATGACAGATTTTTGATAAAACTAAAAATGGGCTCAAGTGGCGCAAAAAATAGGGTGTTTGGGAACTAAAAATTCATAACTTCGTCAATTCTCGAGATATCAAATCCAATTAAATTTATTATAAATTGTCTTAATATTATCTACAACTTTTATACTGACAAGGTTTTGATAGGACCAATTCTTAACTGCAAAAACAAGGTAAAAACGGAAACAAAAAGGGGACTTGACGAAGAAAAAAATCCATAACTTCGTCAATTCACAAGATATCAAATCCGCATTAATTTATTATATATCTTCATATTATCTACAACTTTTATGTTGACAAGTTTTTGATAGGACCAATTCTTAGAGCAAAAACAAATTAAAAATACATAGAGGTTGGAGAAAAAAAATATCGTTTTAAGGATGTACTCAAATCCAAACTGCTTATTTTCTGACTCATTTTTAAAATCTCTTTTATTTTCAAACGCATTCAATTGGTATGTTCTCTTATTCAGAAACTATATAATGTGCCGTAATGGTCGATTTTTTGTTAGAGGCAGACGATATTTAAAAAAAAAAGATGTCAAAGTGGGCACTTTGAACCGAATTTCTCGAAGCGATTGCGTGTTGGAAACGAAAAATATGGTCCTACTGAGATAATAACTCTTTATAAATCGAGTTCTAATTAATTGAACGAAAAAAAAAAAATAAAAAACCGTAGGTCGCTTATAAATGTCTTAAAAAATCCCGTCAGCAAGTTTCATGTTTTTACTTTTAAAAATGAATCTGAAAATGTGTCAGAAAATTTCGAGTTGTTGAGCACGGAAAAATATTTTTTGAATACTGCCTCTGATAAAATCACCTCTTATATCAAGATGAAATTGAAAACTCGTCAAAAGTGCCAGATAAAATTGTTAAAGTGTGTTTATCTCTAATCATGGTTTAGTTTCTGTTGGATGCAATTAGTGCGTAACTTCGAAATCTACCTGCTCCTGTAGGCCGAGCCAGCAGGGATTTTTTTTAACTGTTGATGATATATAATAGTTATGCAACGAACAATGGTTTAGCCGAATAACCGAATAGGAGGCCGGAAGTTTAAAGCATTATTTTCTTCTGAAAAAATATTCGGCTATGTTCGGCCTAAAAATTGCCTCAAAAAGACAATTTGCCCCCCCCCCCCCCCAAAAAAAAAGAAAAAATCTTAAAAAAAAAAAAAAATTCTTAGCAAAAGTTCTTTCTCGTGTACTGTCTAGTCACAGTTTAGTAGATATGTATGTTGTTGTTACATTTTAAAATAATGACAAAATTTTAAAAGTACTAAAAAATATAAATTTCACCTTTCAGATGAAAAAAATAAAAAATCTTAATATCTTAAGAAAAATAACTGACAGAAAGGAATATCCTCTAAAATGGTGGAAATAAATCACTGTAGACTTTATAAAGCTCACAATTAACAAAAAAGCCATGTTTGTTTTGTATTGTTTTTTGCTATATCAGCTGACAGCACTATTAAGAAGTGTATAATGAATGTTTTCAGATTTAGACGAAGAAAATATCTGTAAGGAAAATAAATATCAAAATATTGACTGTTTAGTATCTTAGGTACTGTATCGTTACAATTTAATAGATAATATGTATGTTGTCAAAAACGAGTAAATCGATGTGCTCATACTGAATTGAGTACGTTTGTATCAAAAATGAACATGTGTTTTCTCAATTTCGAACATCACATGTTATCAAACCCAAATAAAACGATAATTTTGTACCCTGTAATGGTTTATTAGGGTTCCGTACTTAAAAAGTAAAAACGGAACCATTATAAGATCACTCTTGTGTCTGTCTGTCACAGCCGTTTTACTCGTAAACTATGGAACGTGGACAGTTCAAATTGGGGGAAGTAATAAAGACTGTTGACCCACATATTTTCAGATTATTAAACATTTATAAATATATTTAGTAAAAATGTATAGGGGCAAATTAAGTTGTTTGAAGAAAAAAAATCTTTTCTTTGTATATCGTGCTTTAGTAACGCTGAATTCAAAAATACATTTATTTTAATTTTAGATATTACCTTTTCAAAGATATCGTCGAAAATGTAGCGAAAAAATATGTTTCCCCCCATCTAATTCCGAATCTACCGAAACTAAAATTACAAAAACATTAGAGGTAGCAGATGTTAATTTAAACCTTGCAGGAAAATTATAGCGATTACCCTATAGGTCACATAGTTTTTGAGAAAATCGAATTTTTCCGTTACACACAAATTTCGATTTACGGGCATTCAGCAAAAGTGTTGAGCAGCGCTGGAGGTACCTATCGTAGCAGAAGTATAAAAACATTGTTGATCATGATTTTCGAAAAAAATCGTCAGTAAATAGCCGAGATATTAACCCTAAAGATACGGACGGTTTGGACATACATAATGACAGGGGCGGCGTACTCTATGTACCATCGGCTTTTAAAGCCCAGATAACAACTTTTAATGATATATGTGTGTAATGCACTGGCCAGCAACAGTATAAAAGCAATAAACGCCAAATTGTTAAAAACAGACTAATTCAAGGGGTCTCAGGACTCTTAAAGCTTCAAAAAAAATTTATTTTAATTTTTTTAGATGTTAATCCTCCATCTTTTCTGAACAATTTAATGTAATTGTTTCCTTCAAATTCTCATTAGAATAGAAGTTATGGCTTTTAGAATTATACCCGCTCATTAGCTTAAGCGGCATTTTCGAAACTTTTAAGTCATTTTTCTCCAAATGACTTTTTTGGGTATAACGCGCACGATATCTCATAAACTTTTGTATAATTTTTCATGAAATTTTCGAAACATACGTTTCATGTTAATCTGTATAAACTGAACCTAAAATTTCCTTTTTATTGTTCAAAAAAATATTTTTTTAAGTGATTATGTTGTTGAAATTTTCAAAATTTTCTATTAGCTAAATACAACTTTGTATTAAAAATATAAAAATGCTTTAAATACAAATTTATTTAGGTTCAGGGTAATTATTATAATCTGAAGCATAAGTAAGCACCAACATTTTTGTTCTAGTTGCAATATTTGTTTTCTAATCGTGAGCGTAAGCTGTTATACCAATTTTTTGCTTGTCAAATGTCTGACTGTTTGGAGTACCCAGTAAATGCTAATTCTGCACCTTGCAATTTTTTAAATACATAAAATGAAAGAACGTACTTATATCTTTCATCTCAGTAAAAATTGTGTTTTAAAATCATATACATTTTAAGATATTAAATGTTGAAAATGGTCTCTTTTTTCCATTTTTTCCAATTTTTGAGATCCCTGAGACCCCTTAATCAGAATGAATCATATAAATACAATGGGATTCCCGACTATTTTGCATTGAATGACTCTTTGAATACGCCTCCAGTGGCTTTAAAAGTTAATTAAAAACCTATCTGGAAAAACGCGGTAAGGACCAAGGCTTTGTTGCAGAATTGTGACCTCCTTTCGAAGCGCGTTTAGCACAGTGACAAATGTAAACTTTAAACGAATGTTTTGTTTTAGCTGCACTGTTTAGTTTTATGAAATGCCAAAAGAAGTTTAAATATGCACTTTTTTTATTGTCAGTACCGAATTAAGTTCATTATAAAGAGATTAAGATAATATTAAACTAGTCGGATGTGTCAATCCCAAAACTTTCTTCTGTCTCATATATGTCAATACTTCCTGATAAATGCAGTACAGCAGCGCCATCGATTACGTGATTTATACCAAAATCTAATCAGGGACAACATTCTTGAACTTCTAATTGAATTTGAAGATTGATGAAAATCCGTGCATTAGTTTTTGAGATATAGCTATTGCGGAGATCGTGAAAAGTTCTGAATTGCAGTGGCACCTCTTGGGCAATTTACACCAAAAGCTTATCAGGATCAGTTTATATCAGGGTCTAACTGAATCTAAAGTTTGATGAAAAATCATGTATTAGTTCTTGAGATACAGCTATTGCGAAAATCGAGAAAATTTCAGCATAGTAGCGCCACCTGTTGGGCGATTTACACCAAAAGCTTATCAGGATCAGTTTATATCAGGGACTAACTGAATCTAAAGTTTGATGAAAAATCATGTATTAGTTCTTGAGATACAGCTATTGCGAAAATCGAGAAAATTTCAGCATAGTAGCGCCACCTGTTGGGCGATTTACACCAAAAGCTTATCAGGATCAGTTTATATCAGGGACTAACTGAATCTAAAGTTTGATGAAAAATCATGTATTAGTTCTAGAGATACAGCTATTGCGAAAATCGAGAAAATTTCAGCATAGTAGCGCCACCTGTTGGGCGATTTACACCAAAAACTAAACAGCACTATTTTATATCAGGGGTTAACTGAATCTGAAGGTTGATGAAAATTCGTGCATTAGTTCCTGAGATAGAGCTATTTCGATAATCATGAATAATGCAGCATAACAGCGCCACCTATTGGGCGATTTACACCAAAAAGTTATCAGCACCGAATTATATCAAGGACTAACTGAATCTGAAATTATCTGAAAATCCGTACTTTAGTTCTGGGGATATTGTGGAAATCATGAATAATGTAGCATAACAACGCCAGCTGCTGGGCGATTTACACCAAAAAGTAATCAGCACCAATTTATATCAGGGATTAACTGAATCTAAAGTTTTATTAAATTCCATTCAATAGTTCTTAAGATAGAGCGCCCACAAAATTTGTGTCACACACAGCTAGACAGACTCACAGACAGACATTTTGTAAAAACATGTTTTTCATTACCTCTGTACCAATAGCTATATTTGATATATTTAGGTTCCATATCCCTTTGAACTTTCATGGTATATCCTTTTAAATTTTTCTAGTATATACTGTTATACCTAACCCTACTTTGCATAGTTTTTTACAAAGTGTTAGTATTCTTTTAGCAGCGGCTTTTTTTAATAATACAATTACTAATTCATATATTTATTGTACAGAATCCTCTGTACGCGAGTAATACTCGCACTTGACCGTTTATTTCATTTAGGGTGGCATAAAAAGATGTTCATGATGGTTCAAATATTAAATTATGCATAGTATTTTTAAAATAATTTAAAATTGCTTACAAATTAAGCTCTTGTTATAAAAATATTCGATTTGAGTACCTTGCTAATAATTTTACTATTTTTCTTAATAAGTAATCAATTAAACGTTTCTTGTTAAAAATTTAAAACGGAAAATAAATGTTAGTACATTTTTACTTTAATGTGTAGGTTCAGGTGGGCAGTACATAACGATTTATATTTGAACACAACCATGGGATCAAAAATGAGTACATGTGTTTCTCAATTTTGAGTACATTTGGATCGGAACTATTTTGAGTATGTCACGTATTTAAAATTGAGTACTTTTTACTCAATTTTGAGTAACCATTTTTTTTCAGTATATATATATCTATGTGTGTGTGTTGCAATCCATTCTACAGTTAATACATAAAAATTTATAAATAAAAAAAAATCGCAAAAATTAAAATAATCTAAAAACAGGAAGAGCTTATTGCAAATTTTAATATATTTTATTTACAAATTTATACATTTAACACAGTTAAAATATACCGAAATAAGTATACATTTTTAGTACATTCATATTATTAATGCAGTTCTGTTACCTTTTAAATAAATAACTATAATTATATTACAAAAATATTTAATATCCCATATAACTGCTATCTATCTAATATATAGGACGTGATTTTTTTATTTTTCACCTTTATACGAATTTTCAATGCAAATTCGATTTTTTAGAGGCCAGGAAAGGCGTAGCCTGCAGGAGTCCAAAATATGCAGAGTAGAAATGAAGGGGGGGGGGGGGCACAGTTTGTATCCGAGATTCGTTTGGGTAAAAAAACTGATGCATTTATATATACTCTTAATTATAAGTATGTTACATTATATAAGTTTCTTTCGAGATTTGAAAAAAAGGTGAGAAGAACAGTCATTTTTTGTATAAATAAGACCTTGTGTAATTTACAGATTTCTCACAAATTGGAAAATATACAAAGAATTTATAACATAGATTGAACTTTGCACTTCCATACTAAATTAAACAATTTACAATTCTTTTCGAGAATAATAAAGGCATCGAGGGACTCGACAGAGCAGTCGTTTATATATAAATACGACATTATATAATTTACATATTTCACGCAATTGAAAAATCAACGAACAATTTATAATACAGCATGTACTTTGCAATTTCATTTTAAATTAAATATTTAACACATTTTTTCGAGAATGGGATAAAGTGCTGAAGGATTCAACAGAGCAGCAGTTTATATATAAATAAGACATGATGACATTCACACATTTTACGAGATTGAAAAAGCCGCAAAAAAATTATAGCTTGAAATTTACAATTTCATACAAAATTAAATATTTCATAGTTTCTTTCGGAAATGGAAAAAAAAAATGATAAGGGATTCCACAGAACAGTCGTTTACATATAAACAAGACACGGTGACATTTACACATTTTACACGATTGAAAATTCTGCAAAGAAATTTATACCTTGAAATTTACAATTTCATACCAAATTAAATATTTTACAATTTCTTTCAGGAATGGAAAAAGTGCTGAAGGATTCAAAAGAGCAGCCGTTGAAATATAAATAACACATAATGCAACTTACACATTTTACCCGGTTGAAAAATCCACAAAAAAAATATAGCTTGAAATTTACAATTTCATACGAATTAAATATTTTATAGTTTCGTTCGGAAATGGAAAAAAAAAAACGATAAGGTGTTCAACAGAACAGTCGTTTTTATAACACCATATGATGCAATTTACACATTTTACGCGACTGAAAAATCTACAAAGAATTTATAGTTTGAAATTTACAATTTCATACAAAATTAAATATTTTATAGTTTCTTTCGCAAATGAGGAAAAAATGATAAAGGATTCAACAAAACAGTCGTTTTCATATAAACACGATACGATGCAATGTACACATTTTACGCGATTGAAAAATCTACAAAGAATTTATAGTTTGAAATTTACAATTTCATACAAAATTAAATATTTTATAGTTTCTTTCGGAAATGGAAGAAAAATGATAAACAATTCAACAGAACAGTCGTTTTCATATAAACATGATACGATGCAATTTAGACATTTTACGCGATTGATAATTTTATAAAAGAATTTATAAAAGAAACCATTTTGTCAGTTTTCCAAATACCACTTTCCCTTTTTAAAAATGATCAGAACAAAACAAATTTACAATACTATACCACTACAGAATTCTCCCCACTTGTTTGATAGAGCGTAAATAATCACTCGCCGTGAATCGACGCTACGTGTCAAAGGTCAAGCTCTCCTTTTTCTTGTGTTTTGATGAATGGATCGGGAGGGGGGGAGAGAAAAATTTCCAATATTTATCAAATATCTGGAGTTTAAATAAACTTACGCGAATTTTTTTTTTTTTTTGGTTGTATAAAAAGATGAGGACATAAATTTTCTTACGTTCTTTTTAAAATATTAAAACTCCAAATAGTTTTAAAATTATATAATGTTAAACACATTTCGCTTAGTTCTTAAGACTTTAGCACTAAATTAAAAAATAAGTATTTATTTTAGAATTATTTTGTCAAGATAAACGGAAAGCGACACCTTTTAAGAAGAGCATAGAGAAAAAATGAGTTAAAAATATTAATTTCCTGACGAGTTATTTGATAAATAGGAATGCATTCCACGGCCATTCGTTTAACATGGGAGAGGGAAATCTCAAATTTTACTGATCAGGGCTCTTAAAGCCGTCCGTGTGGAGTATCTTCCACCGAATGTAACATCAATTTTGCAGCCTATGGATCAGGGTGTGATTAACAGTTTCAAACAGATATATCGAAGGGTGTTTTTGCAAAGAGTATCCATGGGCTTGGAATTGGAGCAGCCTTACGAAATTGATGTTCTAGGCGCGATGCATTCGTCAATACATGTTGGAATGATGTTCAAGGGACTACAATATCTAAAGCATTTCATCACGCAGGCTTTACTACCGTACTTGAAGAAAACCAAGGAAATGTATCCGACGACATGAGTGAATATGAGTTACTCATAAATGAACTCCGCAAAAGAAAAACACAGTTGCCTGAAAATTTATTCCAAGACTTCTTGAATGTGGATTCAGATGTGATTTGTACGGAAGAAATATCAGATGAACAAATTATAGCTGACATAATGAATGAAAAGGGAGAAGAACTTTCATATTTTAAATAAGAAGAAAATAAAATATCATAACGACCGTCTGTCAAACAAGTAGCTGAATGGCTATCAAGACTAAGGCACTTTTTTGAAGAGAATAATAACTGTGAGAACTAAGGCACTTTTTTGAAGAGAATAATAACTGTGAAATGATTTCAAGCATAGATAAAATGGAAACGTGTATTTTCCAAAATGTGATTTTAAAATAAAAAAAGATAAGTGGTTATTTCCATTCTTAATTTTTTATCGATGTTTTTATCTAGTTATTTTCATCTACTAAGTGCTAATACAGCCCATGTTTTAATATGTAATGTTTTCAAGCATGGTAACATATTTTTGTGCATACATTTGCATTTATTTCTTGTATATTTAAAAAATAGTAACTTTATTTCAGAATAAATGATCTTGAAATACTGCTTTATTTATGAAGAGGGGGCAATTTAAAAAAAGAATAGCCATAAATAATGTATGTATTCATATCATTTTTGGTGTTTTTCTATTTTATGATCGATTTGAGTGTTCCCTACGAGTTCGTAAAAACGAGCGTCGACTGTGATAGCTTTGGAAGTACTCATTTTCATCAGCGTTCATACGCATCTCGGGAGTTCAATACTAAATTTTTCGTAAAGTAATATTAGCTTCATTTAATGAAGGGATTGTTTGTTTAAATATAGCGATATATGTATGAAAATTCAAGTATTCAAATACCCTGAATCCTCTGCGGCGTTCAAATACTGTTTATGGCGATATTTAACAGGAAATACGGAAGAAAGATCCGCCCATTTTATATTACTAAATTTGCTGCTATGATGTTTTTTACTGTAAGGGTGAGAAAAAAAAAAAAAATATGTCCTTCTCCCAATATATATAGTATATATATTTTAAGTATGCAGTTTTCAGCAAATATAATTTTTTCTGTATTTATATGAATACAACCTATATAAAATCAGTTCCAGCATAGAAAAATTCATAGTTAGAATAAAAATACAGTCACCTGAAAATGTCTTAAAGGTAAAAATTGTAACCTCTGTTACTGGACAACATCCACTCAATTTGCATTTATATTCTATAAATATATTATTTCTAGTGTATCATCATTAGTGTACTAGACTTCAATATGTAATTTTATATAAAAAAACAATAATGGGGATTAATTTATGTAACAATATGTAACCTTTGTTACTTGCATTGAACATTGCAGCCAAAATTTTCAGTTCCTTGTACTAAAACATTTTTAAATGGTCAAATAGTTTTAGTATATTGAAAGAAAAGATGCCTTTTGACGTTTTGGGAAAAATTTTTAAGAGCTACTCATATACAACGAGAAGAATATAGAGAAAAATTGCGAGTAACAGAAATTATATATAGTAACAGAAGCTACATTTTTGTAACAGAATCAACACATTGAGAAGCATTCATCAACACAAATTAGACAGTAGAAGTGCATTTACATTAATCTAAAAACAATGACACCACTAAATCACTTTGGTGGATTTTTATTATGCATATGAATTTTAAACTAGATTTTTGATAATTTATCTACATCTGTTATAAGTATGCAGTAACAGAAGTTACAGATAACAGATGTTACATTTAACAAAGAAAAAAATTGTATTTTCTGTAGTTTTATAAAAATATGTAAATATTGCATTTATTTAAATTAAATTAACTTAATTTCATATAGTAAAAATAAAACTTTAATTAAAATGACAATATTTAAATTTAAAATTTATGTAACAGGGGTTACAAACAGAAAACACACTAACCTGGAATTCAGATGTTTCAGCTCATTGACCACATGTGCGTAGAACAAATTTAAAATGGCTGTAGCATAGCTTTTCTAAAATTTTTACATACAACTAAGCTCAGTAGTACTCTCTGTTTGGGACGATGGAAGTCATTTCTTTGGTAAGAAGAGTTACAGTAACAGATGTTACAATTTCAGTATACAAAATTTAATATTATAATAAAATAATAAAAATATATATATTTCCTTGTCTCGGGTCTAACAACTAAAATACGAGATTTTGTGATTACTTAAAAACAGTTAAAAATGTGATTTTAAATAATATTATTAGCTAAAACCTTAAATTGAAAACTATGCAAATTATCCTAGAGTTATCTGAACATAATCTTTTGTTAGCCAAGATGAATAAAAATGGATCATTTAAATTAAAGAAAAATTTTCTTTTTAAGTTTTTATCCAGTTTTGTATACTAATACTTTTTTCAGCCCTTTCACAGAACCTGCATTTCTCAAATCCCGGTATATTTCATCTATAACTCCGGAATGAATTCTGCCGTTATATATTTTACTGATCACGTTTCTGTTTTTTTTAAACAAGAGAAGTAGTCATTTTGTTCTTAGTAATGTCAGAAGTATTTTAATACTTTTTATGCTGGTATTTAACGAGAACATTAGGAAAATCTCCGCTCTAATTATGTTACCGATTTTTCTCTGTTGATATTCTTTTTTAAAAAGCTAATCATATTGGAAATGGGCGGAGTACAGAAGAAAAAAAAAAGACGGGGTTTTCTTCATTTTCATTTTTTAGAGTGTTTTCCGGAAAACAAGAGATAGTCGAAAAATAAGCTCCAGTATGTTTTTTAGTATGCTCCTAATATAAGCCCTGCCCAAGAAAAAAACGCTTCACTTTCTTAAATAGCCAATTTCTATTACATCTTTCTGACTTTCAAAATGCGTCCATGCATGATAGTGATAAAGAATTTAATGGATGTGTACCTACTTTAAAGTAATAATTTTTAAGGCAATAATTTAATTTTTTCTATAGAAAATATTACGGATAAAAAAGCCAAAAATTCTCTTTTCCATTTACTTTTTGTTTGCATTTTAAATCAAAATGAGCTTTAGCATTTCATTCCCTTTAAAAATGACGCAGTTCTACATGCAAAAAAATTTCGTTTTTGTTGGTTTAGTTCTTAATTTTGAGGCCAATGAAATAAAAAACTTTATGAAAAATACAATTTTGATGCAATTATGAAAAAATATTTCACTTTCAAGATTTGAAATTTACGCTTTATGTTTAAGTCATGGCATTTTCACTCACAAAAGTATACTTTCTTTTCAGGAGCTTTGAAAAAAAATTCTCATTTCCAGACGATGGCATGACTGCTTTGAATATGTACAAAGCTTGGCTATGTAGAAAAAAAATAAGTTGTTACAAATAAAAAAGTGTAAAGTGTTGCAGTGAGAGAAATATACCTGATCTAAAAATACACCCTAAACAGTCCGCTGGGGAAAAAATGGTTTAAGATCAAGTCTTGTTTTCGTTGAAACACAGTAACAATCTATCGGCGCACGGTGGGTGATTTACCTATTCTAGCTGGCTAAAAGTTTATCCTAGCGTAATTTATTTTTTGCCTGTTATAACTCAATAGTTAGGGCATTGTACCCTGCTATTACAGGGTTCGCACGCTATTAAGCCACGCCCCATTTTGTAAGGACTGTACCATTAGTAATCGCATAAACCTATCTTCTATCTAATGAATCGTGAAGAAAATGATCTTTATAATAATACTGGTGGCCGAGTCCTTACAAAATGGGGTATGGTTTAATAGCGTGCGAACCATGTATTGGTTTTGATATAAATATAATTGTATGATCCATACACTAGCGCAAAGTTGGTGCTTCGTAGTTGGAAATGAATAAATCAATTTGAGTATAGTTCTTTAATCTGTTACTTGAAGCGGAATAAAATATACTGGCCGATTATGGACGCTTCCAAATAAAATATGGACTTTATTTTATCGGATTTATGTGCATAAAGTTTGCACATATCAGCTGTTATTTCATATTTAATGTCTCAAAAAACTCTGTAATTTTTTTTACAATTTTTTAGTTTTAATGTAGAAAAAGTTCTATGATAAAACACGATTAAGCTCAATTTTTCATATGATTAAATAGTTTAGATTATTACCTTTTCGTTCCAATTTAATTTGTCTGGCTCTAGGTGCCCTCCCAGTTTTTAGAATTATTTTTAGCTTATTAAGTCTAAATATATATATTTTTAAATTTTAGTTCAAGTACCAAATTTTTTTACCAAAGACAGCAGAATTTAAGTTGAAGAACATAAAATCAAGCGTTAATCAGATTACGAAACATTTTTCAATGCATTAGGACTATACTATAATAAGACTTCATAGCTTAATTACGTGAAAAACGATGCATAAGTACTAATAACTTGTAAAACATATAACACGTTTGAAAGCACAATTTCACCTAAAGTCGAAAAAATAGCTAAAAATTTTGTACATCCCTGTATATGAACTATAGATTTATCATATAATTCAAAATATGCTAAAATTCATAACAGTTAGTGAATGCATAGCACAATGGAAAATTTGTCGTCAGCAATTTCCGTCAATAAACGGAAATGTATTTCAGATGTTTTGTGCAGCTCTGTATATAATTTATATGCACTAAATAGTATTCAATTTTTATAATTTAAAAAAGCGTTCTACAACTGAAAACGCACTTCCATCAATTATTGTTCATACAGAGAAAAATATAACTGATTTATTTTGTGTATATGAAAGATGAATGGCACATCATATTCAATAGTAAGCATCTTATAGAGCAACTGGGAGATATATATCAATTTAAATACTTTTGAAGTAGTGCAACATGAACAAAATACACCACAAAGAATTTTTCAGAATGTAACATAACTACACTGCTCAAAACAATTAAAGGATATTTGAAGTTTTATATAAAATAAAGATTTAAACGAAATTTTTTTTGCCGAAAATAGAAGAAGAGAATCACAAATGCAAATTTTTCTGGTTTTCAAACTGTGGAGTATGCAAATTTTGAGTTCGACGTCAAAAACGTCGCTTCAGCGGCAGCGAATGAAATTTGACTTTCAACTGGATAAAAGAGAATGAAGACAAGGATGATCGGCATTCAGTGATTGCTTTGTTTCGATGAGTACGATGTCTCAGCGAAGTCATTTGACAGATTCAGAAGCTTTGAGAATTGTTGGTAGGTTAGAAGGGGGCCAAACTCAAGCCGAAGTAGCGCAAGCCATTGGAGTGTCACAAAGTGTCATTTCCAGGATCTGGAACCGTTTTTTGGAGAGTGGATGTGCAGGCCGAAGACCAGGGCAAAGTCGTAGATGGGCAACAACGCCCAATGAAGATCGGTATTTAGCGTTAACAGCTCGGAGACACCGAACCATGAACGCTACTCTTCTCCAACAACACCTTCGCTCGGCTACAGGCACCACGATTTCAACTCAGACTGTCCGAAACCGGCTCCATGCTGTAGGTCTGTATGCTCGCCGACCGATGGTATGCGTTAGATTAACATCAAGGCATCGTCGCGACCGCAGGGAGTGGGCAACCGAGCATGTCAACTGGAGGAGAAATGAATGGAGCAATATTCTGTTTTCTGACGAGTCCCGTTTTTCTGTGAATCCGGATAATAGGCGTATTTTCATCTGGAGCGACCGTGGCAGTAGGAATAATCCTGCGTTCGTGCACGAAAGTGTCAGATTTGGCGGTGGAGGTGTGTTGGTGTATGGTGGCATCTCCATTGACGGGCGCACTGACCTCTACATCATTCGAGATGGAGCTCTGACTGGTCGCCGATATAGGTATGAGATCCTCAGACCTATTGTAGTCCCTTACGCTGCAGCAATCGGAGATAACTTCATTTTAATGGACGATAACTGCAGGCCACATCGTGCAAACCTGGTGGAGGATTTCCTTTTCGAGGAAGGAATTGTTCGAATGGAATGGCCAGCGTGTTCTCCAGACATGAATCCAATCGAGCACGTTTGGGACGCTCTAGGAAGACGAGTTTCTGGCCGCCAACAACCCCCACAAACTCTCCAAGAACTGGAAAGAGCTCTTCTGGAAGAGTGGGGCAGAATACCCCAACTCGTCATTAATAGCCTCATTGAGTCCATGCCTCAAAGGTGTTCAACATTGCTGGTCGCCCGTGGAAACCATACCCCTACTGAAAATGATTTTCTTTGAAGAAAACACCTTTTCTTATTCTTTTTTTCTCATACGCACAAATTGTGTTTTTTTCCTTTAGTACACAAATGTGCAATAAAATGCATTTTTTTTCTGCCAAACATGTGTAATTTATTCTCATATAACCTACTATGTCTGTCGACCATGTATCAATCAGCTAAACAGTTTACCAGATACAAAATCCACCTAAAACTGCAATATCCTTTAATTGTTTTGAGCAGTGTATATATACAACAATAACAATAATGGAACATAATTCTTTTTAGTGCCCTTGTAAATGATGGATAAATGCTATCCATACCATATTCTATAGCAAGCATCTGGTAGTGCACTTTAAAGATATGCATATAAATTTCCAAGTGTTTGAAATTATGAAAAATTATTAAAAACCACCGCAAAAGATTCCCCCCCCCCCATAGGCCGTATTGTAATGAAATATTTTTAAATGTCCCTGTAAGGAAATTATGACTGCTACGCGCTGAATTTTGCAATACCTAACATTCAGTAGAGAATATCAATAACATTTTTCAATTTCATGGCGATGCGATTATACTGACGCCAAGAATAATTTTGGCCAGCTAGAATCGGCAAATCACCCACCGTGGGGCGTACTTTTACAGTGTAATAACGTTGAATGAAAAAATTGCTGAATTAGAAAAAGCAGATGTCCGAAATACTGGGTCTGATTACACGTAGACAAATTTTTACATTTAAAAAAAAAAAAGAAATTTTAGTCTTTCTTAATATACAGAATTCTACTTTTAATTAAGACGTAAGTCTTTTTTTACGAAAAATGTGTAGGAAGTTTGCCTAGCCGTTAATCAGAACCCGCTGTAGTTACCACATAGAGTATTTTAAAGCAAAATTAATAATTAAGACAAAAATTTAAAATAAAATAATGTTTTATTATATAAAGTAAAAAAAAAAAAAAAAAAAAAGGTTGGTAGATGTCCTATATAATGAAATAGATTCTGCTTTTAAATTTAATTTTTAACGAATTTAATTTACCTTTTTTTTTACTTCATTAATCAAAATAAGATAAAACAGATATTTTTTTTATGAACTTATGCAAGAATTTACTATTTAAAATTAACATTTGGTTTGGCTGATTATAATGATCAGTAATGTTAAAATTGTGATGTAAGAAATCCATAATTATACAGTTAAAAGAATAATTCTGACAAAAATGATAATGATGTTAAACAACAATTATTAAATAAAACAGATTACATTTACACCTGTTCCAAAATCTTATCCCCCCCCCCCCCTGCCTGTATCTTGTTCTGTGCGTGCCCATGAGTACATCTATCAAAATCTTTGCAATGTAGCTCGTTTTATCCTTTTTCTTCACAAAATATATAGTAAAATTGTATTTACAAAATATTTTTAGAATAAAAAGAAAAGTGCCCAGTTAAACTGATGGTATTGAGCTCACAGGCTGTTTACACTAATTGTATATTATATTCTTATTTCAAAGAATAATGCCGCTCAAAAAATAAATGAAGGGGGATTAGCCCCCATTTCTCCCCTTTACACTTAACCAATGAATCTCATAATCTAATCAGGGAAGATCCTTAACGTAATAAACCGTTATACCAAATTGAAGCAAATCAGATAATTCTGCATGAAAAAAACCTTATCGCTAAATTAAGGCGGGGGCTAACCCTTCTTTCCCCCTTTATACTTAACTAATGAACCTCCAAATCTAATTAAGAACAGAATGCACATAGAAAAAAAATTAAAGTAAATTGGATAATTCTGCATGAAAATCCATTTATCTAAATTAAGGGGAGAAGACTTGCCCCCCCTTTCCCTCTTTTTTACTTAACCAATGAACCTCCAAATTTAATGAAGGAAGCGCCATATCGGAATAAAACGGTATATCAAATTTGAAGCAATTCGAATAATTCTGTGTGAAAAACCTATCTATCTAAATTAAGGAGGGACTACCCACCCTTTATACTTAACCAATAAGCTTCCAAATTTAATCAAGGCAGCTCCTTAACATAATAAACCGGTATACCAAATTTGGAGCAAATCGAATAACTGCATGAAAAACCCATTTATCTAAATTAAGGGGGGGGGGTCTAGTCCCCCTTTCCCCCTTTATAATTAACTAATGAAACTCCAAATCTGATCAAGGCAGTTTCTTAACATAATAAACTGGAATACCAAATTTGGAGCAAATCAAATAATTTTGAATGAAAAACCCGTTTATCTAAATTAAGGGGGGAGCCCCCTTTTCCTCCCTTTATACTTAACTAATTAACCATCAAATTTAATAAGGGAAGCACCTTAACATAATAAACCGGTATACCAAATTTGGAGCAAATCGAATAATTCTGCAGAAAATACCCATTTATCTAAATAAAGGGAGCGGGGTTTGCGCCCCCCCCCCTCCCCCGTATACTTAACCAATGAACTCCCAAAACTAATCAGGGAAGCGCCTTATCAGAATGAAACTAGAAAAAAAAATTGAAGCAAATCGGATGTTTCTATCAAGAGTTACCGCGTTACGTACATACATATGTACGTACATACATACATACAGAACCGGCGGGCACATTAGCTCTCTGGTTTTGATAGCTTGTGAGCTAAAAATTTAAATTTCTTAGATATTAATACAAATGCAGGCTTCTATCGTTTTATGGGTTTTCAATTTTTGAAGCAACTTACTATATGATAAATTCTCTAATGCGTACCTGAAATTGCATTAAATCAAATTGAAAGATTTTCCTCCTCATAAAAGTGTAATATCCATCGAGAAAAAGACATGTTAAAGAAGATCATTTCAAAATTAATCTCACACCAGAAGTATCTTAAAGTAAACTGTTAATAATAATATACATAAATTTTATGCTACGCTTTAGTATATTCCTTAAGATTTATAAAACAGCAGTCTCTACTGTTGCCATCTATGTAATATGTATTAGTATTCTATGGTTTAGGGCACGGAATATATTGCAGCTTTTTATCATAAGCCACTAACAAACAGATTTCTTTTATGACCACGAACATAGAATGGGGAAAAGAAGTTCTTCAATTTAGGTGATCATTAAGCCGTTAGAAACGCAGTGATTAGTGGAGATTTCAAATTTTTATTAAAAGCATAGAAGTTACTAATTTTATTAATTTTAATTACTTTAAAACGATCATAATAGGAATATGACTAGTATTTTTCTTTTCTATATGTAATTGCTTGTGACACTGGCTGTCATACAGCTAGCAGATACTAGCTTTGGAAAAAAATCCAAGTTAACTCATATTCCCAAATTCGTATTTTATACCAAAATAAAATTTTATTTCATTTCATTTTCTAATCGCATAAGGTTTTTTATTTCAATTAATCAATCATCTATCTATTCACGGCCAAACTTGATCGCTTGCCTTATACGGCCTTCACAATATCCCGTAGTTTCGGAATCGTTAAAGACTACAGTTGCCGCCAGATGGCGCGAATACCTAGTCTAAATTATCCTATATTAGAGAGAAATTGGACATTGACGAAATGTCCGCCATTTCCGTTACAAAGTAGGTGGAACGCCGTATAACGTAATGCATTTTCATCAGCGTCTAACACTTTTTATTCTATTAAAATTATGAAAATTTCATTTTATATGTCTCCAGAGAGTTTTTCGGAACATAAATGTAAGCACATATTCATTTTAATAAGTAAGAATTCTCAGAAAATGCATTTTTTACTCTATTTTTTTTACTAATAAAATAGTGGGCAGAGGAAGATTGGGCATGTAAGAATTTTATTTTAATTTCGCAATATTTGAGAAAATAATTTTTAACGAATATCAGATATAAAAATAACAATAGAATTCAACTTTTTAAAACTATCTCTAATTTACTATGCATTTTAAAACAACAGTCATTGTTATCATTTTCACCATCTTCGCATTGATAATATCAGAAACAATAAAATTTGAACATATCATATACCACTCCTATTTAAGTATGTATGTGATTCAAAATTAATTTAATATGTGCATTGAAGATATTTTATGATAAGTTTCTATGTACTACTACTTTATTTATTTATTTTTTTTTATGGAAGATTTACCGTCCTAACTACATTACCGATTTTTCTCTATTGATATCCTTTTTTCGAATGCAATTCACATTAGCTATGGGTGGAGTACAAAAGAAAAAAAGGGGTGGGGCATACCCCATTTTCATTAATTAATCATGAACTACAGTGTTTTCCCGAAAATAAGAACTAATCGGAAAATAAGCTCCAGCATGTTTAATAATAATAATTCTTAATAATAACAAATAATAATAACCCTTAATAAAGGATTTTTATAAATAAATCTTAGAATTTAGAATATGATATAATTTTATATTAAAATCTCTATATTCTTGAATCCTCCTAGACTTTAAATATTTAGTATTTCAATACGTATTATTTACCTAACCCTTTCAGAGGAAAATAATTGTGTTTCACTAATGTTGAATCCACAATAGAATTTTCGATAAAACGTAGTTGAATATAAACAAATGGGATTTTACACCTTTTCTTCAACAAAGTTTTAACGGTGAAATTTTATTTAAAAACTGTGGCATAAACTATATTAAAATTAAGAAGTATACAATATACCATTGTCCCTCCCCCCCCCCCCCCCCCAGAGGAATTTACAAAGTACACATAAAGGGGTATTATTATTCGATTATAATTGGATAATTAATTAATCAGAAATTAATCATTTATCCAATCATTTATTAAATAGCTGGATAAGCATGGACAACATGCCTTTCTATGAGTTCTCATGATCTTTTCTGCGAAATGTGTCGACATATCTGAGAAATAATTTCTGTTATTAGGACCTAATCAATATTGATATTTTATGAAATAAATGTGCTAATTTTTATTTCATTTAAACAATATTCTCAAAAGCTACAACACCAAATTTTATGCAATTAACATAGGATATTCATGAACTAGAGACGCATAACTGGGACTTTTGTATAATTTGCTGTTAATAAAAAGTGTGCGAAATAAAGTTAGAAAGAAAAAATTCATATCTAATATTTTTAGGAAAATCGGCATTTTTTTTTTTTTTAAAGGAAACTTTCTCATGTGTGCCCGTGTAATATATATAAATTCAGTAATTGTGTGACGAGTATAAAACATAAAAATTTACAAATGTACAGTCGTGGAAAAAAAATTAAACACCGCTTACTAACTCTGCAAAAAATTATCGTACAAGAAAGTTACTGGTATCATACGATTTGTAACAAAGTCTACTTTTAAATGATGTATATAGAATTTGCTTAGCGGACCATCCACATATTAAAACGAACTATAACTTTATTTTTTGCCATAGCAGTACACAAATCTAACAGAATAAATGAACTCTACACCCTTCAATTAGTTTAGAAACAAATTTTTATGCAATTCGTACGATAAGTTTCCGAGAAATTAATTATTTTAAAACGAACGTGTTTTAGGGGCTGTATCCAAATTGAAGTTCAAAACTCGATTGTTGACCGAGAGAGACTCCTTCTTAATCTAGGCACTCAAGCATTCATTGAAGTCCGCTAGATTAGAGGATAGCATAAGAAATTTCACAATATCTAGTCACTTCTATCATAGACGACCCCTTAAAACATCATTTTTGCCGTTTTTTAAGCGTAATTTGATAACTACTTGGAAGAAAAATCTGAAATTTTGGATTTCCTTAAAGCAGGACTTAATAAATCTAAATCCATCCAAAAAATTGTAGGTTACAATTCATAATTTTTTCGAATATTAATTTCATGATTCATATCATAAAATTATAAAAAATTGCAAGTTCAACATATTTATGTTTGGGTATTTTACCATTATTGCTACACAAAAAATTAGCCCATTAGGTGTATAATTTCAGGAGATATTAATAAAAATATGAAAATGTAATTTAACATGAGAAGCACTAAATTTTGAATATTTATAATTCAAAACTTATCATTCAAATGATTTGAAATTTGGTGTCTAGGCATAGTTTGAACCGGAGATTTGAAATATCTTGTTAAAGTTGGGTATTGTCACTGAAAAAATTGAAGTTTGGGTTTGCTTTAATATGTAGATGGCCCTTATGCAAATTTTATGTACATCATTTAAAATTAGGCTTTATTTCTAATCTTTCGGTACCAGTAACTGTCTTCTACGATAATTTGTTGAGGAGTCAGTAGGGGGTGTTTAATTTTTCCACAACTGTATGTACAAAAATGCATGCCAATCAAATTAAGGTGGTATTTGGGGCGGTGCAACTCAAGTTCAATATTTGGAGTATTTTTCAATTAAAGTCAGCTGACAATAAATTAACTGCAGTATTTAGATTGAAATAAATATATAGGGCATAGCTCTCAACGCTGTCGATACTGCTTTGATATTGAAAATTGGCTTTGGCGTCGTAGACTAGAGTATGTAAGAATATTTTTGCTATTCAATCCATCAGCATTTTTTTTTTTTTTACGAATGTAACAACAGTTATTATAATAAATTTTGTTGCAACAATTCTGTTACCACGTTTAATGAAGAGGTATCAGAGAAAATAATTCAATGTTTTCATTATTTTTAAGCGAGAGCGATCGTAATCAAAACAGAAGGTTATACATCAAGGGTTCGGGTGTTTATTTGTTTCTGAAATGTTCACAGGCTTGGATAATTCTGGCCAAAAATTCTTTATACATCTGGAACTCGTAATTTTTTTGTTATTTAATCGCCGAATTTTTTATTAATTAAGGCGAAATAACTTTAGGGTAAAATTACTAACTATTTCGAACAACAAAAGTTCTTCAAACTTGCAACACTTCATGATGATTTGCGGTTAACACCTTCGGAACGAGCGTCTTTTGCAGAATTTTTTAATCTTTTGTCACCGGTTTTTTAAAACAGAAATTTTTGCCTCATTAAATCGGGAAAATGCTTGGATTAAGTAAGGCAAAATTCACAATAAAAATTTACTGGTGAGAGTAATCACTGATTCTGAGCGCCTTACGCGTTACGAATACTGGTCGCTCGTCTCCAAGGGGTTAACAACACATGTCCTCAATCTTGAGCTTTTATTTATTTCAGTATAAAATTGTTTATAAATTTAAAATTAATTTTCTCAAAACACTGCTAGAAGAAATACACCAAAATTAAAATGTATAGCCAAGATACTGCTAAATTTTTACAAGTATATTTATAAATGCAAATAAAAAAACATAGTCGGGTCGGGGCGGAGCTATTCAGTGATGTGAAGATTCTAAACGAAGAGATTTAAAATATGTATATACAGTAGAACCTCGATTATCTGAAGTAAATGGGACCGACCATCATTCGCATAATCGTGAATGTTTCAATTTTAAGACTAAGGAGAAATACATGCAATATTTCTTATTATGGTAACAAGTGCTTAATAAAAATAAAGCAATAGCAAAATAGAAACAAGAATAAATTACATGGATTTTAATTTTGAAATTAAGACCTTACACATATCAGAAGGGTTAGAAAATATTTTATGTGTGTCGCAGTTTCGATTGTTTTTGCTTTGAAACTCTATCACGGAGTTTTTTAATATTATTAATTCACCAGTATCACAGTCTTTCTGCTGCTCCAGCAATGCCAAACATTTTACAAAACATTCAAAAGCTTCAGAATTGCTAATTTGTTCGTTTTCTTCGTTCCACTCCGTAGGTTACGGGAGCTCTAATTAAATTCAAAAGAACTCTAGGAAATGTTAGTATTTAAATCCCAATGAAAAAAGGCGTGAGTAAGTTAGATAAAATTGGGACTTACCCGTTCTTCAGGATACTTTTTATTTCGGTGTAAATCCACATTTTGTGTAATCCAATATAGTGGTTTCCCAATGTAATGTGTTAGTTGTCATAATTTTAATCAACCACTTTTTATAACCTCCTTTGAGAAAAAATTGTAGACTATTATATCAAATGAATAAGCAGTGGTAACACTTTAAGCTATTTAATTCACTTTCTTTTAAATTGCGAAAAAGAGAGAGCATTTTTCAACTCTCTTCTCTTGAACAACTACATTTTCAGAATGAAAAAATATTTACATTATAAGATAATAAATCAGTAATAATAATTGTAATAGCAATATCATAATAATAATAATAAATGAGTTTAATGTCTATGAGTCACTCAACAAGTCATTATCTTTATCAAGGTTTTCAAGGTTAAATACATATTTCACATTTGAAAAGATTTATGGCTGAGTTGAATCGACACATTATTTATGTAACTGAGGAAATTACTTTTATCACAGCTAATTAGCTTGATTTATATCCATCAACTCCTCCTTAATTTCTGAAGTTTCATTCTCAAACAAATTTAAGTTCCTTCTATGGGTTTGAAAAACAGGTTTGGGAACTGGTTTCGTAAACAGGTCTGCTATCATCAATTTGGTTGGGCAGTACTTTAGGTTGATAGTCCCTTCTTGCTTTAGTTGTTTTATCAGGTGGAACCTAATTTCAATATGTTTAGTCTTGCTTGAGTGCTTTTCTAATTCTATCATCTTGATCGTGGACTGGTTGTCTTCATATAGGTCTATAGGTAAGATTTGCTTTAGGTTTAATTCTTCCAGTAGGTTGACTAGCCACTTTATTTCAATTGCTGCATTTGCTGCTGACACATACTCGGCCTCTGCCGATGATAATGCAATGCAGGATTGTTTCTTGGTCGACCATTGTATGGGGTTTCTTCCTAACATGTATAGGTTCCCACTCGTTGATTTTCGTGAATCTACATCTCCTCCCCAATCTGCATCCGCATAAACTTCAAGTATCGGTTTCCTTTCTCCGCTCAGAACTAGACTATAATTTTTTGTAGTCTTTAAATATCTTATCACTCTTTTTACTGCATTCCAGTCTTTCATTCTTGGTGATTCATTTCTTCTGCTAAGAATGTTTACTGCTGCACAGATGTCAGGTCTGCTTATAGTTGCTAGATATAGAAGTGCTCCTATGGCTTGTCTGTAATATGTGTTGTTTGGTAAAATGTTATCCTCATCATTAAAGCGTGTGTAATTTGTTTCCATGGGTGTGCTACACGGTTTTGCGTCTTGCAAATTAAATTTATTGATTAATTCTTCTATTTTATGAGTTTGATTTATCATGTAGCTTTTATTTACTTTTTTAATGTTCATAGATAGGTAGTTACTGATGTCACCTAAATCTTTTAGTTCGTATTCTTTATTTAAGCTCGCGATTACTTCCTCTATTATTTCGTCTTTTCCAGCAATTAAAATGTCGTCTACGTATGTTATTATGTATGTTGTGTTATCGCCCTTTTTTCGCGTAAAAAGGCATGAGTCAAATTTGCTCTGACTGAAATTCATCTTTTTTAGTGTTTCTGTGATTTTATTATGCCACGCTCTCGCGGCTTGTTTAAGTCCGTATATGGCTTTGTTTAGCCTACATACTTTATTTTCCTCATTTTGTTTAGCGAAACCTTCTGGTTGTGACATATATATCTCCTCCTCAAGCTCTCCATGTAAGAACGCGGTGTTAATATCGATATGTTTTACATTTAAATTTTGATGCAGTGCTGTTATTAATAATGCTCTTATTGTTGTATATGACACGACTGGTGCATAAGTTTGATCATAATCCTCCCCGAATTTTTGTGAATATCCTTTTGCAACTAAACGTGCTTTATATTTTTGGATTTTTCCTGTGTTGTCGCGTTTTAGTTTGTAGGTCCATTTGCAACCTATTATTCTCCTATTTGGTGGAGGTTCTACAATTGACCAAGTTTTGTTTTTCATAAGGGAGTTCATTTCGCTTTTCATTGCATCTATCCAATTTTGTTTATCCTTAAAATTTTCCATGTTTTCGATTTCCTCATAATTTTTTGGTTCAGTAGCGTTTTCGTTCTTAACCATGTATATTAACCTATCAGGAGGTACACCTTTATTAATTCTTTCTGATCGTCTAAGTTCTGCTACTGGTTGATTGGACGTGGATGGTGTCTCATTGCTATTTGAAATTTCTATTTCTACAAAATTTTCGTTAACCCGATTTTCATCTTGTTTTGGTCTGTTTTCTACTTTCTCGTTTCTATATTTAAATTTGTTTTCGAGAAATTTAACGGTTCTCGCGATCTTTATTTCATTTCCTCCTACATATATTCTATATCCTTTGGATTCATTATCATATCCGACGAAAATTCCCTCTATAGCTTTATCGTCTAATTTTTGTCTTCTGGCTTTACTGATATATGCGAAGGCTTTGCAGCCAAATACCCTAACGTAACTTAAGTTTGGCTGTCTGTTTGTCCATAACTCGTATGGCGTCTTTTCATTTGCTTTTGTCGGTAGTCTGTTTTGCAAATGATTTGCTGTGCATATTGCTTCCCCCCAGAACTTTAATGGTAAATTTGATTCACTTAACATTGTCCTTGCCATTTCAACTAACGATCTGTTTTTCCTCTCTGCCACACCGTTCTGGCTTGCGCAATATGGAACTGTGTGTTGATGTTTTATCCCATTAGCCCTGAGGTAATTTTCTATTTCATCTGATGTGAATTCCCCTCAGTTATCTGTTCTAATTGCTTTCGGTTTTTCTCCAAATTTGTTGTTAATTAACGCGATGAATTCTTTAAGTTTTTCATAAACTTCACTTTTTCTAGACAATAGGTATATAATCGTAAATCGTGAGTAGCCATCAATAAAAGTCAAAAAGTATGATTTCCCCCCTATTGTCGGTGTTTGAAAAGATCCGCACACGTCGGAGTGAATGAGCTGGAGCCTTTTAGTTGCTCTATACTCTGTAATTTTTGGATAGGGTTCATCAGTTAATTTTGCCTTAATGCACGGTTCGCAATCTATGTTATGCTTACAGTTGTTTATTTGGATTCCTGTAGCTAATTCCTTTTGCGTAATTTCTTTAATTGATGTTAGATTTCTATGTCCTAACCTACGATGCCATAATTCTAGGCAATTTTTGTTGTTGCAGCTTTGTGCTATGTTTGCATAGCTTTGGAATGCCAACTGAACTTCGTATAGGTTATTTACTTTTCGCGCTTCTAAGCATATTTCTCCGTTAAGTTTGAACATACACCTATCATTTCTGAATATAATTTCCCATCCATTTTGCGTCGCTTTGCTAACCGATAATAAATTTGTTTCGATTTCAGGTACTAGTAATACATTTTTAAGTGTTATTTCATGAACTTTGTTGTCTGATGTTCGCGTGTTTATATTTACGTCACCTGACCCGTAACTGATAAGTTTTTTTTCCGTTTGCGATGGTTACATTTGTTTTTTCGCGTGATTTTATTTCTGTAAACATTGATTCTGAACACACAATATGGCTTGAGCTGCCACTGTCTACTATAAATGTTTTGTTTTCTATTCCTTGTGTTATAAAGGCGTAATTTTTATTTTCGCTCGCCCTCCATGTATTGTTTTCATTTTCAGAGTGACTGTACCTACGGTTTGATTCTGGTGTTTGTTCACTTCTAACATTGTTTTCACTCTTTTGAAAAACTAGTGATGTAGAGTAATGTTTTTTTGTTTGGTCTAATGTGTTGATTTTGTGGTGTATTTTGTGTTTTGGCTTTATTATGCCAACATTCCTGGGTATAATGGTTTCTCATCCGACAATTGGAGCAGTATTTATTACTTGTTTTGTTGTTGTAATTTTTCTGTGCTTTAAATGCTCTGGCAGGATTTTCTGTTCTCTCATTATTATCATATCGTCGGTTATATTCGTCAATAAGTTTAGACTTAATAAATGATGGTATGAGTTGATTTTCTTCTCTTGATTCAAGGGCAGTAATAAGAGTATCATAAGATTGGGGTAGGGAGCATAATAACAGTGCAGAAATGTGGTTATCATTTATAACTTCTCCTATGGCCGCTAATTTATCTACTAATTCCATTATTTTTGTAATATGATTAACAACGTTGCCACCTTCCGCTAATTTAATCCCGTAAAGTTTTCTTAAGAGATAAAGTTTGCTAGACAAATTATGTCGCTCATGGATTTCACGCAAAGCTTTCCAAGTTTGTCTGGCTGTCTGTAAATTTTTAACATGAGTAATCTGACTATCATCAATTGTTAGATTAATTAGAGCACGGGCTTTCTTATCATTTTTGGACCAAGCGTCCGTAATTGGATTAGGCGGTTCTTCCGTAATTACATGAAATAAGTCTTCTTTAGTTAACATCATTTCGGCCTTGAATTTCCAAATTGAGTAGTTTGTAGCTGTAAGTTTTTCAATTGCTAAATTATCTTTAGAAGCTGCCATTTTCTTAACTTTTGATTACTTACGTGTTACCGTAAAAAGTTCTTCCAACTTTTCTGTTTGAAAGTTTAAAAGTTTATTTAGCAAATATCTGATATTTCAGATTTCAGTGGAGGCTATTTAATTTATTTATTTTTATTCAGTGATCAGTAATCATAATCTTGTTAGTATTTAAATCCCAATGAAAAAAGGCGTGAGTAAGTTAGATAAAATTGGGACTTACCCGTTCTTCAGGATACTTTTTATTTCGGTGTAAATCCACATTTTGTGTAATCCAATATAGTGGTTTCCCAATGTAATGTGTTAGTTGTCATAATTTTAATCAACCACTTTTTATAACCTCCTTTGAGAAAAAATTGTAGACTATTATATCAAATGAATAAGCAGTGGTAACACTTTAAGCTATTTAATTCCCTTTCTTTTAAATTGCGAAAAAGAGAGAGCATTTTTCAACTCTCTTCTCTTGAACAACTACATTTTCAGAATGAAAAAATATTTACATTATAAGATAATAAATCAGTAATAATAATTGTAATAGCAATATCATAATAATAATAATAAATCAGTTTAATGTCTATGAGTCACTCAACAAGTCATTATCTTTATCAAGGTTTTCAAGGTTAAATACATATTTCACATTTGAAAAGATTTATGGCTGAGTTGAATCGACACATTATTTATGTAACTGAGGAAATTACTTTTATCACAGCTAATTAGCTTGATTTATACCCATCAGGAAAGGGGATAGAAAATATTTATATGTACTCCTAGTTCAGAAAAGACCGCTTACACACAAGGAATTTGATAGTTAAAGGGGAAAAAACTCTCAAAATGGATTTCCACATTAGGAATGTGATAGTAAAAAAAAAAAAAAAAAAAAGCTCTCAAAATGGATTTGCATACACGGAATGTGATAATAGGGGGGAAAAAAGAAAAAAGGGTTTAAAAATTGATTTCGGTTAACCGAGAGTTTCGGATAAAAGAGGTTCTACTGTATATAAAAAATTCATCTACTAATGTATTAAAATATTCCTTTACTTTACACATATAATTTAGAGTGAAACTGTAAAGTACAGTAAATACACAAAAGAAAACATAACTTAAATCTTTATCACTGCATCTTAAAATTCTGCCATGATAAGTGTTATTTCAATTTATTTTCACCCAACCAACCCTACTTCCGCAGGTGAGTCGAGAGTAGTCTCATGAAGCAAGTGAGTCGACTAAGACTGGACTCCTCAAGATGAGTGGAGATGCCCATCACGCACCTTAGTTATCACTAAGGTTGGTAAAATCAACAAAATATCCTCAATTGAAATAGCCTCTTTACAAAATTTTTCGGTTTGTTGCGAACCGATTACTTTATCCAAAATTTAACGAATTAATAATTACAGTAAAACTTCCATTTAACGAAGTCTCATCGTTCCACTTAAACACTTCGTTATGAAGAAAGTTCGTTAAATAGAAATCAACTCAAATTCATGCATTTTTTATAATAAAATACAATGCATAAAATCTATAATAATAAAGAAAGAAGTTTGTGTGTGAGTGAGTGAGTGAGTGTGTCGACGGTGCTCTGAAGAGACCACTGCACGTAGAGCTACAAAATTTGGGGAAAAGGCACGTCTATATATGAAGTTTTGCACCTCGAAGCCCGATTTTCGATTTTTTGATTAGATTTTTTTTATTTAATTTTTTATGCGATTTTTAGCGCTTTTTTAAGTTTCGAGGCGATTTTTCCATATAAGTGAGAAGAATATGGTTTGTTTCTTTTAACCCAATATAGTAAATTTTATTCTCGTTTCAAAAAAGTTTATTCGGAATTCGTGCAGCGATTTTTGAATTTTTAGCGAATTTTTTATGCAATTATTGAACAGCATTTAATACATTTCCATACCTATAAGGAGGTTACCGTAGAGGGACATATCGTTGTTACCCTAAGTAAAACAGGTAAGTTTGTCGCCAACTTGGCGGTATATCGCCAAATTTGGCGACCAAAATGAGTCGCCAAAAGTGACGCCAACTTGGCGATATCTCTAATATTTTGCCAAATTCCCATAGACTTCCATTGTAAACCAATATGGATTACTTTCTTACAGAAAATCAACAAATTGAGATATTTTAATGCAACAAAAACCAATATTAACTTAAGGGATTATATTAATTCGATTTTTCCACATTAGGAAAAAGAATACAGTTTCTTTCTTTTAACCCAATATAGTAAATTTTGTTCTCTTTTCAAAAAAGTTTATTCGGAATTCGTGCAGCGATTTTTGAATTTTTAGCGAATTTTTTATGCGATTATTGAACAGCATGTAATACATATCCATACCTATAAGGGGCGTTATCGTAGTGGGATCCAGTTCTGTCGCCAAATAACGCCAAGTTTGTCGCCAACTTGGCGATATATCGCCAAATTTGGTGACCAAAATGAGTCGGTAAAAGTGACGCCAACTTGGCGATATCTCTAATATTTCGCCAATTTCCCATAGACTTCCACTGTAAAACAATAGGGTTTACTTGCTTACAGAAAATCAACAAATTGAGATATTTTAATGCAAAAAAAACTAATATTAACTTAAGGGGTTATATTAATTATATTTAAGGGAGTCCAAGTAAATTAATTGCGAATAAAAGTAACATGATCTAATGCTTAGCATGATTTCCAAAACATAAATTTTAAGAGAGTCCACAGTTCAAAGGAATTAGATTTGAAACTTTTATCCAATCATAATAAATTTTGACTTTCGTGATTTTTGAACGTTTTGTAATTTTTAATGCCCTTTTACGTTTCTTCGCGATCTGCTGCAATTTTTTGACATTCCATTTTTCACCTAAAGTACATTCTGCCCTCATTTCAATAAAGTTTATTCGGATTTCGTATAGCAATTTTCGAATTTTTCGGGAATTCTGTATGTGATTTTTAGCGATTTGCTACTATTTTTCCACATTAGTGAAAGGAATCAACTTGCAATCTTCGAACATAATATATATATATATTTTCTCTTTTCAGAATTTGAGAAGCGATTAAAAATTTTTTCGCAATATCTTATTGTGATTTTCAGAGCTTTTTCGTAATTTCTGCTGTTTTTTGACGTACCCGGGCAACGCCGGGCAAGTTCACTAGTAAAAAATATACCTAAAATAGAAATATTGGAAGAAATGTATTTTTATTCGGGCAGTAACTTTTGTTTTATGCAATGTAGATATATGAGAAAATTTTGAATTAGAATAATGTCTAGAAAAACATATAATAAACAGATGTAACCAAAAACTGAAGTGTAACGTATCTTTTCTTTTAGGTAGCTTTCTTTACAAAAAAGCTACCTATTGCAGCCGTTCGGAGGAAAGCGATTTCAAAAAATTTTGGTATATTTTCATCGATCATGACCCCCAGACCCCGAAACCACCCTCCGTTCAAAATTGATATAATATATATCTGACCTATGTCACATTGTAACTCCCGTAATTATGAACCGATTTCGATGTAATTCGGTGTGTACATAGTACATACAAATATCTCGACCGAGTTCGTTGGCCAGCTTCATCCGCCGTTTTGTTTCAAAATGGCGGCCATTTAAAAATTTTTAAAACTTGAAATGTGGTACCAAAAAATTAAAAATGGAAAAATATTTTTTTCTTATGTATTTGACCTTTATACAAAGATTCCGGAGCAGTTTTTGTTTCGTCTATATCTTAAAAAATGGCTGAGTTATAGCATTTTGAATTTCTAGCGTGGCTGACATTTTGAAACGTCCTGAAATTTGTCACGCGATAAAAGGCGTATTTATGAACCGATTTGGATGCAACTTCGTTTATACATAGTACATACCAATGTCTCAACCGGGTTCGTTGGTCAGCTTCATCCGCCATCTTGTTTAAAAATTGTGACCATTTAAATTTTTAAGAAAAATTTAAATTTGAAATGTGGTACCAAAAAATTAAAAATTGAAAAAATATTTTCTTCTTATGTGTTTGACCTTGATAAAAAGATTCGGGAGCAGTTTTTGTTTCGTCTATATCTTAAGAAATGACTGAGTTATAGCATTTTGAATTTCTAACGTGGCTGACATTTTGAAACGTCCTGATTTTTCTCACGTAATAACAGGCGTATTTATGAACCGACTTGGATGTACCTTGGTGTGTACATAGTACATACAAATATCTCGACCGAGTTCGTTGGCCGGCTTCATCCGCCATCTTGTTTCAAAATGGCGGCCATTTAAAAAAATTAAAAAATAAAAAAATTTAAATGAGATACCAAAAAATTGGAAAGTGAAAAAGATTTATTTTGTATGTGTTTGACCTTAATACAAAGATTCCGGAACAGTTTTTCTTTCGTCTATATCTAAAAAAAATGGCTGAGTAATAACATTTTGAATTTCTCTTGTGGCTGACATTTTAAAACGACTTGATTTTTGTCACGCGATAACAGGCGTAATTATGAACCTATCTCGACCGAGTTCGTTGGCCAGCTTCATTCGCCATCTTGTTTCAAAAGGGTTGCCATTTAAAAAAAATTAAATTTAAAATTCAAAATGAGGTATTAAACAATTGGAAAATGAAAAAGATTTTTTTATGTGTTTGGCCTTGATACAAAGATTCCGGAGCAGTTTTTGTTTCTGAAAATTTGTTCTTTTGTTTATATCTTAAAAAATGGTTGATTTATAGCACTTTGAATTTCTAGCATGGCTAACATTTTGAAACGATCTTGTACTTGTCACGCGATAACACACGTATTCGCCTATTTCGATGTAAGAAGGCATGTGGATAGTATACATCAACACCTCGACCAAGTTCGCTGGCCAGATTCATCAGCCATCTTGTTTCAAAATGGCGACCATTAAATTAAAAAATATATATATATTTAAAGTGAGGTGCAAAAAAATTAGAAATTGAAAAAGGTTTCTTTCTTAAGTATTTGACCTTGATATAAGGATTCAGGAGCATTTTTTGTTTGTCTTTACCTTAAAAAATGGCTCAGATATAGCAGTTTCAATTTCTATTGTGGGTGACATTTTGAAAAATCTGATTTTTTGCATGCGACAGCACTCCTATATATTAACCGATTCCGATGTGAGTGAGCATGTGCACAGTAATTACTAAGGTCTCGACCAAGTTCACTGCTTAGCCTCATCCACCATGTTGTGTTAAAATGACAGGCACTTTAAGAAATTGCCGAATTTGGCAGCCAAATATATGTTACTTTAAAGAAAAGCAGCTTGGATAAAGCTGACTAATTTCGCGAAAAATGCTCCTGAATCCTTATATCAAGGTCAAATACTTAAGAAAGAAACCTTTTTCAATTTCTAATTTTTTTGCACCTCACTTTAAATATAATTTTTTTTTTAATTTAATGGCCGCCATTTTGAAACAAGATGGTTGATGAAACTGGCCAGCGAACTTGGTCGGGATACTGATGTATACTATCCACATGCCATCTTCCATCGAAATAGGCGAATAAGTGTGGTACTTCGTGACAAATACAAGATCGTTTCAAAGTGTTAGCCATGATAGAAATTCAAAGTGCTATAATTCAACCACTTTTTAAGATATAAACAAAAGAACAAATTTTCAGAAACAAAAACTGCTCCAGAATCTTTGTATCAAGGCCAAACATAAAAAAAAAATCTTTTTCATTTTCCAATTTTTTTAATACCTCATTTTAAATTTTAAATTACATTTTTTTTAAAAATGGCAACACTATTGAAACAAGATGGCGAATGAAGCTGGCCAACGAACTCGGTCGAGACATTGGTATGTACTATGTACAGACCAAGTTACATTCAAATCGGTTCATAAATACGCCTGTTATCGCGTGACAAAAATCAGGTCGTTTTAAAATCTCAGCCACAATAGAAATTCAAAATGTTATAACTCAGCCATTTTTTTAGATGTAGACGCAACAAAACCTGTTCCGGAATCTTTGTATTAAGGTCAAACACATACAAAAAAAAATCTTTTTCATTTTCCAATTTTTTGGTATCTCATTTAATTTTTTTTTTTTAAATTTTTTTAAATGGCCACCATTTTGAAACAAGATGGCGAATGAAGCTGGTCAACGAACTCGGTTGAGTTATTTGTATGTACTATGTACACACCAAGGTACATCCAAATCGGTTCATAAATACGTCTGTTATCACGTGGCAAAAATCAGGACGTTTCAAAATGTCAGCCACACTAGAAATTCAAAATGCTATAACTCAGCCATTTTTTAAGATATAGACGAAACAAAAACTGCTCCCGAATCTTTTTATCAAAGTCAAACACATAAGAAAAAATATTTTTTCAATTTTCATTTTTTTGCTACCACATTTCAAATTTAAATTTTTCTTAAAATTTTAAATGACCGCCATTTTTAAACAAGATGGCGGATGAAGCTGGCCAACGAACTCGTTCGAGACATTGGTCTGTACTATGTATAAACGAAGTTACATCCAAATTGGTTCATAAATACGCCTTTTATCGCGTGACAAAATTCAGGACGTTTCAAAATGTCAGCTTCGCTAGAAATTCAAAATGCTATAACTCAGCCATTTTTTAAGATATAGACGAAACAAAAACTGCTACGGAGTCTTTGTATAAAGATCAAATACATAAGAAAAAATATCTTTCCATTTTCCATTTTTTGGTACCACATTTCAAATTTAAAAATTTTTAAAATTTTTTAAATGGCCGCCATTTTGAAACAAAATGGCGGATGGAGCTGGCCAACGAACTCGGTCGATACATTGGTATGTACTATGTACACACCGAATTACATCCAAATCGGTTCATAAATACGAGAGTTACAGTGTGACATAGGTCAGATATATATATATATATATATATATATATCAATTTTGAACGGAGGGTGGTTTCGGGGTCTGGGGGTCATGATCGATGAAAATATACCAAAATTTTTTGAAATCGTTTTCCTCCGAACGGCTGCAATAGGTAGCTTTTTGTAAAGAAAGCTACCTAATTGTCACCCAAGTTGAAATTTAAGAAGAAAAAAAAAATACCTTCGGATAGAAGGTATTTTTCTGTGAGCAACGAAGACGGGTTTCCTGGTAGATAATAATAAAGACAGATATTTGTCTGTCCAGAGTTTTTCTTTGTCTGACCATACGTTTTTCTGTTCAGGACAAAATTTGACAGGAAGGTTACCTGTATGCCTGAAGATATGCACCTTGAAACAGGTTTTTAAATTTTTTTATTCGAATTTTTTCATTTAATTTTTTTAAGCTATTTTTTGTATTTTTTCGAGTTTCGTGCTTTTTTCGCCACATTCATAAAATGAATCTATTTTCAATCCATCTGTCCATTTTAGCCGAATATAGTAAAGTAGTTTTCTTCGATTTTTAAATATTTCGCGAATTTTTTATGTGATTTTTAACTTTTTTTCGCATTTTGACGTGATTTTATGGCACTAGTAAAAAGAATCAGGTTTCAGTCTTTTAGTTCGATGTACTAAATTTCGTCCTTGCGATTTTTGAATTTTTCACGAACTTTTTTTTTCATTTTTTAAGACCCCTGTGATTAGAAGAGATTTTATCTCACATTTGAAGACATTTTCGTCTTTAGAAAGGAAAATTTCTAGAAATTTTTATCTTTGATTCGCGACTCTTTGGTGTTATGAAGGCATAAAAGTTCAATTTTTAATAGGGAAAAGTACAATGCAGCAAAGTTGGCGGAACACTCCTGTGATTTGATTTGACAAAAATGTATCTTTATATTTAGTAAGGATGTTAGGTAATTTTAGGTAGCTTTCTTTACAAAAAAGCTACCTATTGCAGCCGTTCGGAGGAAAGCGATTTCAAAAAATTTTGGTATATTTTCATCGATCATGACCCCCAGACCCCGAAACCACCCTCCGTTCAAAATTGATATATATATATATATATATATCTGACCTATGTCACACTGTAACTCCCGTAATTATGAACCGATTTCGATGTAATTCGGTGTATACATAGTACATACCAATGTCTCGACCGAGTTCGTTGGCCAGCTTCATCCGCCGTTTTGTTTCAAAATGGCGACAATTTAAAAATTTTTAAAAATTTTTAAACTTGAAATGTGGTACCAAAAAATTCAAAATGGAAAAACATTTTTTTCTTATGTATTTGACCTTTATACAAAGATTCCGGAGCAGTTTTTGTTTCGTCTATATCTTAAAAAATGGCTGAGTTATAGCATTTTGAATTTCTAGCGTGGCTGACATTTTGAAACGTCCTGAATTTTGTCACGCGATAAAAGGCGTATTTATGAACCGATTTGGATGTAATTCAGTGTGTACATAGTACATACCAATCTCTCGACCGAGTTCGTTGGCCAGCTTCATCCGCCATTTTGTTTCAAAATGGCGGCCATTTAAATTTTTTTTAAAAATTTAAAATTTGAAATGTGGTACCAAAAAATTGAAAATGGAAAAATATTTTTTCTTATGTATTTGACCTTTATACAAAGATTTCGGAGCAGTTTTTGTTTCGTCTATATCTTAAAAAATGGCTGAGTTATAGCATTTTGAATTTCTAGCCTGGCTGACATTTTGAAACGTCCTGAATTTTGTCACGCGATAAAAGGCGTATTTATGAACCGATTTGGATGTAACTTTGTTTATACATAGTACATACCAATGTCTCGACCGGGTTCGTTGGTCAGCTTCATCCGCCCTCTTGTTTAAAAATGGTGGCCATTTAAATTTTTAAGAAAAATTTAAATTTGAAATGTGGTACCAAAAAATTAAAAATTGAAAAAAATATTTTCTTCTTATGTGTTTGACCTTGGTAAAAAGATTCGGGAGCAGTTTTTGTTTCGTCTATATCTTAAGAAATGGCTGAGTTATAGCATTTTGAATTTTTAGCGTGGCTGACATTTTGAAACGTCCTGATTTTTCTCACGTAATAACAGGCGTATTTATGAACCGACTTGGATGTACCTTGGTGTGTACATAGTACATGCAAATATCTCGACCGAGTTCGTTGGCCGGCTTCATCCGCCATCTTGTTTCAAAATGGCGGCCATTTAAAAAAATTAAAAAATAAAAAAATTTAAATGAGATACCAAAAAATTGGAAAGTGAAAAAGATTTTTTTTGTATGTGTTTGACCTTAATACAAAGATTCCGGAACAGTTTTTCTTTCGTCTATATCTAAAAAAAAATGGTTGAGTAATAGCATTTTGAATTTCTCTTGTGGCTGACATTTTAAAACGACCTGATTTTTGTCACGCGATAACAGGCGTAATTATGAACCTATTTGAATGTAACTTGGTCTGTACATAGTACATACCAATGTCTCGACCGAGTTCGTTGGCCAGCTTCATTCGCCATCTTGTTTCAAAAGGGTTGCCATTTAAAAAAAATTAAATTTAAAATTCAAAATGAGGTATTAAACAATTGGAAAATGAAAAAGATTTTTTTATGTGTTTGGCCTTGATACAAAGATTCCGGAGCAGTTTTTGTTTCTGAAAATTTGTTCTTTTGTTTATATCTTAAAAAATGGTTGATTTATAGCACTTTGAATTTCTAGCATGGCTAACATTTTGAAACGATCTTGTATTTGTCACGCGATAACACACGTATTCGCCTATTTCGATGTAAGAAGGCATGTGGATAGTGTACATCAACACCTCGACCAAGTTCGCTGGCCAGATTCATCAGCCATCTTGTTTCAAAATGGCGACCATTAAATTAAAAAATATATATATATTTAAAGTGAGGTGCAAAAAAATTAGAAATTGAAAAAGGTTTCTTTCTTAAGCATTTGACCTTTATATAAGGATTCAGGAGCATTTTTTGTTTGTCTTTACCTTAAAAAATGGCTCAGATATAGCAGTTTCAATTTCTATTGTGGGTGACATTTTGAAAAATCTGATTTTTTGCATGCGACAGCACTCCTATATATTAACCGATTCCGATGTGAGTGAGCATGTGCACAGCAATTACTAAGGTCTCGACCAAGTTCACTGCTTAGCCTCATCCACCATGTTGTGTTAAAATGACAGGCACTTTAAGAAATTGCCGAATTTGGCAGCCAAATATATGTTACTTTAAAGAAAAGCAGCTTGGATAAAGCTGACTAATTTCGCGAAATTATCATTCATTATATTGATAAAAATTAGAATTGAATCTCCTATATTCGGTTTCCACTAAATTGAGCTTCGTGTGTTTGAATGATATAATTTGGCTTTTTTAAAATAAGGATTATGAAAGCTACCTCTTCCTCCCGGCACTGGCCGGAAGGACTTTTTTTATCAGTATTTCAAATTCTCAACTTTAAAAAAGTCTGTAATATTACTTTGTACAAGTTTCTTCTAAAAAATACACTGTTCATAAAAATTTTCGCACTATTGTCATCCGAAGAATTCATGAGTAGCATTTTCGTGAAACTAGAACCCCCTTCTTATTGTATCGAAGGCTTTTAGAATTTCTTCTTTTGAATAGAAATGATTAAATATGTAAATAATTTCATTTTCATGCAATCAACTGAAATAAATTCTTACATCCGTCGTAACCAGCAACTTCTCCATTTAAATGTTGTACACGCACGAAAGTGCAATAAACTTCGTTATATAGAATATATTTTTCGTAATAGGGAGATTAATTTGCATGCTAATAGTGCGCAAAGTCAAGATTCAGCAGTAAATTTCGTTAAGTAGAAAACTTCGTTAAAGGGAAGTTTGACTGTATAATTATAACTATAAAAACAGCCGATAATGTATTAAAATATTATACTTTATTTTTTACATAAAATCTAGAGCGAAACAATAAAGTACAGTAAATACACAAAAAAGAAACATAACTTAATATTTATCACTGCCATCTTAATATTGTGCCATACGCAATATACAGTCGAACCCGGTTAAGACGCGTTTCAAGGGAATGGACCTAAGTCGCGTATTAAGCGGGATCGCGTATTAAACGTGATTTGTATAATGTTGCAGGAACTGGGCTTATTTGCACATCTAATCGTCTAAATGAACTTTAAAGCTTTCATTGATATGTTTATGGTCGAAAATTGTGTCTTATACATATATTTAGATTTAAATTTAATTGTATTTACCTTTACCCAGTCTATCTTTTTACAGGACAGACGGGAATAAAAACTGAAAATAAATATGGACTCAAATATGCGGCTTTATTGTCGATAATACGTTACAACCAAAGATAAAACAACAAAAGTAATTTTTCTGCTAGACTAATTTTTTTTTAAACAGAAAGAATAAAAATATTAAATTTTTGAAGCATAATCCAATTGTTAAAATCATATTTAGTACTTGTGATAATGAGTGCCAATATAATCTGTTCTTTTTAATGTAAGAAAAAAACTACCCTTATTAATCTTTGTGTAAATAGTATTGTTAACATAGCAAAAAGTAACGAAAACAGAAAACATAAAAGAATTATACACCAGCAATCGTATTTGTTTCATCTACGCAAGTTTTTCTTTCTTTTTTATTTATTTCTTTTTTTTTTTTTTGTATATAACATGCATTATAAAACATAATAGTGGTATAACATACATTTAAAAACTCACTAACAACAGGTATAATTATCTTTAATCATAATTTTATGACGTATCTGAGCATCCTGAATTCTTCTATGTATCTCTCTTTACTACAATAAAAAATACACGAAACGAGAGACAAAGAAAATTAGAACACGGGATCAAAGAAGAATTGCAGTGTTGCTAATTTAGAGGGGGTTTTTTATTCAAATATCTATCACTATTTTCAAAATGTTCCTTTAATTGATCTGTTATTAAATAAAGTAAATATTAGTATACAGAAACAGTGCTTTTTATATGAATAAAAAAATCCGCTAAAATGGAAACACTGGAGAAGAAAGAAGGAATTCTCATCTTCACCAAGGAATTCGCGTCTTAAACGTGATTTTTTACCACAAAGGACCGAAAATTTTTCGCGTATTAAGCGGGATCGCGTAATAACCGTTCGCGTCTTAAACGTGATATTTTTGCATTAGTCTTACGGGCGATGTTCAAGGGTGCGGAACAAATCCGCGTATTAAGCGGGATCGCGTATTAACCGTGAGCGTCTTAACCGGGTTCCACTGTAATTTCAATTCATTTTCAACCAACCAAATATACTTCCGCAGGTAGGTCGAGAGTCGATTTATGAAGCAAGTTAGTTGACTCAGGCTCGACTCCTCAAAATAGTGGAGATACCCATCCCTACAAAGAATATATATTTTAGAATTATATTATTTATGGGGTTCTAATTTCTTTTATACGTTCTCACTATGTCGACTCATGAATCATGTGTTAGTCGACCTAGACTCGACGTATCAAAATGAGAGGAGAAAAGGAGTGCCCATCGCTTACTTTAGTTACCTATTATTATCGGTTTCTTGTGAACCGATTACTAGATTCGGAATAAAGAGTGTCTCACTCTGTCGACTCATGAAACATGTGTTAGTCGACCTAGACTCAACGCATCAAAAGTCAAAATGAGAGGAGGTAAGGAGCTGCCAATCGCTTACTTCAGTTATCTATTATTATCGGTTTCTTGAGAACCGATTACTAGATTTTGGATACAAACTGCCCAGGCTGTTGAATCCTAAAAGATGGTTCTTTTTACTAAAATATTTAATTCAATATTCTTTTTGGTGTGAGTTAAATAATAATAGTCTAGTGGGTTATTTTTTATACATACAGTAGATCCTTCCTAAAGTGACCACGTTCCGTTCCAATAAAAATGGGTCCTCCGAGAGGTGGTCTCTTAATGGAGGTAATCTTTAAATCTAGATTTTAATTGTTGAAAAAAGGTAACAATTAATGTTACTAAAATTTATTTATTACGTTAGGAAAAAATATGAAAATATCAAAACAAAAGTTAATTACATAAATTAATGACTGCAGAATTTAGTTCTATTTTCCAACTAAAATGACATGTTCAATGTGTGTTTAATGCTAATGATACTTTACGCAACTTTATACGCAACTTTATACGCAAAAAAGAAATAAAAATAATAAAAATAATAATAATTAAAAAAAATGCTGAAACTAAAAACATAAAAATCATAATTATTGGTTCATTTAAATGAAGTTTTTGTCTTCAATTGTGTGCGAGTCATAATCGTACTTCATATGAAAATAGCCTCATATTTTTAGATTTTTGAGAAAGGAACAATGTTTTGGAGGAAATGTATTAGAGACACTGTTGATGGACAACAGTAGAGAAATTCATGTCTGGATTCAGAGAAATTCAGGTCAGATATTTCCGTGATATTTTCGTAGCACAGAGAAACATAATGAGAAATTGAGCCTGGCTGTTTTTTATATTTCTTTTGAAAGTTTAACTATTTTACTATTAAAGAACTCAGAAAGGTAGTCAGCAAAATAATAAAAAATTCTTTTTTTATTTTTTAAAAAAAAGAAGTATTTCAAAAATCCATAATTTCCCAACTCTAAGCTCAAATTTCCCAAGTTCATATATATTGCGGGGGGGGGAGAGCTCCCCCCCCATAACCCCCATCGCGACGCCTCTGTTTGTGATTCGGTATGTTATTTTTTTTTTTTTTTTTTTTTTTTTTTTTTTTTTTTTTTACAGCTTTTGCACACGTTTGGAATATAGAATAGAAATTGCTATCCTGTGGCATCTTCAAGTCGATTTTCTTCAAAAATTTATACAAACCTTGCGTTATTACATTACATCTCAATATAAAATTTCGTTGAAATATATTCGTAAATTCCCTACGTAAACGGCAAAAAATCGACAAACTCGCTATCACAGCGTCCCTTTACGGAATATCGATAATATCAACTCGGACTTGCTGGTCATAGCCATACAGTTATATATCAAATGCATGACATCGTACACTTTCCTATGATATAAAGAGAGCACACTGACAGACAGACATTTTGTAAAAACTTTTTTGTTTTCGGGGTCTCTGATCATTAAAATGCGTAAATGAGTCGAAAGAATTTCGATTTCAATATTCTCTTACATGATATATATAAAAATTATAGAAACTGTAATAATTTACAGAAACAAAAATAAAGAACTCACACAAGAGTTTTTGAAAAGAACTGTTTAATGATAAAAATGGTTTACTGTTCATGAAAATTACAAAAATCATGACTCGGCACTCGGGCCGGGCCGGGAACGGGCCATACTTTTTTCTGAAGGCTCGGGGCGGACCGGGCCTAGTCACTACACTTTACGGGCCGGGCCGGACTCGGGCCTTACTTTTTTCCTGAAGGTTCGGGCCGGGCCGGGCCTAACATATTTTTTCTGCACAGAGCCGGTACTGGTTTCATTCCTAATCTTCACGGCCCAAAATTTTCATTCCTAGTTTTGACCCAGCCCGTATGAAAATCATTTCTCGGCGTGTCCTGGTCCGTTCAAAGGTCAGTAAAATTAGGCTTGGCACAAATTTTTTTTCAAAAAATGTATACATTTTTAAATCACTATTATTCTACAATTAAACATTCAAATTCATTCTTTTTAAAGAATAGCAGATTTCTACGCTTATTAAAATATATTTAAATTAAAATATAGTAAGACGTGTGAAAAAGAACCTGTCTACGACGGAATGTTGTTTTAAACTGAAAAACGTGTTGATCCATGCAAAATTAATATATTATACTACGTAAGAAAAGAATATAGAATAAATTTACACTTGCTAAGAAGGGAACTTGTCTATAACGCATTTTTTTGTTCTTTTTTATGCAATTCCGTCTTAGATTTTACTGTATAGCATTTTTCAGATTTTTAACACTTCAATACATGGAATATGGATTAATAATATTAATGATAACTGAAACATTTACATACAAGAAATAGAGATTCATTAAAAAAAAAAAAAAAAATATCGCACCCAGCGGCACTTCTATAAAAATGAAGATTACAAACATGAAAAGAAAAGTTAAGATAAATATTTCGGTCTGAACTCTCGTACGAGACAAATTTTTAACCAAATCGACGTAAAAATCAATGTTTTGTAGAAATTCACTCGGGCCGGGCGAGGCTCGGGCCGAGATTTTAACTTTTTTTCGGGCCGGGCCGGCTCGGGCCGAAATTTTTGCTGTTATACCGGGCCGAGCCGGGCCAATAAAATTTTTTCTACGGGCCGGTTCGGGCTCGGGCCGAACTTTTAACTTTTTTATTGGGCAGGGCCAAAAATGTTTTTGTTCGGGCCGCGCCGAATTTTTTTTCTCTGAGTCGGGCCGGGACCGGGCCTGGTAATGTCGGCCCGTGCAGACCTCTACCACATATAGTGGCCATTTTATGAACTGTTTGATGGGAAATATTATAATAATAATTCTGAAAGAAATAATAAAGAGTATGTATTGTTATAGAAATTTTTTTCTAAATTTATGAGTCTAGAAATTTTTTATTTTGTCGGTTTTGAATTGATGTCAAATGGCCTTTACGTTATTTTAACTACCTATATTTTTATAATTTTGAAGTTGTGTTATGTTCTTAGTCTCAAATATTTTTTAATCTGCATACTGCCGCCGATGTATTACCTAAGGCTATTTCCATGAGTACTTCTAGTGTAAGTCACAAGCTACGATTTTTGGCTACATGTATTTTGGAACGAAAAAATGTGACTTATTTTATGGAAGATATCTCATTAATTGAATAAGGCCAAGCAACTTTAACAAAATAACGGTGGCCAACAAGCATAGCAATTATCAGCTATGTGACTTACACTACAAAAACCCATGGAATTAGCCCTAAAAAAGTCTAAACTGGAGTGATCGCTTAATCATAGTTATCTTAACCCCTTGGGGACCAGCGACACGTATACGTGCCACATGAAGCACTCAGAATCCTTGTTTTTTTCACCAGTAAAATTTGCCTTATTTAATCATCGTATTTTCTCGATTCAAGAAGACACAAATTTCGGCTTTTAAAAAACGGTGACAAAAGATTAAAAAATTCGTAAAAGTCTCCCGTCCCGAAGGGGTTAATAAGAAAACCTAAATTCACAAGTTATTTTAATTTCAGTGTAACTAATATGTGCTTCCCTATCACTATTTAAATATTGTAATTATGTAATAAGAAGCTAGTTTTAGATATGGTAATTAGGAAAGGCTTCTTGAAAAGCGAGAAAAATAAATAATTTACTTTGAAGATATGATGAAATCTACAATGAAGGTCATTGTTTTGAAATAATGTTAAACAAAATAATTATAATAATAATAAATAATAATCGCAAGTAATAGCTTTGCAAGTACTCATTTTTATCAGCGTTCGTACGCATCACGGGAGTTCAATACCAAATTTTTCGTAAAGTAATATTAGCTTTATTTAATGAAGGAATTGTTTGTTTAAATATAGCGACATATATGAAAATTCAAGCATTCAAATACCCTGAATCATCTGCGGCGTCGAATGCTGTTTATGGCAATATTTAACAGGAAATACAGAAGAAAGCTCCACCCATTTTATATTACTAAACTGGCTGCTATGATGTTTTTTACTGTAAGGGTGAGGGGAAAAGTATGTCCTTTTCCCCATATATATATATATATATATTGTAAGTATGCAGTTTTCACCAAATATAATTTTTTCTGTATTTATATGTATACAACCTATATAAAATCAGTTCCAGCATAGAAAAATTCATAGTTAGGATAAAAATACAGCCACCTGAAAATGTCTTAAAGATAAATATTGTAACCTCTGTTACTGGAGAACATCCACTCAATTTACAACATTTACATTCTATGAAAATACAGACTGACAGAGTGACAGACAGACATTTTCTAAAACCATCAAATCGTGTTCAGGACATTCTAAAATGTATAAATCCGTCGAAAACCGCAAGTCGAAAATTTTCACGAATCCAATACTTTCTTCTTGTAAAGATAGACGAAAGTAAAAATATAGTGAAAAATTGCGAGTAACAGAAATTATATATATTAACAGAAATTACATTTTTGTAAGAGAATCAACACATTGACAAGCATTGAACAACACAAATTAGACAGTAGATTTGCATTTACATTAATCTAAAAACAATGACACCACTGAATCACGTTGGTGGATTTTTATTATGCATATGAATTTTAAACTAGATTTTTGATGATTTATCTACATCTGTTACAAGTATGCTGTAACAGAAGTTACAGATAACAGATGTTACATTTAACAAAGAAAAAAATTCTATTTTCTATAGTTTTATAAAAATATGTAAATATTGCATATATTTAAATTAAATTAACTTAATTTCTTATAATAAAAAAAAAAAAACTTCAATTAAAATGACAATATTTAAATTTAAAATTTATGCAACAGGGGTTACAAACAGAAAACACACTAACTTGGAATTCAGATGTTTCAGCTTATTGACCACATGTGTGCAGAACAAATTTAAAATGGTTGTAGCATAGCTTTTCTAGTACTTTTACATACAACTAAGCTCAGTAGTACTCTCTGTTTGGGACGATGGAAGTCATTTCTTTAGTAAGAAAAGTTAGAGTAACAGAGGTTACAATTTCAGTATACAAAATTTAATATTATAATAAAATAATAAAAAATATATATATTTCAGTGTCTCGGGTCTAACAGTTAAAATACTAGTAAATCTGCAGATCAGGAGCCTCAACGTCATCTTTGCAAGTCATTGTTTTTTAACACTCATTGCATAATATTCAACTTCCTACAAATCGCTTTTTAAAGTTTTCAAATTACATAAATATTTATGAGCATACAAGATACTTCGTAAAGTTTCAGAAATTAAAAGTGTTAAACAAGTGGTTGTACATTGATGTTCTGAAATTCTGATGAGCTACTTATTCTGGTAATTTTTTTAATCAAAAATTGCATTTCTTCAGGGGGGCTCTGCCCCCCTGAACCCCCGTAGTCTATTTAAATTTACATTCGTAATTTTTTATTGATTGTGCGGATGGTTATAGTATATCTTAGATTTTTTTTACGCTGTGATTTATAAGGATAAGCATAAGTTTTTTTATAAATTAATAAAATTTAAATTTAAAATAAAATATTCATGTTAACCGTACACAGACAATAAATCTTGAAGTGACGCCAAAAATGTAACCATAAAATCCACTACATTCGGCACAACACAACGACGTGCTTAAACGTATGAAGTCAAAGAATTTGGTCCCTGTTCCACGTGCTTGTTTTGTTTGGGCCGAATGAGGGCATTTAAATCTGAGCGATAACGCACATCGTATTGCAAACTGTTTTTACGGCATACTGCATCTCCATCTATCTCTTTCCTCCGTGAATAATAGTTAATTTTATTTTACCCAAGATCTTTTTATTCCAGCATCTTTGTTTTCGATAAATGACGTCTAATTCACCTGCGTACTTACTCAAAACTTTTCATCTTGTTATATTAAGAAATACTCGAGAGTTTTCTTTTTATTTTTAATATGTCGCCATATTAATTTTTCTATTCTTAATTTTATTTTTCATTTTCCTGTTTCACGACAAAACATTTCAATTGAAAATTGTTTAAAAGAAAATATTATTCCGGGTTTTGATTTTCTTGGCAACAATTAAAGAAATATTGGTAAATGTTATGGGAAAATGTTACGTTATTCTCTATGAAAATAATGATCTTTTGTATTTTTAAGCAAAATATTTCAATAAAATAAATGAAATATTGCCTATTATTATTTCTGGGCTAAAATCCTTCTATATGCAAAGATACAAATGCATTAATTCATCTGTTTTGACATTGGCTTTACTCAAGCATTATACACGCAATTATACTAATATTATTAGGACCAAATACGTTGCTAGGCAACAGAGAAAGAAAAGGAAAAAAAATGAAATATGCATTATGTCAATTTGATAAAACAAAATCCTTTATATTGTTGGAAAACATGCATAAAATTCCCCCCAATATTATAAACCTAATTTAAAAAATCTCGCAAATATATTGACATAATTTATTGGAATAATTTAATGTTATTTAAAAATTTCAGCATCAAAAATTTACCATTTAAATCCATTTTTCATATGAGCCATTTCTTTCAACAAATGAAAATCTGAAAATCGTCTGACTTGCCATTGAAAAGCATTATAGAGCAAAATAAAATGTTCCATATTTCCCGAACGAATGAACCAAATTTAACCAAAAACTATACAGCTAAGTCCGGGTACCTTATCAACATGCCCAGTGAATTTCAAGCCGATCGGATGCTTTTTGCGGCAGTTATCGCGGAACAGACAGACAGACTAACAGACAGACAGACTAACAGAAACCAAAACTTTTCGTGTCTCCACAGTAAGCCTTCACTGACGTTTCGGCAACTAGTAAATCTGCAGATCAGGAGCCTCAACGTCATCTTTGCAAGTCATTGTTTTTTAACACTCATTGCATAATATTCAACTTCCTACAAATCGCTTTTTAAAGTTTTCAAATTACATAAATATTTATGAGCATACAAGATACTTCGTAAAGTTTCAGAAATTAAAAGTGTTAAACAAGTGGTTGTACATTGATGTTCTGAAATTCTGATGAGCTACTTATTCTGGTAACTTTTTAAATCAAAAATTGCATTTCTTCAGGGGAGCAGGGCCCCCCTGAACCCCCGTAGTCTATTTAAATTTACATTCGTAATTTTTTATTGATTGTGTGGATGGTTATAGTATATCTTAGATATTTTTTACGCTGTGATTTATAAGGATAAGCATAAGTTTTTTTTTATAAATTAATAAAATTTAAATTTAAAATAAAATATTCATGTTAACCGTACACAGACAATAAATCTTGAAGTGACGCCAAAAATGTAACCCTAAAATCCGCTACATTCGGCACAACACAACGACGTGCTTAAAAAAAAAAAAAAATAAATAAATAAAAAAAAAATAAAAATAATGAACTTTTGTATTTTTAGGCAAAATATTTCAATAAAATAAATAAAATAAATGAAATATTGTCTATTTTTATTTCTGGGCTAAAATCCTTCTATATGCAAAGATACAAATGCATTAATTCATCTGTTTTGACGTTGGCTTTACTCAAGCATTATACACGCAATTATACTAATATTATTAGGACCAAATACGTTGCTAGGCAACAGAGAAAGAAAAGGAAAAAAATGAAATATGCATTATGTCAATTTGATAAAACAAAATCCTTTATATTATTGGAAAACATGCATAAAATTCCCCCCAATATTATAAACCTAATTTAAAAAATCTCGCAAATATATTGACATAATTTATTGGAATAATTTAATGTTATTTAAAAATTTCAGCTTCAAAAATTTACCATTTAAATCCATTTTTCATATGAGCCATTTCTTTCAACAAATGAAAATCTGAAAATCGTCTGACTTGCCATTGAAAAGCATTATAGAGCAAAATAAAATGTTCCATATTTCCCGAACGAATGAACCAAATTTAACCAAAAACTATACAGCTAAGTCCGGGTACCTTATCAACATGCCCAGTGAATTTCAAGCCGATCGGATGCTTTTTGCGGCAGTTATCGCGGAACAGACAGACAGACTAACAGACAGACAGACTAACAGAAACCAAAACTTTTCGTGTCTCCACAGTAAGCCTTCACTGACGTTTCGGCAACTAGTAAATCTGCAGATCAGGAGCCTCAACGTCATCTTTGCAAGTCATTGTTTTTTAACACTCATTGCATAATATTCAACTTCCTACAAATCGCTTTTTAAAGTTTTCAAATTACATAAATATTTATGAGCATACAAGATACTTCGTAAAGTTTCAGAAATTAAAAGTGTTAAACAAGTGGTTGTACATTGATGTTCTGAAATTCTGATGAGCTACTTATTCTGGTAACTTTTTAAATCAAAAATTGCATTTCTTCAGGGGAGCAGGGCCCCCCTGAACCCCCGTAGTCTATTTAAATTTACATTCGTAATTTTTTATTGATTGTGTGGATGGTTATAGTATATCTTAGATATTTTTTACGCTGTGATTTATAAGGATAAGCATAAGTTTTTTTTTATAAATTAATAAAATTTAAATTTAAAATAAAATATTCATGTTAACCGTACACAGACAATAAATCTTGAAGTGACGCCAAAAATGTAACCCTAAAATCCGCTACATTCGGCACAACACAACGACGTGCTTAAAAAAAAAAAAATAAATAAATAAATAAAAAAAAAATAAAAATAATGAACTTTTGTATTTTTAGGCAAAATATTTCAATAAAATAAATAAAATAAATGAAATATTGTCTATTTTTATTTCTGGGCTAAAATCCTTCTATATGCAAAGATACAAATGCATTAATTCATCTGTTTTGACGTTGGCTTTACTCAAGCATTATACACGCAATTATACTAATATTATTAGGACCAAATACGTTGCTAGGCAACAGAGAAAGAAAAGGAAAAAAATGAAATATGCATTATGTCAATTTGATAAAACAAAATCCTTTATATTATTGGAAAACATGCATAAAATTCCCCCCAATATTATAAACCTAATTAAAAAAATCTCGCAAATATATTGACATAATTTATTGGAATAATTTAATAATGTTATTTAAAAATTTCAGCATGAAAAATTTACCATTTAAATCCATTTTTCATATGAGCCATTTCTTTCAACAAATGAAAATCTGAAAATCGTCTGACTTGCCATTGAAAAGCATTATAGAGCAAAATAAAATGTTCCATATTTCCCGAACGAATGAACCAAATTTAACCAAAAACTATACAGCTAAGTCCGGGTACCTCATCAACATGCCCAGTGAATTTCAAGCCGATCGGATGCTTTTTGCGGCAGTTATCGCGGAACAGACAGACAGACTAACAGACAGACAGACTAACAGACAGACAGACTAACAGAAACCAAAACTTTTCGTGTCTCCACAGTAAGCCTTCACTGACGTTTCGGCAACTAGATTTTATGATTACATAAAAACAGTTAAAAATGTGATTTTAAATATTATTAGCTAAAACCTTAAATTGAAAACTATGCCTAGAGTTATCTGGACAGACTGTTTTGTTAGTCAAGATGAATAAAAATGGATCATTTAAAATAAAGAAAAATTATATTTTAAAGCTTTTATCCAGTTTTGCATACTAATACTTTTTGCAGTCCTTTCACAGAAACTATATTTCTCAAATCCCGGAATATTTCATCCATAACTCCGGAATGAATTCTGCCGTTATATATTTTACTGATCATGTTTCTGTTTTTTTAAAACAAGCGAAGTAGTCATTTTGTTTTTAGAAATGTCAGAAATATTTTAATACTTTTTATGCTGGCATTTAACGAGAACATTAGAAAATTCTCCGCTCTAATTATATTACCGATTTTTCTCTGTTGATATTCTTTTTTAGAATGCTAATCATATTGGCGATGGGCGGAGTACAGAAGAAAAAAAAAGGCGGGCTTTCTTCATTTTCATTTTTTGAGTGTTTTCCCGAAAACAAGAGATTGTCGGAAAATAAGCTCCAGTGTGTTTTTTAGTATGCTTTTGATTTAAGCCCTGCCCAAGAAAAAACGCTTCACTTTCTTAAATAGTCAATTTCTATTACATCTTTCTGACTTTCAAAATGCGTTCATGCATGATAGTGATAAAGAATTTAATGAATGTGTACCTACTTTAAAGTAATAATTTTTAAGGCAATAATTTAATTTTTCCTATAGAAAATATTACGGATAAAAAAGCCAAAAATTCACTTTTCCCTTTACTTTTCGTTTGCATTTTAAATCAAAATGAGCTTTAGCATTTCCTCCCCTTTAAAAATGACGCAGTTCTACATGCAAAAACATTTCGTTTTTTGTTGGTTTAGTTCTTAATTTTGAGGCCAATGAAATAAAAAACTTTATGAAAAATACAATTTTGATGCAATTATGAAAAAATATTTCACTTTCAAGATTTGAAATTTACGCTTTATGTTTAAATGATGGCATTTTCACTCACAAAAGCACACTTTCTTTTCAGGAACTATGAATAAAAATTCTCATTTCCAGACAATGGCATGACTGCTTTCAATTTGTACAAAGTTTGGCTATGTAGAAAGAAAATAAGTTGTTACAAATAAAAAAGTGTAAAGTGTTGCCGTGAGAAAAATATACCTCATCTAAAAATACGCCCTAAACAGTCCGTTGGGGGAAAAAATGGTTTAAGATCAAGTCTTGTTTTCGTGGAAACATAGTAACAATCTATCGCCGCACGGTGAGTGATTTACCTATTCTAGCTGGACAAAAGTCGATTTTTAAAAGTTTATCCTAGCGCAATTTATTTTTTGCCTGTTATAACTCAATAGTTAGGGCATTGTACCCTGCTATAGCAGGGTTCGCACGCTATCCAGCCACGCCCCATTTTGTAAGGACTCTATCATTAGTAATCGCATAAACCAATCTTCTATCTAATGAATCGTGAAGAAAATGATCTTTATAATAATACTAATGATTGAGTCCTTACACCTTACAATATGGGGTATGGCTTAATAGCGTGTGAACCCTGTATTGGTTTTGATATAAATATAATTGTATGGTCCATACACTAGCACAAAGTTGGTGCTTCGTAATTGGAAATGAATCAATCAAGTTGAGTATAGTTCTTTAATCTGCTACTTGAAGCGGAATAAAATATACTGGCCGATTATGGACGCTTCCAAACTAAATATGGACTTTTTTTTTTTTTATCAGATTTATGAGCATAAAGTTTGCACATATCAGCTGTTATTTCATATTTAATGTCGCAAAAAACTCTGTAATTTTTTTTTACAATTTTTCAGTTTTAATATAGAAAAAGTTATATGATAAAGCACGATTAAGCTCAATTTTTCATATGATTAAATAGCTTAGATTATTACCTTTTCGTTCCAATTTAATTTGTCTGGCCCTAGGTGCCCTCCCAGTTTTTAGAATTATTTTTAGTTTAGTAAGTCTAAATAATTTCTTTTGAAATTTTAGTTCAAGTTCCATTTTCTTTTTACCAAAGACAGCAGAATTTAAGTTGAAGAACATAAAATTAAGCGTCAATCAGATTATGAAACATTTTTCAACGCATTCGGACAACTACTATAATAAAACTTCATAGCTTAATAACGTAAAAAAACGATGCATAAGTACTAATAACTTATAAAACATATAACACGTTTGAAAGCACAATTTCACCTAAAGTCGAAAAAATAGCTAAAAATTTTGTACATCCCTGTATATGAACTATAGATTTATCATATAATTCACAATATGCTAAAATTTATAACAGTTAGTGAACGAATAGCACAGTTGGAAATTCGTCGTCAGCAGTTTCCGTCAATAAACGGAAATGTACTTCAGATGTTTTGTGCAGCCATGTATATAATTTATATGCACTAAATAGTATTCAATTTTTATAATTTAAAAAAAGCTTTCTACAACTGAAGACGTACTTTCATCAATTATTGTTCATACAGAGAAAAATATAACTGATTTATTTTGTGTATATGAAAGATGAATGGCACATCATATTCAACAGTAAGCATCTTATAGAGCAACTCGGAGATATATATCAATTTAAATACTTTTGAAATAGTGTAACATGAACAAAATACACCACAGAGAATTTTTCAGAATGTAACATACCTATATGTACAACAATAACAATAATGTAACATAATTATTTTTAGTGTCCTTGTAAGTGATGGATAAATGCTATCCGTACCATATTCTATAGCAATCATCTGGTAGTGCACTTTATAGATATGCATATAAATTTCAAAGTGTTTGAAATTATAAAAAATCATTAAAAACCACCGCAAACGATTCTTCTCCCATAGGCCGTAATGTAATAAAATACTTTTAAATGTCCCTGTAACGAAATTACGACTGTTACGCGCTGAATTTTGCAATACCTAACATTCAATAGAGAATATCAGTAACATTTTTCAATTTCATGGTGATGCGACTATATTGACACCAAAAATAATTTTGGCCAGCTAGAATCGGCAAATCACCCACCGTGCGGCGTACCTGTACAGTGTAATAACGTTGAATGAAAAAATTGCTAAATTAGAAAAAGCAGATGCTGAAGTCCGAAATACTGTGCCTGATTACACATACACAAATTTTTACATTTTTTTAAAAAAAGAAATTTTAGTCTTTCTTAATATACAGAATTCTACTTTTAATTAAGACGTAAGTCTTTTTTTATGAAAAATGTGTAGGAAGTTTGCCTAGCCGTTAATCAGAACCTGCTGCAGTTACCACATAGAGTATTTTTAAGCAAAATAAATAAATAAGACAAAAATTAAAAATAAAATAATGTTTTATTATATAAAGTAAAAAAAAAAAAAGTTGGTAGATGTCCTATATAACGAAACAGATTTTATTTTTTAATTTAATTTTTAACGAATTTAATTTACCTTTTTTTTTTTTTACTTCAGTAATCAAAATAAGTTAAAACACATATTTTTTTATGAATTTATGCAAAAATTTACTATTTAAAATTAACATTTGGTTTGGCTGATTATAATGATCAGTAATGTTAAAATTGTGATAAAAAAAATCCATAATTATACAGTTAAAAGAATAATGCTGACAAAAATGATAATGATGTTAAACAACAATAATAAAAGAACACAGATTACATTCACACCTGTTCCAAAACCTTATCCCCCCCCCCCACCTTTATCTTGTTCTGTGCATGCCCATAAGTACATCTATCAAAATCTTTACAATGTAGCTCGTTTTATCCTTTTTCTTCACAAAATATGTAGTAAAATTGTATTTACAAAATATTTTTAGAATAAAAAGAAAAGTGCCCAGTTAAACTGATGGTATTTACCTCACAGGCTGTTTAACTAATTGTATATTATATTCTTATTTCAAAGAATAATGCCGCTCAAAAAATAAGTGAAGGGGATCAGCCCCCGTTTCCCCCCTTTACACTTAACCAATGAACCTCATAATCTAATGAGGGAAGATCCTTAACATAATAAACCGGTATACCAAATTGAAGCAAATCAGATAATTTTGTCTGAAAAAAACCTTATCGCTAAATTAAGGTGGGGGGGGGGGGATGGTCTAACCCCTCTTTCCTTTTTATACTTAACTAATGAACCTCCAAATCTAATTAGGAAAGCTCCTTATCAGAATGCAAAAAGAAAAAAAAAAATAAAGTAAATGGGATAATTCAGCATGAACATTCATTTATCTAAATTAAGTGGAGAGGACGTGCCCCCCTTTCCCTCTTTTATACTTAACCAATGAACCTCCAAATTTAATGAAGGAAGCGCCATATCGGAATAAACCGGTATATCAAATTTGAAGCAAATCGAATAATTCTGCGTGAAAAACCTATCTATGTAAATTAAGGAGGGACTAGCCCTCCCTTTATACTTAACCGATAAGCCTCCATATTTAATCAAGGCAGCTCCTTAACAAAATAAACCGGTATACCAAATTTGGAGCAAGTCGAATAACTACATGAAAAACCCATTTATCTAAATTAAGGGGGGGGGGGCTCTAGTCCCCCTTTATACTTAACTAATGAAACTCCAAATCTAATCAACGCAGTTTCTTAACATAATAAACCGGAATATTAAATTTCGAGCAAATTGAATAATTCTGCATGAAAAACCCATTTATCTAAATTAAGGGTGGGTAGCCCCCCTTTCCTCCCTCTATACTTAACTAATTACCCACCAAATTTAATCAGGGAAGCTCCTTAACATAATAAACTGATATACCAAATTTGGAGCAAATCGAATAATTCTGCAGGAAAAACCCGTTTATCTAAATAAAGGGGGCGGGGTTTCCCCCCCTTTATGAACCAATGAATCCCCAGAACTAATCAGGGAAGTGCCTTATCAGAATGAACCTAGAAAAAAATTTGAAGCAAATCGGATGTTTCTACCAAGATTTACCGCGTTAGGTACATACATATATACAGAACGGGCGGGCACATTGGCTGTCTGGCTTTGATAGCCTGTGAGCTAAAAATTAAAAAAAAAAAAAAATAAATAAATAAATTTCTTAGATATTAATACAAATGCAGGCTTGTATCGTTTTATGGGTTTTGAAGCTATTCAGTGTATGATAAATTCTCTAATGTGTACCTGAAATTGCCTTAAATGAAACTGAAAGATTTCCCCCCTCATAAAAGTGTAATATCCATCAAGAAAAAGACATGTTGAAGATGATCATTTAAACATTAATCTCACACCAGAAATGTCTTAAAATAAACTGTTTATAATAATATACATGAATTAAGTCATATACGTTAAACATTATTGAAGATTTATAAAACAGCAGTCACCACTGCTGCTATATAACATATATTACTGTCCCATATTTATATCCTAGTTTAGGGCACGGAATGTATTGCAGCTTTTTATCATAAGCCACTAACAGATTTCTTTTATGATCACGAATATAGAATGGGGAAAAGAAGTTCTTGAATTTAGGTGATCATTAAGCCGTTAAAGACGCAGTGATTAGTGGAGTTTTCAAATTTTTATTAAAAGCATAGAAGTTACTAATTTTATTAATTTTAATTATTTTAAAATGGTCATAATAGGAATATGACTAGTTCTTTTCTTTTCTATATATAATTGCTTGTGACACTGCCTGGCACACAGCTAGCAGATACTAGCTTTGGAAAAGAATCCAAGTTAACTCATATTCCCGAATTCGTATTTTATACCAAAATAAAATTTTATTTAATTTCATTTTCTAATCACATAAGGTTTTTTATTTCATTTAATCAATCATCTATCTATTCACGGCTAAACTCGATCGCCTGCATTATACGGCCTTCATAATATCCATCAGTTTCGGAATCGTTAAAGACTACAGTCGCCGCCAGATGGCGCAAATACCTAGTCTAAATTATCCTACATTAGAGAGAAATTGGACATTGACGAAATGTTCGCCATTTCCGGTACAAAGTAAGTGGAACGCCGTACAATGCAATTCATTTTCATCAGCGTCTAATACTCTTTATTCTATTAAAATTATGAAAATTTCATTTTATATGTCTCCAGACAGTTTTTCGAAATATAAATATAAGCACATTTCCATTTTAATGAGTAAAAATTCTCAGAAAATGCATTTTTTACCCTATTTTTAGGTGCGTTCGTAATTATATAAATACGTAGCACCTATAGTCGTCGTTCAGTCCGTCCGTCCGTCCGTCTGTCCGCATGTAACAGAGCAAAAACTACCCAACCGAATGGTCTGAAATTTCAAATATATGATTGTTGCAAAATTTTGTCGAGCCATTTCAAATTTTATGAAAATCGGATGTATAGTTTAATTACAGGGACAGTCAAAAGTTTTTCTTTACATTACGGCCAATGGGAAAAATTATTGCAAGTGCATTTTAATGATATTACAGCCTTCCGAATGATCTGAAATTTTAAAGATATAACTGTTGCAAAATTTTGTCGAGCCCTTTCAAATTTTAGGAAAATCGGATGTATAGTTTAATTACAGGGCAGTCAAAAGTTTTTCTTTACATTACGGCCAATGGGAAAAATTATTGCAAGTGCATTTTAATGATATGAGAGCCTTCCGAATGATCTGAAATTTTAAAGATATAACTGTTGCAAAATTTTGTCGAGCCCTTTCAAATTTTAGAAAAATCGGATGTATAGTTTAATTACAGGGACAGTCAAAAGTTTTTCTTTACATTACGGCCAATGGGAAAAATTATTGCAAGTGGATTTTAATCATATTAGAGCCTTCCGAATGATCTGAAATTTTAAAGATATAACTGTTGCAAAATTTTGTCGAGCCCTTTTAAATTTTAGGAAAATCGGATGCATAGTTTAATTACAGGGACAGTCAAAAGTTTTTCTTTACATTATGGCCAATGGGAAAAATTATTGCAAGTGCATTTTAATGATATTACAGCCTTCCGAATGGTCTGAAATTTTAAAGATATAATTGTTGCAAAATTTTGTTGAGCTGTTTCAAATTTTAGGAAAATCGGATGTATAGTTTAATTACAGGGACAGTCAAAAGTGTTCCGTTACATTACGGGGAATGGGAAAAAAATATTGGAAGTGCATTTTAATGATGTATCAGACTATGCGCTTTATGAAGTGCAAAAAATTATACATTCAGTACAATATGGGGTGCAAAAAATAATTATAAAACTAGTTATAGTACGAACGCACCTCATTTGCCACGTTTGACGAGCAATTTCCAACTTGTTTTTTTTTTTTTTGTACTAATTAAAATAGTGGGTAGAGGAAGATTGGGCATGTAAGAATTTTATTTTAATTTCGCAATATTTGAGAAAATAATTTTTAACGAATATCAGATAGAAAAAGAACAATAGAATTCAACTTTTAAAAACTATCTCCATTACTACGCATTTTAAAACAACAGTAATTGTTATCATTTTCACCAACATTTATTACTATTTATCATTATCACCAACCATTTTCAAGCATTGATAATATCAGAAACAATAAAATTTGAACATATCATATACCACTCCTATTTAAATATGTATCTGATTCAAAGTTAATTTAATATGTGGATTGAAAATATTTTATGGTAAGTTTCTATGTATTACTACTTCTCTTTCATTTTTTTTTCTTTTTAATGGAAGATTTACCGTCCCAACTACATTACCGATTTTTAGGTGCGTTCGTAATTATATAAATACGTAGCACCTATAGTCGTCGTTCAGTCCGTCCGTCCGTCTGTCCGTCCGTCTGTCCGTCCGTCTGTCCGCATGTAACAGAGCAAAAACTACCCAACCGAATGGTCTGAAATTTCAAATATATGATTGTTGCAAAATTTTGTCGAGCCATTTCAAATTTTATGAAAATCAGATGTATAGTTTAATTACAGGGACAGTCAAAAGTTTTTCTTTACATTACCGCCAATGGGAAAAATTATTGCAAGTGCATTTTAATGATATTACAGCCTTCCGAATGATCTGAAATTTTAAAGATATAACTGTTGCAAAATTTTGTCGAGCCATTTCAAATTTTAGGAAAATCGGATGTATAGTTTAATTACAGGGACAGTCGAAAGTGTTCCGTTACATTACGGGGAATGGGAAAAATTATTGCAAGTGCATTTTAATGATATTACAGCCTTCCGAATGGTCTGAAATTTTAAAGATATAATTGTTGCAAAGTTTTGTTGTGCTATTTCAAATTTTAGGAAAATCGGATGTATAGTTTAATTACAGGGACAGTCGAAAGTGTTCCGTTACATTACGGGGAATGGGAAAAAATTATTGGAAGTGCATTTTAATGATGTATCAGACTATGCGCTTTATGAAGTGCAAAAAAGTATACATTCAGTACAATATGGGGTGCAAAAAATAATTATAAAACTAGTTATAGTACGAACGCACCTCATTTGCCACGTTTGACGAGCAATTTCCAACTTTTTCTCTATTGATATCCTTTTTAGCTCACAGGCTATCAAAGCCTGAGAGCTAATGTGCCCGCCCGTTCTGTATGTATGTATGTATGTACGTACGTAACGCGATAACTCTTGATAGAAACATCCGATTTGCTTCAAAAATTTTTTCTAGCTTCATTGTGATAAGGCGCTTACCTGATTAGTTTTGGGAGTTCATTGGTTAAGGATAAAGGGGGAAAAACGGGGTTAGTCCAACCCCTTAATTCAGATAAATGGGTTTTTCATGCAGAATCATTCGATTTGCTCCGAATTTGGTATACCGGTTTATTATGTTAAGGAACTTCCCTGATTAGTTTGGGGGGTTCATTGGTTAAGGATAAAGGGGGGTTAGTCCACCCCATTAATTCAGATAAATGGGTTTTTCATGAAGAATCATTCGATTTCCTTCGAATTTGGTATACCGGTTTATTATGTTAAGGAACTTCCCTGATTAGTTTTGGGAGTTCATTGGTTAAGGATAAAGGGGGAAAAACGGGGTTAGTCCACCCCCCCTTAATTCAGATAAATGGGTTTTGCATGCAGAATCATTCGATTTGCTCTGAATTTGGTATACCGGTTTATTATGATTAGGAACTTCCCTGATTAGTTTTGGGGGTTCATTGGTTAAGGATAGAGGGGGGGTTAGTCCACCCCTTAATTCAGATAAATGGGTTTTTCATGCAGAATCATTCGATTTGCTCCGAATTTGGTATACCGGTTTATTATGTTAAGGAACTTCCCTGATTAGTTTTGTGGGCTCACTGGTTAAGGATAAAGGGGGAAAAGGGAGGTTAGCCCGCCCCTCTTAATTTAGATAAATGCGTTTTTCATGCAGAATGATTCGATTTGCTCCGAAGTTGGTATACCGGTTTATTGTGTTAAGGAACTTCCCTGATTAGTTTTGGGGGTTCATTGGTTGCGGATAAAGGGGGAAGGGGGGCTAGTCCACCCCCCCTTAATTCATATAAACGGGTTTTTCATGCAGAATTTTTCGCTTCGCTCCAAATTTGGTATACCGGTTTATTATGTTAAGGAGCTTCCCTGATTCGTTTTGGGGATTCATTGGTTAAGGATAAAGGGGGGCTAGTCCACCCCCTTAATTTAGATAAATGGTTTTTTTGTAGGATTATTCGATTTGCTCCAAATTTGGTATACCGGTTTATTTTGATAAGGAGTTTCCCTGATTAGATTTGGAGGTTCACTGGTTAAATATAAAGGGGAAAACGGGGGCTAAATCCCCTTCACTTTTTTTTTGAGGGGCATTATTATTTAAAATAAGAGTATAATATACAATTAGTGTGAATAGCCTGTGAGCTCAATGCCATCAGTTTAGCTGGGCACTTTTCTTTTTTTTAGCTCACAGGCTATCAAAGCCTGAGAGCTAATGTGCCCGCCCGTTCTGTATGTATGTATGTACGTATGTATGTATGTATGTATGTATGTACGTAACGCGATAACTCTTGATAGAAACATCCGATTTGCTTCAAATTTTTTTTCTAATTTCATTGTGATAAGTCGCTTACCTGATTAGTTTTGGGAGTTCATTGGTTAAGGATAAAGGGGGAAAACGGGGTTAGTCCAACCCCTCAATTCAGATAAATGGGTTTTTCATGCAGAATCATTCGATTTGCTCCGAATTTGATATACCGGTTTATTATGTTAAGGAACTTCCCTGATTAGTTTTGGGGATTCATTGGTTAAGGATAAAGGGGGAGGTAGTCCACCCTCTTAATTCAGATAAATGGGTTTTTCATGCAGAATCATTCGATTTGCTCCGAATTTGGTATACCGGTTTATTATGTTAAGGAACTTCCCTGATTAGTTTTGGGGGTTCATTGGTTAAGGATAAAGGGGGAAAAGGGGGGTTAGTTTACCCCTTTTAATTCAGATAAATGGGTTTTTCATGCAGAATGATTCGATTTGCTCCGAATTTGGTATACCGGTTTATTATGTTAAGGAACTTCCCTGATTAGTTTTGGGGGTTCATTGGTTACGGATAAAGAGGGAAGGGGGCTAGTCCACCCCCCTTAATTTATATAAACGGGTTTTTCATGCAGAATTATTCGCTTTGCTCCAAATTTGGTATACCGGTTTATTATGATAAGGAGCTTCCCTGATTAGATTTGGAGGTTCACTGGTTAAGTATAAAGGGGGAAACGGGGGCTAATTCCCCTTCACTTATTTTTTTGAGGGGCATTATTCTTTGAAATAAGAGTATGATATACAATTAGTGTGAATAGCCTGTGAGCTCAATGCCATCAGTTTAGCTGGGCCCTTTTCTTTTTTATTTCAAATGCAATTCATATTAGCTATGGGTGGAGTACAAAAGAAAAAAAGGGGTGGGACATACCCCATTTTCATTAATTAATTATGAACTACAGTGTTTTCCAGAAAATAAGAACTAATCGGAAAATAAGCTCCAGCATGTTTTTTAAAATCCCCCCCCCCCCCCGAAAGAACTGCTCCACTTCCTTAAATAGCCAATTATTGTTACATTTTTTGACATTCAAAATGCATCTATACGTGATCATGAAAAAGAATTTAAGGAATATATACCTAATTTAAAATAATAAATTTTAATTCAATTAATTTTTTTAATACAAAAAAGCATGAATAAAAATCCAAAAACTCTCTTTTCCCTTTACTTTTTGTTTGCTTTTTAAATCAAAATGAGCTTTATCCTTTCATTCCCTTTAAAAATGACGCAGTTCTACATGTAAAAACATTTCATCTTTTGCAGGTTTAGCTCTTCATTTTGAGGCCAATGAAGGAAAAAAAATTATGAAAAATAAAATTTTGATGCAATTTGAAAAAAATATTTCCTTTTCGTTATTTGAAATTCACGCTTCCTTTTTAAATTAACGTATTTTCGCTAAGAAAAACACACTTTCCTTTTAAGGAACATTGAAAACAATCACATTTCCAGACGATTGCATGACTGCCTTGAATGTGTACAAAGCTTAACTATGTACAAAGAAAGTAAATTCAAAATGCAAAGTATTGTCGTGAGAAAAATATACAATGATCTAAAAATACATCCTAAACCGTCCTTTGTGGGGGGGGGGGGGGTGGAGGGGGGAATTTCATTTAAGACCGAGTCTTAATTTTGGAAACACAGTAACCTTTTTCGTTGCATAGTGTAATAATGTTGAATTAAAAAATTGTTGAATTAGAAAAATCAATGGCTGAAGCTCTGAATTAGAAAAAGCAATGGCTGAAGCTCGAGGCCATGGGCCTGATTACTCCTAGACAAACATCTACAATTTTTTTAAAAAGAAATTTACTCTTATTTAATATTCAAAATTCTACTTTTAATTAAGGCGAAAGTCATTTTTTACGAAAAATGTGTTGGAAGTTTGCCTAGACATTAATTAGAACCTGCTGCAGTTTCTAGAAGAGAGTATTTTTAAGCAAAATAAATAAATAAGATAAATTAAAAAAATTAAATAGTGTTTTATTACAGTTTAAAAAAAAATTAAGCTTGGTAGATGTACTATGTACTAAGAAAGATTCCCTTTTATATTTAATTTTTAACGAATTTAATGTACTTTTTTGATTTTGTTTTTTATGTATTTATGCAAGAATTTAATGTTTAAAATTAGTATTTGTATTGGCTTATGTAAACAAGTTGGAAATTGCTCGTCAAACGTGGCAAATGTGGTGCGTTCGTACTATAACTAGTTGTATAATTATTTTTTGCGCCCCATATTGTACTGAATGTGTATTTATTTGCAATTCATAAGTGCATAGTCTGTAACATCATTAAAATGCACTTGCAATGATATTTTCCCATTCCCCTTAAGGTAACGGAAAACTTTTGACTGTCCCTGTAATTAAGCTATACATCCGATTTTCATGAAATTTGAAATGGCTCGACAAAATTTTGCAGCAATTATATATTTAAAATTTCAGCCCATTCAGAAAGGTGTAACATCATTAAAATGCACTTGCAATAATTTTTCCCATTGGCTTTAATGTAAAGAAAAACTTTTGACTGTCCCTGTAATTAAACTATACATCCGATTTTCATAAAATTTGAAATGGCTCGACAAAATGTCGCAATAATTATATGTTTAAAATTTGAGACCATTCGGAAAGCTTTAACATCATTAAAATGCACGTGCAATATTTTTTCCCATTGGCCGTAATGTAAAGAAAAACTTTTGACTGTCCCTGTAATTTAACTATACATCCGATTTTCATAAAATTTGAAATGGCTCGACAAAATTTTACAACAATCATATATTTAAAATTTCAGACCATTCGGTTGGGTAGTTTTTGCTCTATTATATGCGGACGGACGGACGGACAGACGGACGGACTGAACGACGACTATAGGTGCTACGTATTTATATAATTACGAACGCACCTAAAAAGGATGTTTAATTATAATTCCAGTAGTGTTAAAAATGTGATGAATGAAATCCATAATTATCCGGTTAAAAGAATAATACTGATAAAAAAGAAAATAATGCTTATGAACAAAAATGATAAAAGAAAACAGATTACAGGTAAATCTGTTTTAAAATATTATCCCTCCCTGTATCTTGTTCTGTGCGTGCCCATGTGTACATCTATCAAATTGTAGTATTATAAAATAAACAGTTAATAATAAATACACCATATATTTGCGTCCTGCGTAAACAATGAATGGCTTTAAAAAGCAGCAGTTACTACTGCTGTAATAAAACAATGTCTTCTATTAGGGAATGGCATCTCACTCATGTTGAGGATCCGAGTCTGAGTCAAGTGACCTGCATCATGAGTCCACTCTCCTCTCACCTGCGGAAGTATATTTGGTTGAAAATGAATTGAAGTAACATTTATTATGGCACAATATTAAGATGGCAGTGATAAAAATTAAGTTATTTTTATTTTTTGTGAATTTACTGTACTTTATTGTTTCCCTCTAGATTTTATGCAAAAAATAAAGTAATTTTAATACATTATCAGATGTCCTTTTAGTTTATTAATTCGTTAAATTTTGGATATAGTAATCGGTTCTTAACAAACCGAAAAATTTTGTAAAGAGGCTATTTCAATTGAGGATATTCAGTTGATTTTACCAACCATAGCGACAACTAAGGTGCGTGATGGGCATCTCCACTCATCTTGAAGATTCTAATCTTAGTCGACTAACTTGCTTCATGAGACGACTCTCGACTCACCTGCGGAAGTAGAGCTGGTTGGTTGAAAATAAATTGAAATAACACTTATCATGGCACAATTTTAAGATGGCAGTCATAAAGATTAAGTTACGTTTTCTTTTGCATATTTACTGTACTTTATAGTTTAACTCTAAATTTTATGTATAAAATAAAGTAATATTTTAATACATTAGCTTATAATTTATATACATATGTATATCTATATATTTTTTAAATCCCTTTGTTTAGAATTCACATTCGGTGTTAAAACGCCATTTCTGTTGAAGGCTTGACGAAAAAGGGCATTGCCAAAACATAATGTAACTCTTTTTTATTTACTGCGTCTCAGTTTTAATTCGGATATGATGTAACTTTTGAAGCGAGTTGTCGGCGCTATAACCGGCTCTATCTGAACCAGGCTTATGGCTTGGTAACAATAAATTTGTTAATTCTAATTTAATTCCGAGTTTTTATTGTCAGAATACATGATTCACATTTTAATGTGTAAAAAGTCGATGAGTATATTATATTAAATTAAATGAACTGTGATCTGATACGAAGAACTGTTTTAATCTCGTTTTTCAGAATCATCTTTCCGAAAATAGCTCCGCACCGACGCGACTATGTTTTTTTATTTGTATTTATAAACTACCCGGCTTCGCCCGTGTCAATTATAAGGAGCCTTCCAGGTAAAATAAATTAAAATGAAATAATACGGCAATCACAATAGCTGAAATTTGTGCATTCCCATCCACAAATCGTTAAAAGACAATTAGAAAACATGACGCTATTGTCTCGCAACCATAGTAAAATCCCTGAGCTTTAATAACAGAATGCGCATTTTCTTTGGCGGGTGTAAGAGAAAAATGTGTGATTTTCCTGACAATACGAAAAAAAATATACAGCAAATCGCGCTGCATTTAGAGAAATTCTCGTTTGTATGGTATGCATATAATAAGTAAAAACACTATGTCAGGGCCAATGAAATGTGCCCCATAAATTGTCCATTTGCTGCAATTTTTCTAACTTCTAAACATCACTCAGTTTCATTTTTTACAATGTCGAATAGAAAAAAGTTCTTTCAAATGAAATTTGTTTAAAAATTGTATCTCAGTTTTCTGATTTTAATGGACTTTACAGTAATTTTCAAGCAGGGATATTTCTAAAGGTGTGTGCAACCCGATTACGAAAGATGAACACATTTACTCTTAATGCAATAGTATAAAGAAAAGACATGTCTATGACTAACGCTGGTATCATATTTTCGGTGGCAGCAACCTAACATAACAATAAATTTCCCTTTAACTGCAATTTAACCTCTAAACATCGCACATTGGATTGTTCCAACGTCTTATAGTAAAAAAGTTCTTTCAGTAATATTTGTTTGTAATGTTTATCTCAATATACAGACTTTTTTACAGATTTTAAAGTTATTTTCAAGCATAAATATTTTTTAAATATGCTTGCAACCCAATTACAAAATATTAACTCAGTTGTTCAAAAACATTTTAAATAATTCAGAATTTGTTTGTTTTTGTGTAATATTCAATAACTAAATTGGCAAACGAAATTAAAACGCAAAAAGTAAAATAAAATAAAACACGAATTTAACAGATATCAAATCAAACTACTCAAAATAATCAAATAAGTATATAAAATGTAAATGAGAATTTCGTTCCAGGTGCATATAACTTGAATTCTTCAGAATGGATTTCCATGCGACTTGCACTATTAGTTTTTAAGGGAAGATTTAGTGCGTAACATACTGTTTTCCGTTGCTTAGTCATAAAATTATAGGGTATAATTATAAGTTTTAATTAAAGTATTAGATGAAGAGGATTTCCACTCTAAATAAAACGTCACTCTTAAAACTAAACTTAAATTTTGCATTAAAGGAAATTAGATCTACAATGATTAGATGAAATTATGTCATTTTCTATAAATTTTAAATCGTGACATCAGTCAAGATTTTTTTAAAAACGGAAATAACTTCCCTCTTTTTACTGTAAATCACAGAAAATGTTACCACTGAGTCTAAACCAATACAACACTTCGCTATAACATTTAATTAAAATTTTAATTTAAAAAAACATTCAAATTAAAGTGCTACTTCATTGTACCGCTCTTATAGTTAAAGTTTTTATTTTATATATATAAATATATAAAATGTGCATTTTCTGTTTAGGATGACGTCAATTTCAAAAACGCAAAATATAGCAAGAAAATCTGAATTTTTAATTTAAAACAAAATACACGTGTTATCATTATTTTTTTTCCACATTATTGTGTCCTTTTTTTAGGGTGTGGCAACAGGAAAGAAACGTTTGAATTAGGAAATTTAAAAAGACATATTTCTATAATGTTAAATTATGGAAGGTGGTAGAAAAAAAGTATAAATTGTTCTCTGATCATTTTTTAAAGTAGACAGCGATCTTTTCCACGTTCTAAAACGTATGTACATCAAGTTTCGTGCAAATCGGTCAAAAATTAAAGATTTGTATAAAGGACATACACACAGAGAACGGCTTTTATATATATAGATATATTTGTAAAAATTTAGCAGTAACTTCGTTATACGTTTTAATTTTGGCGAATTTCTTCTAGTAGTTTTTTGAGAAAAGTAATCTTAAATTTAAAAACAATTTTATATTTAAAAAAATAAAAGTTCAAAATTGAGGACATGTATTGTTAACCTTTTGAGCTCTTATGGATGAATTTCTTCCCACTTAATTTTAATATCCAAATGTCAAGGCACCGGAATATTCAACCAAATTTATTAGAAAATAGATTGATGCATTTTTCGCGTATATTATTAGTCGAATCTGTTGTTTACAAAATACTGGTGCCATTGTGATATTTGGGCATTTTGAAGAAATTCACCCCCTGAGCTCAAAGGGTTAACCACAAAGCACTATGAAGTGTTCTGAGTTTGAAGAAATTTTGTTGTTCGAAATAGCTATCAATTTTACGCTAAAGTTATTTTCGCCTTAATTAAATCACAAAAATAGACGATTAAAAACAAAACAAAAATTATGAGTTGTAGATGTTTAAAGTATTTTTGGCCAGTATTATCTAAACCTGTCAACATCTCAGAAACAAATAAACACCTGAAAAATTGATGCAAAACATTCTTTTTTTATTACGATCGCTCTCGCTTAAAAATGATGAAACCACTGAATTACTTTCTCTAATTTCTCTCCATTAAACGTGATAATAGAACTGTTTCAACAAATCGATTATGATAACTGTCGTTACATTCATTATAATAAATGTTGTTGGTTTGAAAAGCAATAACATTCTTACAGACTCTAGTCTACGACACCAAAGCCAATTTTCAATATCGAAGCAGTATCGACAGCGTTGAGAACTATACCCTATAAATTTATTTAAATCTAAGTACTGCAGTTAACAGATTGTCGCGTGGAATGGTTTTAATTGAAAAATACTCCGAATATTGAACTGGAGTAGCTCCGCCCCATATACCACCTTCATATGAGTGTCATGCATTGTCACGTCGGATGGCTATAATTGAAAAATACCCCGAATGTTGAACTGGAGTAGCTCCGCCCCATACACCACCTTCATATGATTGTCATGCACTTTTGTAAAATTTTTATGGTTTATACTCCTCACACAATACCTGGATTTATATATATTATACGGGCACACATGAGCAAGTTTCATTTAAAAAAAAATGGCAATTTTCCTAAAAATAAAAGATATAAATATTTGCTTTTAAAATTTTGCTATCTTTATTACACTTTTTATTAACAGAAAGTTATACAAAAATTCCCAATTATGCGACTCTAATTCTTGAATATCCTATGTTAATGGCATAAAATTCTGTGCAGTAGCTCTTGAAAAAATTGATTTTTAATGAAATAGAAATACCATATTTATCTCACATTTTCATTAGTATTCTTTTTATCACAATCAAATGGTAAATCAATACAAATTACATGGACATATTTAACATTTCATTTTTTTTATCTTGCATTTTAAAGAAAATATTTCTTTTTAAAATACTAGCCAAACCTAAAAGTTAGTTTAGGTTTACCTTTCATGAAAATAACTTGATGCATCTTTTGAATTCCTTTGAAGGCTTCATAGTTAAAATCTGTACCTTTTTTTTTTTTTTTTTTATGGAGTAACATGAAATATTTTAATTGCTCCACATTTTTCTCTTCTAATTGAAAAGAAAGTCTCAAAGTCCTGATCTAAATTATCTAAATAGATTGAAACCAAGAATGGAATTTTGTACTAAAATGCATACATTTAGTTGGTTAGTGCTTTGAAACACTAAAGTTAAACTTTTAAAATATATTTGGCAAGTTCTATCATTCTCTCACTTATATAGTTATTCCCTCATTTCAGCAAATGTGAGGAAATGATGGGTGAGGGAATGATAAAATTCAATATGGCTGCCTTTTTCAAGTTACACAAAATGGTTGCAAATGATTTATGAATAATTGCTTAAAGTATCCGTCATATAGCACAATATTAGCTAGAAATATATTTTTTTTTTTACTTACCTTGAAATAGATATCGTGTGTGAGGGAATGATGGTTTTAAAAAACACCCATGCACAAATGTTTATTTCTTTATTTTATTCTGCAACATACAATGCCCACCTCAAACTAAAGACTCCGAAACAGAAAGGTGTCAATGTAACAAACAAAATGACCCTGATATTGGGATGGGAACAATGATGCCCTCTTGGGGCTGAAATTTAGATTTTTTTCAAAATGTGAGGGAATGATTTAAATTGTAAGGAAAATGGTAATTGTTAATTAAAACAACTTTTTAATTAAGTAAAAAATAATAAACTAGTGTTTATGATTAATATAATTATTTAACTTTGCTAAAACACTCTCACAATAAATATTTATTTTAATTAAATTTGAGAAAAATAGGTTTGAAATTACATAGAATGTGTTTGGAACTAGTGAGGGAATGACTATCTTATTCTGCATTATTTTTTTAAAAAATTTATAATTAATAAATCATCTTGATGAATTTATTTTAAAAAGAACACTATTGAAGAAATACATACATACAAAAGAACAACAGTTTTTGATAATATTTTTCATGTTAGAGATAAGAGAATGCAATATTGCCTCTTTACGGAGAATCACTCATATAGATATAATACATTTTTTTCAATGATACAATAATTAATATTACATAATATTAATATTATATTCCTCTTAGTAGGCACAACGAAGCGATGGAAATAAAATTACCATTGTTAATATCATTTATTCCTAAAAGTCGTCAATTTGATGTTACATATCTAATAAATCTATACTAAATTACTCTTTTTTATCATTTTAGTTCGTTTTTACATTATTTATGATTTGTAATAATTCAATATATTTATTAAATGTACAAACAAAATTGACGATTCACAACCCTTTTTGGCGACATATCCGCCTGTTCCGGAGAAGAACCCGTAAAGACCGGTCCATAAGAACCCATTTTGTCTGGAAAATCATGGAATGAGCATTTCCTTTCCCATTGCTTCGTAAAGGCAGGAGATCTTTTAGAAAATACTGTAATAGGTGGCGTTTTGAACCGAATTCCCAGACGCGACAGCGCGAGAGGAGGTAAAAACAGTCGTCACGTGACAACAATCGTGCCTAATAGACATATTAATATATATTAACAGAAAAGCTTCCTTCATTTTAATGAGACTTTAACAGAGTTCGTACGCATCAAGGGATTCAGGTGATTTTAGTACCAGAAATATCTTAAAGTAATGGTCGCTATATCTGAAGATAGAATTTTTTTTTTCATTAAATAAGCGAAATATTACTTTACAAAATTTCCGGCATAAGGTCCTTGAATCATACGAACCCTGTTTAATTTGAAGTGTTTACTTATTATTTGAGTGAATTTGTTCTTTTTATTCAAATTTCTTTTAATGTTACATTGATTTTTTTATGTTTGGATAATATTATAAAAATAAAAAAATGAAATATTAAATGTGTCAATATAATTTGTATCGATTTACTATATGGTTGTGATAAGAAGACTACTAATGAAAAACAAATGGGTAAGTGTGATCACAGATCGCACAGAGGGTTTCGTTTAATATTCCTTTCAAAACACTTTATTCTTTAATTAATATTGCCAAATTAATGTAATTTATAATTATTAAATACTTAAAAACCGCACATAAAAAGGTAAAAAACGCTAAGGTTAAAAAAATTGCGCCCCCCCCCCCCCAACGAAATTTCTCGCGCCGTTCTTTTAAAAACTTTTTATTATGTGTTATAAACTATCTTAAAGTTTCAAACAGATCGCGTTGTTAGATTTCATAATTTAAATAAAATCGGGGTGTGTTAGTTTCATATTTGACCACCAGGGTGCGGTTTCTATTCTTAACAAAAGTGTATCTGAACGAAACTTCTTTCTACAACTTATCCGTATATACATTAGTCGAGGAGGTGGCGGTCTTAAACACCAATTTAAAATATTTGCTAATCTAAATTTTTAATTTAAATTTACTATTCTAAAATAGTGGTATGAACACGTGTGAAATTTTTTATATTGAATAAGTAATATTTATCTCATCACGCCGTTAAAAAACTGCACGCAAAACAGTTGAGAACGCTACACTTTAAAAATGGTCTTAAGCAAGAATTTAAGATATTTGCTGAAATTACTATCTGAAAACAGTGGTATTAATACTTATGAAATTTTTATATTGAATAAGTAAAATTTATGCTGTATTTTTAAAAATGTGACACCGTTCGGAACAATACTTTAAAAGCGATCAGTTCTTTAGTTTTCCTAATTTTAACAAATTCCCGTCAATTGTGCGAAAATGCATCTCTTTTATAAGTTTAAAAATCGATTTTTTCATAAATCAGAAAATTGTGGTCCGATTTTTTTTACAATTAGATTTTATGAATCAGCATATGAAATAACACCCGGATGCGAAAGAACCAAATTTGTAAAATCAATAGTTAAAAAATTTTGTACTTCTATTATTAAACCCTAGTATAAAAATACCTCTTTTTCTTTCCCTGTCACGTGGCATGCTGTGCAAAAAATGCAGTTCTGCAATTAATTACCAAAAAGTTAATTATCTTCGCTTACGATTGCCGAAATTAAAAAATAAAGAAATATTCTGTAAGAGAATGAAATTTTACGTAGGATATCGTAAAAATCGTAGCTCAAAAATCGATATTAAAAAAATTTTGGTCCTGTATAAAAATTCTGTGTTCATTTCTGACCACAAGACGCACCTGTTTTATATTCTCTTGTTTACCACTGAAAATTCAATGCCATCAGACATCTGTCGACTTCACAAATGAAGGAAAATAAAAGATTTTTTTCTCGATTTTTAACGAATTTTCGAGTTTTTATGCTACAATCGAGATAATTTTTAGAATTTCTGAAAGCTGATTTTTTTTTTGCCCGTCTTGTGGTACTATTTTCGAATTTCTGGGATGCGTAGAAAAAAAGTAATCGCGCCTTAAAGAAATTGCCAGTCCTTATCTACCGTTAAAATGACACCTTTTTTTAATCGTGGAAGAGATCGTTTTTGCAATTTGATAAAAAATCCATGCTTTTGTTAAATTATGAATGCCTTTCCGATCTTGCAATTGGGGTTTTTTAATTAATAACGTCCGTTAATTACGACTTTTTAAAATGTTATGATTTGTCGTTTGATGTGAGGTGTTCAGCTATAAGTGTGCAAGATTTCAAGTCTCCAACATACACTGGTGGACAAAACTTAAGGACTAAGAAGAAATGTACACGTAAATGAGAATCTACATGAGATTGTGGGTCAAGAAGCAAACAATAGTATTAACAGAATGTTACACATGATTTAATATAAAAATTTTGTTGAAAGGATGTATACAGGGTATTAGTAGATGTTCTTTTTCTGAAACGTCAATATTGTCCGAAAACATGACTGTACAAAGAAAGCAAAATACTCATAATAACAATCGTCAGTGCCATATCAATAAGGGAGGTGGCCACCGTATAATACTGGACAACTTTCAACACGGCGTGGAATACTCAGAAAAACATGATGATTCAGTAGCTGTTGAGGGAAGTTGCCCATACCTCCTCACTGCACGTATGAGAGTTTTCTTGTTTGTGGGAGGAAATTTTCGAGCAGCAATACGTCTCCCCAAGACATCCCATACATTTTCAATGAGATTTAGGTCAGGAGAACGTGCTGGCCAGTGTATGCGATGGATGTCTTCGGCCTCAAGACAATCTTGTACAGACAGGGCTTAATTTCTAACAAAAAAGTACCGGAGCCCTAATATTCTGCGGTACTGGTACAACAACTGTACCCCCCACATCCCCACCCCCGTTACTCCAATCTGCATATTTATATTTCATACACTATTTGCAAAATTTAAAACTTTTTTTTTTCTTTAGCAAAATAAAAATTTTAAATATAACTATAAGCATATACTTAGCTGTGAACTATTCCACTTTTTAGCTATAACTCTTTCCGAATAGTAATCTTTGCCGAATTTTAATGTTAATTAATTGCAAAATTCAGCGATTGAATATGGTAAGGATTATGATTCGGAAATAGTGTCAACACAAAAAAGGGATAGTTCGCAAATATGCATTTTTATGAAAAAATGAATGTAACAGAAATTAATATTTATATGCTGCAGAATGGAACAATGTTTTTCAGTTTTCTACAAAAGGTGCATATGTTATGCTGTAATCGATTCCTTCCGCATAACAATATTTTGTGATGAGTCCCTGAAAATCAGATTAAGTTATAAATTTGATGTAGTTATTGGAAAGATTCGATGCTTTTATAGAAAAAGAGAAAACACTGTTCGATTGCTTTCTATCAGAAAACAATATATGGGAATTATATCTACTTACAAATGAAAGTGATTTCGTATTGGTGCAGAGCAAAGCCTTAGCATGGGCAGCGTTCATCAAAAAATATCCTACTATCACAAAAGGAAATCGAACTAAAGCATATTCATTGTTCGCTCGCTTGAGTGGCGCCACACCAACTCATCGAGCCAAACTCTGTAAATATCATTAGAATAAAAAAAATATGATTTTTGTTTTCCCTTCATTCTGATCAAAATAGCTGGAGGTAAAGTACTTTTTTCCCTTATGCATGAATACATAAAATTTTGAATTTAAGACAGATTGAAATGGAGCCCGCCGAAGACTGATAGATGAATGTTCCCGTTTCATCTCCTTCTCCTACGTTAGTGAGACACATTAAGTCACAAATATGTGTTTTGATAGAAAACAATGCAAAAGCTTGGATATGGAAGGGGAAGGAAAGGATAATTTAGGCTTCGGTTTTTCAGAAGTGCTAATGCACTGGGCTCCGGAGCCCTATATTTATGAGCTCCGGTGAATTCCGACCAATATTTAAATATTTACTGAAAATAGAGAAGTACCGGAGCCGGGCTCCGGCGCAAATTAAGCCCTGTGTACAGACTGTGTGCGATGACAAAGCGCGTTATAGTCCATAAAACGAAACTTTTCGCCGACAGCACCTCATAAAAGTTGAACATGTGGAAGCAGGACGTCTTCAATGTACCGTCTACCATTTATGGTCCCTTGGTCAAGCACATAGAAATCCATGCGGCCATGGAATATGATGCCTGCCCACACCATGATACTTGAAGTCGCATACCGATCTATTTCTAGAATATTTTCGCGACTGTAAGCACTACCAACCTCGCGCCATATCAGTTTACGTCTACAATCAGACGATAGTCTGAATCTACTCTCATCTGAGAAGAGCACGGTAGACCAGTCGTCATCAGTCCAATAGCGATCATACGGCACCACTGTAAACGGGCGCTATGTTAGCGTCTCGAGAGTGGGACATACACAACAGGTCTTCGGGCGTATAGTTCACCCTTTTTCAAACGTCTTGCAACAGTTTTCCGGGATATTTTAGTTCCTGTGGCAGCACAAAGTTGATTTGCTAATTGACCAGCTGCGCTGCGTCGGTTCCTTTTCGCCGAAATAACAATATAGCGATCTTTTTGGAACGTCGTACTGCTAGGACGACCTCCTCCCGTGTGCCTAGTACATATTCCACTCTTTTTTGGAACGCCGCCCATAGCCTAGAAACAACAATTTGCGCGATGCTAAATTGACGGGCAACATCTCTCATTTTGCGTCCTTCTTCCAACTTTCCGATTATTCTACAGCGAGTAATATCCTCTAAATGATGTCTCGAAGACGTGTTCAAAATATCAATGTTCAAGCTTCACTCCTTCTCCTACAATTTTTACATCTAATGACAACTCACAGCACCCGCCGATTGCCTAAAATCTGTTATCTCTGCTGTCACGTGATCGACAAAAGCGGGAGTACAAAATTTGCATAAGTTTCACAAAACAGAGTACATCCAGCATTCATGTAAATTTACACGTGCTGCTGCGGATCTATTTCTAACTGTAATCGTTGAAAATAACAGTGGTACTTAAGTTTTGTCCACCAGTGTATATAGTTTCTGAGAACGGGCTCTGTGACAGACAGACAGCGGAGTGAGACGAATAGGGTTTCGTCAGATAGATGAATGAAACCCTAAAAAAAAGCATCTCTGCATTATCTAGTTGAGTGGAAGTAGAAAGGCTCGTGTTTATGAGAAATGCGGGTACTCCGAAATGAAAAGCGTAAGAATGGTATAAGTGAAAGAATAATGGTTGGGAAGGGTTCAGGAAGTGGAGTGGATGCCCAGCATATCCCATACCCCTTCAAATAAAGAATTTCCTTTAAAAAATTTATCGGTTCCTTGAGAACCGATCGCAAGAACCTGAAGAATAAAGGCCACACCTATTATGTTAAGCTATGTTTATTTTACAAGCATATGTAACTAAATATATTTTCTGGTGTGAGTTGTATAATAATTTGATGATTTATTTTTTATGTGTACTATTTTGGAAACACCTTGAGGGGCAGTGCGATGTTTTACACCACTTACTTTTAATATGGATTTATACCACAGTTTTTGAATAAAATTTTACCGTTATAACTTTCCTGAAAAAAAAGTGTAAAATCACATTTTCTTTTTTGTTCAACTACATTTTTTCGACAATTAGACTGTGAATACAACATTACAGAAACACAATTACTTTCCTTTGAAAGGTTAGGTAAATCATGTGTATTGAAATACTAAATATTTAAAGTCTAGGATAATTCAAGAAAATAGAGATTTTAGTATAAAATTATATCATAGTCTGAATTCTAAGATTCATTTATTCAAATCATTTATAAAGGGGTATTATTATTCGATTATAATTGGATAATTGATTAATTAGAAATTAATCATTTATCTAATCATTTATTAAATTGCATAGCTGGATAAGCATGGGCAACATACTTTTCTATGAATGTGCATGACAATACAAAAGTGCATGACAATCAAATGAAGGTGATATTTGGGGCGGAGTAACTCAGGTTCAACATTTGGAGTATTTTTCAATTAAAGTCAGCTGACAATAAATTAACTGCGGTATTTAGATTTAAATAAATTTATAGGGCATAGTTCTCAACGCTGTCGATACTGCTTTGATATTGAAAATTGGCTTTGGTGTCCTAGAATATTTTTGCTATTAAATCCAACAGCATTTTTTATAATAAATGTAACGACAGTTATTATAATCAATTTTATTGCAACAGCTCTGTTACCACGTTTAATGAAGAGATATTAGAGAAATTTATTCAATGTTTTCGTTATTTTTAAGCAAGAGCGATCGTAATAAAAGAAAAAGAATGTTATGCATCAAGAGTTTGGGTGTTTATTTGTTTCTGAGATGTTCACAGGTTTGGATAATTCTGGCCAAAAATTATTTATACATCTAGAACTCGTAATTTTTGTGTTATTTAATCGTCGATTTCTTTTTTTATTAATTATGGCGAAGATATCTTTAGGGTGAAATTAATAGCTATATCGAACAACAAAAGTTCTTCAAACTTGCAACACTTTATGATGTTTTGTGGTTAACGATACATGTCCTCAATTTTGAGCTTTTATTTATTTCAGTATAAAATTGTTTTTAAATTTAAGATCATTTTTTCTCAAAAAACTACAAGTAGAAATTCACCAAAATTAAAATATATAACCAAGATACTGTTAAATTTTTACAAAGATATCTATAAATGTTCATAAGATATTTATAAATGTTCAAAGCTATTCAGTTTCAGAATGTGAAAATTCTAAACGAAGAGTTTAAAATATGTATATATATATAAAAATTCAGCTGCTAATGTTTTAAAATATTACTTTATTTTATATCGAAAAATCGTTTAATCAAAAAATACTCCAAATGATGAATTTGAGTAGCTCCTCCCCAAATACCACCTTCATATCATTGTTATGTATTTTGTATATACATACGTAAATTTTTATGATTTATACCCATCACACAATTCCGGAATTTATATATATTCAGGCATGTGATTTCCGCGTTTTTGCACACCAGTATATTCTTAGAGGAAATGTTGTTCTCTTAAATCGCAAAAATGTTTCGATTAAATGAAATATTATTTTCTCTAAGAATATACTGGTGTGCAAAAACGCGGAAATCACATGCCTGTATATTATACGGGCACACATAAAGAAGCTTTGATTAAAAAAGGGTGATTTTCCTAAAAATATTATATATGAATTTAAACTTTTAAATTTTTTCTATCTTTATTTCACACACTTTTTATTGACATAAAATTAAACAAAAAATTCCCAGTTATGTTTCTTTACTTCCTGTATAATCAATGTTAGTGGTATAAAATTCGGTGCAGTAGCTTTCGAGTATAATGAAGCAGTAATGATGTTAATGAAATAAGGTATAGATGTATAATGAAACAGTAAATACACAAAAAATAAACATAACTTAATTTTCATCACGGTCATCTTCTCTCATCTTCAATTACAGAACATAAGCATTAATTTCTGAATAGTGAAGAAAAATTTCTACCGACCTTACAATTTATGATAAATATTTTCTGTAAAAAAAAAACTATATTTTTGCTCCGAAAAAGGAGCAACAGCCTATTGTTTCATCCAGTTAGCACACTCGCAATAATGCTTTAACATTTCAGAAACATCAGTACTGTATTACATGCCATGAAACAATGGTTTTCTTTTGAAATAAGTACTTAAAATCATAACTCATAATGGACTTTAAATTAAAATAAAGATTAGAGGATTACTTGAGCTATAAATTTAAATACAGTAGAACCTCTTTTATCCGAAAGTATTTTAACCGAAACTTTCGGTTAACCGAAATCCATTTTCAAAGCTTTTTCCCCCCTTATTATCACATTCCGTGTGTGCAAATCCGTTTTGAAAGCTTTCCCCCCCCCCCTACTATCACATTCCTTGTGTGGAAATACATTTTGAGAGTTTTTTCTTTTAACTATCATATTCCTTGTATGCAAGCGGCCCTTTCTGAACTACGAGTACATATATGTAAGGTACTTAATTTCAAAATTAAAATTCAAGTAATTTATTCTTGTTTCTCTTTTGCTATTGCTTTATTTTTATTAAGCACTTGTTACCACAATAAGAAATATTGCATGTATTTCTCCTTAGTCTTAAAATTGAAGCATTCCCGATTATTCGAATTATGGTCGCTCCCATTTACTTCGGATAATCGAGGTTCTACCGTACGTTTGACAGTTATGAAATTTATATAAATATAAATGAGATTCAACCATTATAATAAAAGATAAATTCAAATTAACGTCAAAATACGATTACATTTAATCATCCTAATTAGCTTTTATCTAATATGAATTTTTTTATTAAATCATCCTTATAAATATTAATTAACGTCACATTTAGAATTGACTGTTGGTGGAAATCTTCTCTTTAAAATGTTAAATTCAGGCAGTTTCCTATTAACTGCTATTGTGAAAAGTCATGAGTGTAGAAGATGCTGAAAAATGGTTACTGCATTAAATAAATTAATATGCACTATCATGTGTTTTCAGGGCGTAGCTACAAAAATGTTTTTTTTTTTTTTGGGGGGGGGGGGAGAAAGTAAACTTATAATACAGAAATTTCCCAACGTGAAACAAATTGTTGTAATTTTCAACTAAAATGATATGTTTAATGATAATAATACTTATACGCAAAAAAAAAAAAAAAAAAAAAAAAAAAAAAAAATTATTTCCAAAGAAAAATGCTGAAACTAAAAGCATAAAAATTATAATTATTGGTTTATTTAATGAAAGTTTTTGAATTCAATTGTGTACGAGACATAATCGTACTTCATATGAAAATAGCCTCATACTTTTAGATTTTTGAGAAAGAAACAAACATTTGGAGGAAATGTATTAGACACTCTTGATGGACAAGAGTAGAGAAATTCAGGTCTGGTAGATGTATGAATATTTTCGTAGCACAGAGAAAAATAATGAGAAATTGAGTGTGGCTGCTTTTTGTATTTCTTTTGAAAGTTTAACTATTTTACTATTACAGAGCTCAGAAAGGTAGTTAACAAACAATAATTTTTTTTTTTTTTTTTTTTTTTAACTGAAAAAAAAAGAAAAGAAAAAGTGTTTCAAAAATCTATAATTTCCCAAGTTCACATACATTGGGGGGGGGGGGGGGGCATAACCACCCATCGCGATGCCTCTGTGTGTTTTTTAGCAAAACTCACCTCGACCACGACTCCAGCACCTAGTATTATAATATATATAAACCAAAAGAAATATTAGTTTATTCCTTTTAATGATACTTAAATTATTCCAAGTCATTATAAAAAGCATAACAGAATAAAATTTTAAATATGACAATTGTGAAAAAAAAAATCTAGTGAATTTCTAAGAATAGGGAGTAAGTAGGTCGTTTGCTTTCAGACTGAAGCACGTTAAACGGTGGTGCAATCAGTAAAAGGCCAGGCTACAGTTCAGGGACAAATAAATTGCGAGGGCTCTATACCTGCGTGACTACAGGGACTCGTATGATCGCGTTTATTTTTTTTATTATTATTAAATTTTAATTATTATTCATTTGATTTTTTTCAGTTATATTTTAACAGAGAAAGTACATTGCACTACCTGATTTTTAACAGAAATAAAGTTTTTCCCAATAATTTATACAACATCCTAATAAATAATCGTATATATAGTTGTAGGCAGGGCCTGATTAATGCACGGGCCTCCGGGGCCTCGACCCTGGGCCCACCGATTTCAGGGGACCACAAATTTGTGTGTATTTCCTCACAATTTAAGTTTTTCCATTTTATATTTGGTCCCTGACGTAAAAACAAAGTTTTACTGTAATAAAAAACCTCCGAGTTTAATTTTTCTGTAAAAGTCCTTTTCAATCTGAGTACCTATAATTTTCAAAACTTGCCATATCCAGAAAATCAATTTTGGGAAAATGCCAAAAACTGCATACTGTGTCTGTTGGTTTCAATATAAACGAGAATTTTACAGCGTCAGAATTATAGTTTAAAATGATTACTAGGCTGTTAGAGAAAACACAATTTTTATGATTTTGGATAAGGCGAGTTTTGAAAAAAGACGTCCTCAATTTATTCTGCAACATAAACTGTGGATCATAGATGTTTGTGAATTAGACAAATGCTTATTTGAGAAAGTGGACGGTAATTCATTTTCTTGATTATTCTTGTAAGTTAAATTTTTTTTGTAAACTTGAAACTTTCACCCAAACAACTTTGTCAACTCATCAAATAAACCTACTTTTTTTTCTGAAAGTGTTGCCGGGAATGGGGAGGAAGGGGGGGGGGGCAACTTTTTAACAGGCTCTGGGTCCAACTTCAGCTTGATCGGGCTCTGGTTGTAGGCGTTATAAATTATTATTAATAAGAATAATGATACTTTTTACTTAATTGCCAACAATTTTTAACATGATAAGAAAGATAATTTTTTTTATAAGAAACTATCATTTATTTATGGCGAATATATTCAAGAAAATAAAAGCAGGGTGAAGAAGGAAAGCGCAAAATGCGTACAAGAAAATCGTCCTTCATTTGCGTTTTCGTCAACCCTGTATGCGACTCTGGCGGGTATTCCCATTACTTCTACGGAGTTACCTTTTTCACGTAATCCTTTCCTTATGCTGAGGTTCTGTATTATAAATAGCAACTGCAGCTGCTATTTTCGTGAAGTTTTATACCTTTGAATATGAGTTCAGTACAAAAATATGTTTTATTTATTTATATACACTATAATAGGTTTATTCTGGTGTGAGTTTTAATTTTTTTTCAGTAGTACTTTTCACGATAATTTTTGCGATTTACCCCTTTTCTTATTTATATTATTATGATTATTTTATTTTTTTGCATGTAAGATAATTCTTTCAGCAAGGGTAAGATTTCACCATTCTTTTTTTTTTTTTTTTTTTGTAAGAATTAGAGTTTTATGGAAAGTAAAATCTTTCAATTTGATTTAGTACAATTCCAGATGCATAGAGAATTTATCATACACTAAACAGCTTCAAAAAATAAAAATTAAATAGCTTTACAAGTTTATAGTCATAAGTTTGCATAATCTTTTATTATTATTATTATTAATAGCTAACTTGACCGGCGTTGCCCGGGTACGTCAAAAAGCAGCACGAATTGCGAAAAAGCTCTGAAAATCACAATAAGATATCGCGAAAAAATTTTAAATCACTGCACAAATTTTGAAAAAAAGAGGAAAAAAATTATATATTGTGTTCGAAGATTGAAAGTTGATTCCTTTCACTAATGTGGAAAAATGGTAGGAAATCGCTAAAATACACTAAAAATCACATAAAAAATTCCCGAAAAATTCGAAATTGCTGTACGAAATCCAAATAAACTTTATTGAAATGAGGGCAGAAATTACTTTAGTATTATAGGTCAAAAATGGAATGTCAAAAAATTGCAGCAGATCGCGAAGAAACGTAAAAATCGAATTAAAAATCACAAAAAGTTCAAAAATCACAAAAGTCAAAATTTACTAAAATTGGATAAAAGTTTCAAATCTAATTCATTTGACTTACGGGCTCTCTTAAAATGTATGTTTGGGAAAGCAAGCATATCATTGTATTATGCTACTTTTATCCATAATTTAATTTACTTAGATTCCCTTAGGTTTTTTTTTTGCATTAAAATATCTCAGTTGGTTGATTTTCTGTAAGCAAGTAATCCCTATTGGTTTACAATGGAAGTCTATGGGAATTCGGCGAAATATTAGAGATATCGCCAAGTTGGTGTCACTTTTGGCGACTAATTTTGGTTGCCAAATTTGTTTGGCGACAGAATTTTGTCCCTCCTACGGTAGCCTACTTATAGGTATGGGGATGCATTAAATGCTGTTCAATAATCGCATAAAAAAATCGCTAAAAATTCAAAAATCGCTGTACGAATTCCGAATAAACTTTTTTGAAAAGAGAACAAAATTTACTATATTTAGTTAAAAGAAAGAAACCGTATTCTTTTCATTAATGTGGAAAAATCGCCTCAAAGCTTAAAAAAGCGCTAAAAATCACATAAAAAATTAAATAAAAAAAATCTAATCAAAAAATCGAAAATCGGACTTCGAGGTGCAAAACGTCATATACAAAACGTCGTACTTTTTCACCAAATTTTGTAGCTCTACGTGCAGCGATCTCTTCAGAACACCGTCGGCACACTCACACACAAATTTCTTTCCTTATTATTATAGATTCTTTTCACCCCCTCTATTTGTTCAGAATATACGGCGGATTGTTGTTATTGAAATACCATTTTTGTCAACATGAATCATTCTTTTAACCCTTTTCAGGTCGGTGTTTGCATGGCGCGAACACCTAATTTCAAATTGTCAAGCCGAAAATGTTTTCAAATAAAAGTTTGTTGCCATAATATACGCGAAGAAAAGCTTTTAATTATTTTCAAATAAACTTGTCCGTAAATTCTAGCGTAATTTAATTATTTCAACATTTTGGCAGGAAAAATAGTTTGTCTCTGAAAGGGTTAAGCTGATATTAATGTATTTCTTCCATCACATTTTAAAATACTACTAAGAATTGTGCAAAATGGCTGAAATAGCCAGAATGAAACATAAAAAAAAAAACTAGTTGGATGTGCCAATCCCAAAACTTTCTTCTATCTTATACATCTTAATACTTCAAAAACTAGTTACACGTCAATACTTCAATATTATTAGTTCAATACTATACCAACTTTGATTTTCATCTTAAATTTCTGCTTCAGTCAATTAAACGAACTAAAAACGAATTAATCTATATCATGATATTTGTTAAAATTAATTGTTTTTCCTTATTCTGTTGTTAACAGCGTTTTGCGAACAGCTGACAAGCGACTTCCTGCCGCTGCACGAGCCGCCGATAGACAGTAGAACCAAAGAACGTACAGGGAAAGAAGGGAAGGCTTTGGAAACCGTAACTAACCGAAACAGTGCAAACAGCTCTGCTGGGAAACACACTCAAAGGGGAGATCCAATCACAGGCATTCTTCATTGTATCTACCAATTCGCCAAATTTTCTTGTAGTAAACCTAAGACCTAAGATAACACCTTCGCGCCAACGCCCCGCGAGAATTCAAAACGACATTTCTTGGTCAGTTTCACTTGTGACTTAACAGCGATTGAAACAGATTTTTTAATATGATCTGTTCATGTTCTGTTGTTATGATATATTTTCTGTATTGCAAATAGATAGCCGATGAATACGTACAATGGAAACATCTTCAGTGATACAGCACTCTGTAAAATAATAAATTTTACGTATCGAAAGTTCCACTTTCACTCGAAATCTAACATAACAACAGATTCATCTATATCTAACGTATTCTACGATCTTTGACCTTCTTCTTGGTTTCTCCCTCGGAGAGAAGCTCCATCCACGAAATGGGGGAGGGAGGGGAGCGCACTGCTTTCGCGCGGACAGGGGACAGCGGTGAGCACAGCGTTACTCCTTATTTTGATAATTATCGCTACTGGCGATCACGCAAAAGCGCGCCAAGTAAACCCCGAGTTATCTTTCGCCCCTTTATGCGGCTTCTACCGCTTAGCTGTTTGCACTGTTTCGCTGAGGATCGGGGATTTACATTGCGTCTATGAAAGTTTCCCTTCTTCACGCTTCATTTTCTTTGGTAGAACTACGAAAAATCAAGAAAATTATACAACAATCGCTATCACAGAACCCCTTTACCGCGCAATATTTCCAAATTCAAGGAGGACCTGTTGGCCAAAGCCAAAAACATGCACAAAAAATTTGGCTTATTTGTATGCATAATTTTATACACTTTTTGATGGTACAATAAAGAAAATGGCACAAACATCGCTATTACAGCGCCTCCCTTCCGGCAGATTTTTTTCAAATTCAGGGAGGACTTGCTTGCCATAGCCAGAAACATACACAAAACATTTGGTTCAATAATATGCATAACTTCATACACTTTTCGATGGTACAATAATCAAAACCGTACAAAAATCGTTATTACAGCGCCCCCTACCGGCGAAGTTTTTCCAAATTCAGAAAGGACCTGCTTGCCATAGCCAGAAACTTAAAATAAAAATTTGGTTCAATTCTATGCATAACTTCATACACTTTTTGATGGTACAACGGCGACAGACAGACATTTTCTATAAACATGTTCTTTTGGATCTCTAACCCCTAAAACGTGTAAATACGTCGAAAATCGGAAGTCGAAATAAATATCGATTACAATACTTTCTTCTATTGAAGATAGAAGAAAGTAAAAAGAAACATAAATTTACAAAAGTTACATAAAATAAAATAAAAAAATCCGTTTAGTATGTATTTTATCTTATTTTGACTATTGAAGTAAAAATAAATAAATAACGAAAATACATTACATTAGTTTAAGCTTAACCCCTTCGGGACGAGCGTCTTTTACAGAATTTTTAATCTTTTATCGCCGGTTACTCAAAACAGAAATTTTTGCCTAATTGAATCGGGAAAATACTCGGATTAAATAAGGCAAAATTTACAATAAAATTTTACTTGCGAGAAAAATCACGAATTCTGAACACCTTACGCGGCACGTATACCGGTCGCTCGTCCCCAAGGGGTTAAATTTAAAACTGAGGTTTTTTTCATTATACACTACAGCTACCTTGCACAGAATAATAATAAAAAAAAAATCAATTCTTATTTTTTGTTGTTTATTTATTTTGTTACAAATATTTTCAGAAGCTTTTCTCATGTTGAAGCCTAAGCAGTGTCTGATTATCGTCTAAGCAAACTGACAAATTGCCCAGGCTGTAATTAGGCCAGACCTAGGGCTTTCGGTATGAATGCTCCTTATGCCCTGGACTTCTGCTTTTAGGTAGATTTCGTAAGAAATACTACCTATTGCTGTCGTTACCATGGTGCGACTTTTGAAAAATTCCTTCATAACTTTTCATTATAAGACCCCAGGAACCCAAAACCACCCCCACCTAAAAAGTTTATATATATGTATGTATGCATGTACTAAATTTTGTCCGCACGATAAAAGTCGCAATTATGCACGAATCATCTTCAAACTCGCCAACAACTTTGAGATGGCTAATATCTCGGGGGGGGGGGGGGGGTTGAAAATGGGCGAAATCGGCCCAAGAGGGTGGAAATGGGGAGGGTTCAAAATTTTGAATACTGTCTTAACATGATTCTGATAAAACCAGCTCTTACACAACAATGGCAGGAAAAAAATAAAAGTTTTTCGTTATAGCAGTTGCCAACAATAAAAAAAAAAAAATAATAATAAAATTCTCACCACAACAATTACTTTTCTTTTGCAAAATTTTCACGTGTAAAATTAAATAGTTTGACAAATTGAAAACAAATTGAATATTACGTTATAAGTTTCCTAGAGCAAGATTTCAGCATGAAAACTCAAAATAAATAGTTTGACGAATTAAAAAAAAATATGTATATTGCGTCATATTGGAAATATAATGGACCTCAGCAGGTGAATATGTAACGCCATGTAAGTTTGAAGAAACGTATTAAAACATGATAAAAACCCGACTATGGAAATATGAACATATTTTAACACTTTAAGGTTCTCTGAATTTTTTGTAGCCATTTTTTAAACCTATTCCATATATATGTGTGTGTATTCGTGTATATTACAATTTTCACAAAAAGTTTAGCTCCCTACAGCTCGCTCTTTGTGAAGAAACTGGGTTTTATCTCTAATCTTGATTTAAGTTTTGTTGGAGAATTTAGTACTTAACATCGAAATCTACCTCCGCCTGTAGGCCCGAGCCGGCAGGGATTTTTTTCCCCTACTGCACCATTTTTTAATGCAACATTATCACACTGTACACCAGAAAAGTATTCGCGTTTGTAACAAAATGCTCGCCATCTAGCGATCTAACAGGGAATTACAATACCACTGCTTCTTTCATCGCGCTAGCATTACTTACTGTGAGTCAAATATCATTTGGGATTTTTAATTCTTAATAAATATGAATAAACCAGCAAAAAAAGATAACACATATTGTTGTGTGCCACAATGTAACTCTAGAAAATCGAAAAAACCCGATTTAAGTTGTTTCCCCGAAAACAAGACCGATTCTTATTCTAATTTTTTTTTCTCCAAAAAAGGATTTAGGGCTAATTTTCAGAGGATGTACATTTTTTTCTGGACAATATTTTACATTTTTTTTTTAGACCCCAATATGCTACTTCTTTCAGACAACAATTAAAGTGTCATCACTAAAAAATAACATTACACCTAACCATAAGCCACGAAGCAGGTGTATCATTGTACGGTTAAATACTGATAATCTACTGCAATTTTTTTAACGTCTAAAGATCACACATTTTCAATTTTTACACTGTCTTATAAGGGAAAAAAGTACTTTTAAAAGCAATTTGTTAGAAAACTGCATCTCCATTTAGTTTTGAGATATTAATTTTTTTGTTGTTTTTAATGCCATTTCTGTAATGGTGGCAACTGAAGTACTCCATTTCTGAGAAAGTAAAGGGGAAATAGTAGATTACTATACCTTTTTGTTTCTATTTTCTCATAACAACTCAAAATAAAAAAATTGTAATTAAATCACGTGCTATACCAAGAATATCGTCTGCTATAATTTTAGATATACAGTAGAGCGCCGATTATCCGAACAAGTCGGGACCGAACCTAGTTCGGATAAGCAAAAGTTCGGTTAAATGGACAGACAATTTAAGGGATGTTCCTGACTATAATAAAACCTTCACACTTTATCCAGGCTTAGGACTGGCAGCACTAGTTAGTGCTGGCGTGTTTAAAAACTTTTTTTTGTTTACTTTTTTATCATTTAAAATTTTCTTTTTCTCTTTTTATCATTTTCTGAGCTCCAGAAATTAAAATTTAAGCAAAAAAGCTTTCGATTGTTGCTTGCTTCAAAGAGTACGCTTTTTCCAATTGCTGCCATATTTCGAATTCTTCTTAAATACGTTAGCTAAATAGGATCAGAGTTCTGTCATTCGAGCCATTTCATAGCTATTTCCAAACATTCAAAAGCATCGTTATGGGATGAACCTGGTTCATTTTCAGAACATTCGTTTTCATTTCTTTAATGTCTTTTTCATCTTAAATCTCATTCACAATCTCATCATCATTAAAAAAAAAAAATTTGAGAGAAATCGGCTGTTCGGTTAATTGGAGTTCCGATAATCGGCGCTCTACTGTATTTGTGTGACTTATTTTTTCCGCATTTACTTAATTCCCATCAAAAATCTGAAAGAATGCAATTTTATTAATTGGTATATAATAACATTTACCGAATTTTGAAAATATATAATTGAATGATTTCTGATAAAACATGGAGAACTATATTTAATTTTCAGTATCCATATTAATGTTACAAACAAATGAATGCATATGAATCATTAGAAAGGCGATTTTTTTGTCAGGTATTTTGAATGATGACATCGCTTCTTGCTGGGTTTGTGTATTATTCCGTGACAGTGACGTCATAGGAATACTTTTCTGTAGATGTTGTTTAAGGCTGGATTGTAAATGTGGAACTCTCCAGTGGATGCAAATGACATCATTTTATATAAAATAAAAGTGTGTATTTTAAGTCTTAAAACTGGAATATGTTTTGTACTATCTATATTCACATATACAGTACAGAACCATTTATCCAGAATGGTTGGGATTAGATGTATTACGGATAACTGGTTGGGAATTAAACCAACATCTGTTTGATCAGATTTGTAGAATATATGTGGCTATGACACTGTTTTGGTCTTGAATTATTAGACTATTCAGAAAGAATCAGGTCCAAACAAGATCAGTCATTAATCAAAGTTTTAAAAGAAGACAATTTATAGAAATACCTCGGGAACAAAAACTCCCCTTTTTCCTATGCATAAAAATCAAAATGTCCAATGTATAACTAAACAAGCGGGGATGACCGAGCATAACTCGGTCAAAATTAGCTTTATATTCAACTCGATAGAATATTCTCACTGTATCATCAGGGATATGTTTAGGAAAATTTTAGGTCCTTTAAAGGACCCTTCACAAAATTATTTATCCCCAAACAGGACCCTTCACAAAACATTTTATCCCATAACAGGACCCTTCACAAAATTATTTGTCTCTTAAATAGACCTTTCACAGAATTTTTTCACTTTCAAATTGAACTTTTGACAAATTTAGTCATTTAAAAATAAAATTTGGCCTGTAAGTAAGCAATTGAACTCACCAAAGAGAATATTATTTAGCTTTTTATACATGAAGGATAGGACATAAAGACATCGATAATTTAAAATTCACAAAATTATGACTAGAATTTTCACAAAAATAAGAAAAACTTCACAATTTCCCAAAAACAGGACCCTGCGAGAAAAGTCTGGACAGACCCCTGATCATTCTCTCTGTATTATTGCTATAAAGCATGTTACATTATAACAGTATTACTTACGAAAACAATCAATATGAAAAGTATGTAGTACATGCTTCTAAATTTTACACTATTTACACATTTACAACGAAAGGACATCAATCCAAATTATATTTTTAGCTCAACTCTGATTGGTTTAACCATGTATCTCGAGTCCTATTAAGAATTTCTAAAAAATTCTTTCACATTATTTTTTCGACAAAAATAGCCAAATTTAGTGACATTCTTGCATTTGGGGCCGAGTATGTGTTATGGCATTCTTGAAAGTCGATTTTTCGGCCAAATGTTGCCAATATTTCGCCAACTTCGCGGTTTCGTGACCCTGACCCATAGTGACCCAAAATGACGCACTAATCAAATCTGCTCGAGCATGTGACTTAGCTCAATGCTCTGATAATAAACAAGTAATATAAAAATTTTGTTTTTAAAGTCAATTCCTACTTAGGCCATCAAAGAAAAAATTAATATAATCAAGCTAATATGAGTTTTGTTGCATTAAAATATCTCAATTTGTTGATTTTCTATAAGCAAGTAGGTTTACAATGGAACTCTATGGGAATTTGGCGAAATATTACAGATATCGCCAAGTTGGCATCACTTTTGGCGACTCATTTTGGTCGCCAAATTTGGCGACAAACTTGGCGGTATTTGGCGACAGAACAGGGTCCCCCCTATGGTAACTATTATTGAAAATACTTTCATTGAAATGCAATAACCAATGGCGGCCATTTTGTTTCCCATGCAAAAATAAAATTAATTAATTAAAATTTAATTAATTAATTAATATTTGAAAAAACTTTATTAACATCAATTGTCATCCAGTACAAGTTTAAAAAAATTTACTTCAACCTGATAGGATGAATAATGAGTATTTTATTAACGATTGAAAATTTGTACAAGATAAATATATAAATAAATATAGGGAGAGTGTGAGCTAATAGTAGGAATTGAAAAACGGTAGGATACAAAATTTAGTCAAAATCATTTAAGCTGTTTTATAGATAATATTAGCTTGACCTGCAGTGATTCCAAAACGACCCACTAATCTAATTTTCTGGAACATGTGGCACAGCCTGAAAACAATAGAATACAAACTTTAATCAAAATCGTTAGAGCCGTTTTCTAGATAAAATTAGCTTAACCCGTAGTGATCGCAAAAGGACCCACTAATCGAAATTTCTCAAACATGTGACCTAGCTCAATGGAGCTCAGACAGGCATTATCGTCTTGTTGCAAATCACTGATGTCTGCGCAGTGTTGCCAGTGGACTACTTTTTTAAAATTCAGACTTCTTGATTGCCACCATTTTTTTGTAATAGTAAAATTTGCCTTAATTAATGACATATTAATTAAGGCGAAAACACAGGGAATTTTACCATTTCAGAAAAGTGGTGCCAATCAAGAAATTTGAACTTTAAAAAAGTAGCCCACTGGGAAAACACTGTATCGGTGATTTAAACATGGCAATCTGAAATCTGGAAAAATGTATTTTCAATATTTTGAAAATACAAAATACTTGGTAAAAGCAATAGAAGATAAATTACAAAAATACTTTGATTTTATTGATTTAAAATACAAAATATACAAATGTATTTTGAAAATACATTTCAAATACATGTATTTTTTATGCTGCACAACTATGACAGAGAAGAGCCTGCAACATTTTGGAAATTAGTTAAAAACTCCAACTCGAAACTAGCCTTTTTTGCGCCAGGGGCAAACATGGATTTAGGCGGCACCCTCCTCCTTTGCAAAGAAAATTTTACTAAGTTTCTAATAACGAACTTATTTTTAAATTAAAAATATGTAATCACAAAACAAGTAATATTGAACTATGTAATTAGATTGTCAAATATTCCGCTTTATACAGGTTTCTATCTTAGCAGGTATAATTGTTGATATTCTTTATGTTAAAAATATATAACTTTTTCATTTAAGACTGGATCCCGTAATAGACAGATTTCATTTTCACAGATTTTACGGTAGTTGCAGTATTACAATTGAGCCGTTTAAAGGCAGAGTGACATGAATTAAGAGACTACATTAGTCACGCGAAGACATTCACAAACTAATATTAAACCTATGGGAGCATTCTTGACAAATATCTCGTTTGCATTTTATTACTTCTAAAAAATTTTTTTTTCATGGGATACCCAAGGGCAATGTCTAATGTTGTGCTTTTGTACTTTTATGTTACATTTTTTTAATATTCGCACACTTTCATTTTTGAAAACTGTTTGGAACCAACCGGTTCTAAAATTTAAAGTACAATCATATTTTTAAAATGTCACGAAAATCCAAAAAGTAAAAACATACAATTTTAGATATCGACCTCAAGTATCATACAAAAAAAAAAAAAAAAAAAAAAAAAAAAAATGGAAATTGGAGCGAGAATTTTGAAAAGTATGCTTCCATAGGTTTAACATTAGCAGGTGAATGTTTTCGAGTGAGACTACACTGATCAAGCGTAGAAACTGGAATGTTAAGAATTTCTCTTTATATACCATATATGCCAGTCAATTTTTACTTTCTTCTATCTTCAATAGAAGAAAGTATTGTAATCGAAATTTTTTTCGACTTCCGGTTTTCGACGGATTTGCATGTTTTAGGGGTCAGAGATTCCAAAAAACATGTTTATAGAAAATGTCTGTCTGTCTGTGTATCCGTCTGTCTGTCACCCTTGTACCATCAAAAAGTGTATGAAGTTATGTATAGAATTAAACCAAAATTTTATTATAAGTTTTTGGCTATGGCAAGCAGGACCTCCCGGAAATTGGAAAAAATTCGCCGGTAAGGGGCGCTGATATAACAATTTTTGTGCGATTTTGAATATTGTACCATCCAAAAGTGTATGGAGTTATGCATGGAATTGAACCAAATTTTTAGTTTAAGTTTTTGGATATGACAAGCAGGTCCTCCCTGAATTTGTAAAAAAATCGCTCGTAGAGGGCGCTGTAATAGCGATTTTTTGTACAATTTTTGTGCCATTTTGAATATTGTACCGCCGAAAAGTGTATGAAGTTATGCATAGAATTGAACCAAATTTTATGTGTTTATTTTTGGTCATGTCACGAAGGTCCTCCCTCAATTTGGAAAAATTCTGCCGGAAGGGGGCACTATAATTGCGATGTCTGTACCATTTTCATTATTGTACCATCGAAAAGTGTATGAAGTTATCCATATAATTGAACCAAATTTTTTGTGCATGTTTCTGGCTATGGCAAACAAGTCCTCCCTGAACTTGAAAAAATTCCGAAAGAAGGGGGCACTATAATTCCGATCTCTGTGCCATTTTCATTATTGTACCATCGAACAGCGTATAAAATTATGCATACAATTGGACCAAAATGTTTGTGCTTGTTTTTGGCTTTGGCCAACAGGTTCTCCTTGAATTTGGAAATATTGCGCGGTAAAGGGGCTCCGTGCTAGAGATTTTTGTATACTTTTCTTGATTTTTCGTAATTCTATTGTGCATCGGCAGATCATGCAGCGGCGGGAACTCGCTTCCTGCTATGCCGGCTATTCGCAAACAGCTGATAACGACAGAATAAGGAAAAATTAATAATTTAAACAAATATCATGATATAGATTAACTCGTTTTTAGTCCGTTTAATTGACGAGCAGAAATTTAAGATGAAAATCAAAGTTGGTATAGTATTGAACTAATAACATTGAAGTATTAACATGTGTAACTAGGTTTTGAAATATTAAAATGTATAAGATAGAAGAAAGTTTTGGGATTGGCACATCCAACTAGTTTTTACTGTTACAGTCGAAATCTCATAACAATTTTTAGTGTATATTTTCACAATGGTAAATCAAAGATAGCTGTTTTGAATTTTTATTTAGACTGCTAAAAGAATGTCTGAAACACTTACACATTTAGGAGAAATTTAGAATGTACTTATTTTTAATAGTTTCTGTAACAAATAGTTGAATTTCTATTTTATAAGCAATTACAAAAAAAATAGGTTATTTTAGAACATATTCAAAAAAAGGAATACAATATGGGATTAAAGATAAATTTTTCAGTGTTTCACACCAAATCTATTTTGCTAACTTTTTTATTTTCATTTGGTTACTGTTTTTTTACTTCTTATTCGCGAAATCGCTAATGTTGGTCAAAAGCCAGCGAGAACCCTGGATACATTATACGTACTTTAAGAGTATGACTGGGAGAGGTTTTTTTCTTCTCAAATGTGGAGTCATGGTTGAAGTTATTTTGTCTGTTGAAAGATTTCATTATTCATTTATTTGTTCCAGGGCTGGGTTTCTTCTAGGACAGTGGAAGAAACTGGAAAAAACCGGAAGAAATGAAAGAAACCAAAACAGATGCTCAAAATTAAAGTATATTAATTATGTAAAAGAATTAAACTCAAAGTATAACTATATGAAATCTAAAGTGGAAAATTTAATTAATATTAAAAATATTATTTTTTGAAAAATATGTTATTTTTTAAAAACAAATTTCAGGTTCAGCATGCATTTACAGGTGATGGATATTACAATTTTAGAGGTAGAGGGATATTTTCTCATTAATTATGTCAATTCTGTTAAAAAAAAAAAAAAAATGCAAATTCTTTATTTTTCATATAAAAATGCATTCTTTTAAAGGTGTATGTGGATTATTTTACTGTGCAACACAGGAAATAAATGAAAGTGTAAGCATTTATATTAGCATCTAGCATGCTGTGATTAATGTTCTAAAAATGCCTATGGGTATGTCGAAAGGCTTTTAAACTCTCCTTCATGTCCAATTTTTTCATCCCCAATTCTTTATTTTTCATATAAAAATGCATTCTTTTAAAGGTGTATGTGGATTATTTTACTGTGCAACACAGGAAATAAATGAAAGTGTAAGCATTTATATTAGCATCTAGCATGCTGTGATTAATGTTCTAAAAATGCCTATGGGTATGTCGAAAGGCTTTTAAACTCTCCTTCATGTTCTGTAAGACTTGAAAGATTTTTTTTTATCTTTTGCATCCATTCTAAGTTGATAAACCGATTGCAGCATCCTATTGCTAAAAAACTTTTGTTTTGTTATACCATGTTGCACTGTAGTAAGAAAAATAAAGATTTTAATGAAATTTTTAATACATTAATTATTGTGTATTACTTACTTTAATAAAATTGATGTAAATTAAAAGCACTGTCTTTTATTTAAATGAATTGCTTTCTACCATTTGTAAATGATCCGCACTGTTTACTACTAGTTTCAGAAGTCTAAATAATTTTAAAAATATACTGGTTAAATTGAAATTGACAACTTTTAGTTGATTTTGTATAATTTTGATAAAATTTCTTTTCTTTATGTAGTGAATAACTGAAAATCTTTAGACAGGTGTGTGATCTTGGCTAAAAAAATTATGTAATTATTAACTTAGCCTATATAATTAATTAAATTTGTATATTTCTAATGAAATTAAGGTTATCTATAAGAAGAATACATTTATTCTTGCAAAGTTGAAACTTATATTGTAAATTATTAAAGAATAACAGTTTCTTTCATTTCTTCCACTTGGAAGAAGCCTATTTCTTCCGGCCGGTTTTTTCCATGGTTTTTCCCACTTTGGAAGAAACATCCCAACCCTGATTTCTTCATTTGTTTTTAATGAATTATTTCTGTTTTTGTAATATGCAATGTTAATAAATGTTCTCAGTTAAAGGGTCATCTGATAAAAACACACATGTGACACATACATAGCCCATGGTAAACAAGTAATGATCTAAGGGATAAAAGACAGCACAGCATACTCGGAAATAGAACAGCAAAATCTATAAACAAAATAATGCACTAAATGAATGGCACAGCATATAAGCTGTCTAGACAAACTTCTAGAAATAAGTTACAAAATTAATAGGTTACTGTAACCTATTACCAAGGTAATGCAGAATGTCTGAATCCTATTGCAGAAATGAAACTTTTTCTTTCCTCTCTACCATTCAGCACAGCACTCGGTTCATCAGCATGGAAAAAGACTATAAATATAATGGTTTTTGCAAGATTTAAAAATTCACTTTTGTTTAGAGGTACATTTTACTACTTTGGGGATAATTTCTAACTTTTATCTTCTAATAACCCAAATTATAGTAGACAATCAGACATCTTGTCATTTTTACATTAGTGACAAATAATTTGGAATATCAGATTAACCAAACCAGGACATGAAACTTCTGATTCACATGTTGTCACTGGCACCAAAAATTTGGGACTGGTGAAGGCAGTATGGATAAGTTTGGAATCATTTTCAGATTGTAGTGATGAACGACAACATTAAACAAAATACAAAGGTTACTTTTTTGTCATACCATTACCATTGGTGCCAAGCGTAATAATTGATGCCAAATGAATCATTTGAAAAAAATTTAAATTGTTGGTGCGAAAGTGATCATTTAAATATAACATTTGAAAATTACAAACTTTTACTAACTACTTTATTATATCATACAAATATATAATTAAAATAAATGAATAAATAAATATTATATAATAAAAAAATAACAAAAATTCTATTTAAACTGCAGGGATGAAATTATAAAGGTCTCTTAGCATTGCAGTAAACATTACATTTTTTTAAATACATCGTTATATGAACTCTATGAAATAGAATTGGGAATAATGATGTGCAGCAGGCTTGTCCAACTTTTCAGTAAGCAGGGGCACACCTCAGCCCTTTTCACTCAATGAAGGGTGCCATTATTCGCATGACTGAAAACATGAGGCAATATTATTGCCAGGGTTCGTAAATATCATATTTTAAAAAATATCTGATATTTTGATATTATATCCGATATTTTTGATATATTTAAGATATTTTCAAAATAGTCAACTTACTGATAATAAATATTTTCAAGCATAATATACATAAGAAACTGAAACATATTGCACTTAATATGAAAACTTAAACAATATTCTAAAAATGCATTTGTCTTTTTCTTTTTCTTCTTTTTTTTTTTTTTCACTTAGAACAAGATTGAAGAAAAACTAATTGAAAACAGATACAATTTGTTTTATACACCTATATATGTATGTAAACTATAGGATTTGTATCAAGTATCAAGAAAGTTTCATATTTTGTAAAACAAAATTTTAAATGCAAAATAGGTTTTTTTAAATTTAAAGAATTTTAGCATTTTGTCTTATTTCTATTGTCTCTTGTTTAGCTTGTCTCATTTTTTATTCCCTACATGGTCTACAATTTAGACTCAATTTAACCAAAATAAGTAGGCTCTTTTCTACTAATGCTGTATATAAATGATTGTCTAAATTACAGTTTATCTTTCAATGGCTGTTCTGAATTAATTGTCTCACATAATTATGAAATTATATTTCAAAATAAAAGCTTCAAACATAAAGCTTGGAAAATATATTTGTTTTGTTCTTTGCCTAAAAAAGTCCCTGCCAGAGACAAAAGTTCTTTATCTACAGAATAGCACAGTCAATAACAGTAGAAAATTTCATTTACACTTGTTTTGACTGAAGAAAATATCAAAATTATCATGCACATAGATATTTTGAAAATAAATATCAAACATACAAAATATCAAACATCTTGATATTTTGAAAATAAATATCAAGAATTTGAAAATATCGAAAATATCAGAAATCTTGATATTTAAAAAATAAATATAGGATATATATCATGATATATATATATCCATTGATATATATCGACAAACCCTGATTATCGCACAATATTAGTATGTATTTACAATTTACCATAAAATATTTGTAGACAGTATATTATTAAAAAAAACGGTACTTTTTGGTTAGCTGGGCGCCAGTGTTATATATACATACATGTACCGGGTGTCCCAAAAATGACTGATGGAATTTAAAATTCAATAACTTCCAAACAGTGACAGATATAAAAAAAAAAATTTGCAGCAGGGTTATGTATGATGTCAGGAGTTTTTGTACTGTAATTCTTGATTTTAGTTTGAATTTCAAACAATAGATGGCGCTGAGAGAAATAGGCACTCAGTTCAGAACCGATTTTTGGTACTTCGGGATCCATTCAATACTTTTTAATCTCCTTTTTTCGCATAGAAGAAGAGAGAGGCCGAAAAATCGAGCCTGGATTTAACGGTTATTGCTTGCAGCACCATCTATTGATGCTATTTGTAACTAAAACTGAGAATCACAGCATTAAAACTCCTGACATCCTACATAACACTCCTGCAAGAATTGTTTAAATATCTGTCACCATTTGCAAGTTATTATTGAATTTTAAAATCCATCAATCATTTTTGGGACACCCGGTATATGGGGCATTCTCACAATCTTTTGACTTTTGGGAAAAAAAATCTGGCAAAATTAAACTTGCTAAAATAACATTTTAATCTGTTAGACAAATGCCTTAATGATTCAAAATAAAGAAAAAATGGTCAGCAGCGAATTTTTTTTTATTTAACTGAGGTTTAAGTTAAACTTTGTGAGTTTAATTTTCCTTACCATTTTACCACTAAAACTTTTTATTTTTTTCGAAATTTTTACTTATAATGAATTTGCATAGTACCCACAGGACATTCAAATAAGAAATAATGACAATGTAGTATTTTTAGTACAAAATTTTGGTATAACATTGTCTCAAAGGGGTGTTAAAGAAGGGACGGTAATGTAAAAAAAGGGGATGGTATAGGAAAAAAGGGATGGTAAAGATGGAACAGCAAGGAAAATCACCACCTATTTTAGGCAGATCATGTTAAGACTAAGTGGTATCCAAAATGTTCATTGATTTTTAGAAACAGTTATTTACATTGAATTAAATTAAAAAAAAAAACATTAATTTACACCAAAAAGTGCAGGAATAAACCTTGGGGACGTTGAGACTACCAATAAAGCCATGATGCTTGAAATTGATACTTAAATGCCGATTTAAATTCTACAGTAAATTTCCTGCCAAAGAATTTTAGACATCATTTCTCTAGCATACTTCTGCATGAGAAAAAAACTTTAAAAGAATTCTGTGGCTGCATCTGAAGTGATTTTCTGTATAATTTTAGAAGAGGGATGGTAAAAAATCTAAAACCTAGAGACAGAGTTTAAAAAATAATAACAACACTAAAAATGTGTGCAGGCTAATTTTTAGCTACTTATTTATATAAAACAATAGTTCCAGTTTCAGAGAAAAAATTACATCGAATTATTTTTATTGAAACAATTTTATCCAGACAGCTCCAAACTTAAAAATCAGTACCAGGGACAAGGGACGGTATAGGAGTTTTCCAGGTGTTTGGACCCCCAACATCGTCCAAAACTTATTTATCTCGTTAATATTGTTGTGCAATCATGCAATGGGATGTTCCCAAGTATATGAAATAATAAAAAAAAACACAAAAAAGTGTATTAAAATAAAAATTATTATTCAGGGACATGAAGTCAAAAGATTGTGAGAATGCCTCACATATACATATATATAACACTGGCACCTGGCTAACCGAAAAGTACCAAAAAAACTTTATGTATAATTCTGTAACCCTCAAACAATTTCATTGCAGCTTCTTCAAGAACATGTGATAGCCAAATAGAAAAATCCATCTCTCCGTCAGCAAAAAATGTCAGTTATAACTGAATAAAAAAAATTTTTAATTAAAAAAACAAAAACAAATTAAAACGTTTTGTATGGTTATGATTAAATAATAATAACAAAAAAAAATTATTCACATTCAATAAATAACAAGTCATAGTGTTTGGGACAGTTTACAATAAAAATCCTTTACATGGCCAGAATTAAAATAAATGGTACATTAGCATACATTTCAGCATGGGGTTGGTGTAATGGAAAAGAATCACATGAAGATTTAAGGCTCCTATCCCTGCCGGTGAAGACACTCATGAGCTAATGCAAATCCTATGGGGAGGGATTTTTCTAATATCTCATTTGCATTTCGACATTTTTAAATAATTTTTTTTGCACTGGATAGCCGAGATCCGTCTCTCTACATCGCACTTTTTTTACTTTTTCGATTTTGGTTACAGATATTTTTTAGAATGACACTTTCATTTTCATAACCGGTTTTGAAAGTGAAAGTAACTTTATAAAAAATATCTGCCATCAAAATCAAAAAAGTAAAAAAGGTGCGATGTAGAGACGGATCCCGACTATCCAATGCAAAAAAAAAAAAAAAAAGATTTAAAAATGTCAAAATGCAAACGAGATATTAGAAAAATCTTTCTCTATAGGATTAGCATTAGCTCGTGAGTGCTTTTGCCAGCAGGGACAGGAGCCTTAAAGCACAAACCTATGCATATTTAAAATAGTTTTTAGTTTTAACTTTATCTAAGTAAGTATTGACTAAGTAAGATACTACTGTTTGCACTTATTTTAGAATGAAATGTTATCTATCTTTAATGTTGGTTTTCAATGATTTTTCATTATAGTTTATTTAAATACTAGATAGTACTAGGGATGCACCGAATATTTGGTATTCGGCCATGTTACCGAATATTCTGTTTGGCCAAATATCAAACTACTCGGTATGCCGAATATCAAACTATTCGGCCTGCTGAATATTCGGTTTATGATCCTGTACAATTTTTTAATAATTTCTCTTTGATTTTAAAATGTTTCTTTTAAAATTTAAGAAAATTTTATTCATCTGTTTTAATTCTCAGAAGAAGACATGAAATTTAAAATTTTATTAATTAAAATAGTTTTATAACTATCCTCTTCTTAAATAACTAAAAACAGATTTTTTTCAGCATAAAGTTTACTTGAAAAAAGCTCTTGTTTATTAGAATGAAAGTTTCTGTTTTAAATATTATGTAAAATTGCTTTAAAATTTAACATTTTAATACCTTTAAACTTTGAACTATAACAGTATTTGACGAGCTGAATATTCAGTATTCGGCTGAATAGTTACTATTCGGCAGGCCGAACATTCAGTATTCGGCCTAGCAGTTACAATTGAGCAAGCCGAATATTCGGTATTCGGCCAAAATCACTATTCGGTGCATCCCTAGATAGTACCTGTCAAGATTTGACGGTAAATAACTTGAAAATTCTTCAATTTTTAATTAATTGTTTTTTAATTAATTATTGAAATTATGACAAATTTCTATATTGCATAAGTGATTCCTATTTCTTTAAGGCAATAGATGGTGCTGGCAGCCAAACCTATTCAATGAAGCCAAAGAATTTTAAGTCTATAATTTACAACCAATTGTAGAGTATTTCTTTTTACATACTACGGTCTCATTTTTTTAAAAAATAACAATATTTATTTTTATTTATTAATTTTTTTAACTACACGATCATTAAAATCTGCCATGAATTTTATTTTCAGCAGTTTCCTTTCTTATTTTTTACAGAAAAGAAAGGCAAACTTTCCTTTCTGACACGCACACACACATATATATTATTGATAATGATCAGAAAATATAGCAAAAATTGTAGATCAGCTCAATTTATTTAATTGATAATTACATGCAAAATATTTAGCTTAAATATTTTAAATATAAAATTATTATTAGTATCATTATTATTTTTAAATAATGTTCAGAGTTCAATTTTATTTAACTATAAACCATTCAAATGATACTAATAACAAATAAAAATTATATAACTTCTTATCCTAATAAAATATGTCATTATTGAAATAAATTATCGCCAAAAATATTACAGAAATCATTTTGCCAGACATTGGGTTTGAACCTGTGTCCTCTACAAAAATTCAGACCTTTAAACTGATGCTTTAGACTGCTCCGCGACAAGGAACTCTTTCTACTTTCCTCTAAACTGAAGAGGTCCAAAAAAGAGTTTTGGCACATGCGCAGATGTGCCGAATTGGGCCTACTTAAATTTTTACCAATGTGTTTTAACTTTATTGCAATGTAATGCTGCTATATGTCAGCATGTGGGTGATACTTAAAAGAAAAGTTTTATATTTTTGAATTACATCATGGATGCAACTTGAATAATTTATATTAATAGATGATGCTTTTTAGGTGTGTTCGTAATTATATACATACGTAGCACCTGTAATAGGCGTTCAGTCCGTCCGTCCACATATAACAGAGAAAAAACTACCCAACCGAATGGTATGAAATTCTAAATATATAATTGTTGCAAAATTGTGTCAAGTCATTTCAAATTTTATGAAAATCGGATGTATACTTTAATTACAGGGACAGTCAAAAGTTTTCCGTAACATTACGGCCAATGGGAAAAAATTATTGCAAGTGCATTGTAATGATGTTATAGCCTTCCGAATGGTCTGAAATTTTAAATATATAATTGTTGCAAAATTTTGTCGAGTCATTTCAAATTTTTTGAAAATTGGATGTAAAGTTTAATTACAGGGACAGTCAAAAGTTTTCTGTTACATTAAGGCCAATGGGAAAAAATTATTTCAAGTGCATTTTAATGATGTTACAGCCTTTTGAACAGAATGAAATTGATATGCACTTATGAAGTGCATTAAAATATACATTCATTACAATATGCAGTGCAAAAAATATTTATAAAACTAGCTATAGTACCAATGCACCTCATTTACCATGTTTGACGAGCAATTTCAAACTTGTTAAACATTATGAAAATTTAATAGGGGTTTCTGACAAGTAAACTGTGATATAAAATGCAAAATGGTTCATATTACATATTCAGGTGATAAAAACAGTATTTTTAACTAGGTATAAAATCACAGTGACAGGATCTTTAGAAAGTCTTTACACTTGAAATTTTGTGTACTGTACTGCATGTTTATAACTGTTTTTTCCTATGGCAGCGATAATGATGCCTTTTTAAAAGTTTCTCTGCTGAAAATGATTTTTGACACACATTACACAGAAACAATTTCTCACTAGTATGGATATGCTTGTGTTCTTCCACATGATATTTTAAATCCTGTCTCTGTCTATACGATTTGTGGCATACTTCGCACACATATGGTTTTTCTCCAGTGTGAGTGCGATGATGTTTTTTTAAACTTCCCCTCCTTGAAAAAGACTTTTGACATACAACACACACAAATGGTTTCTCTCCAGTGTGTATGCGAATATGATCCTTTAAAGACGATTTCAGTGAAAATGAGTTTTGACATACATTGCATGTAAATGGTTTCTCTCCACTGTGGATGCGGGAATGAATTTTTAAACTTTCCTTCCTTATAAATGATTTTTGACATACATTGCATACAAATGGTTTCACACCAGTATGGATAGAAAGGTGTAGTTTCAAGCATTCTTTACGATAAAAGGATGCATCGCATAAATCACACACATACGATTTCTCATTCCTATGAGTATACATATGTGAATCTAAACCACTTTTGAAATTATATGCTTTTGGACACTTATCACACTTGTATGATTTTTCATCTGCATGCGTTCGGATGTGCATTGCAAGATATCCTTTTTGTGCAAACGACTTTTGGCATATATTGCATGCAAATTTCTCTCCAGTGTGCTTGTGAATGTGTTGGTTCAAGGTTTCTGTTTGATGAAAGGCCTTTTTGCATAAATTACACTCATATTGTTTTACAATACTATGAATACGAATGTGTTTATTTAAGTTTTGTTTCTGTCTAAATGACTTGTGACAAGCATCACATTTATATGGTTTTCCTTCACTATGAATTTTAAGATGATGAACTAAATTATGTCTCTTTGGAAATGATTTCTGACACACATGACACACATATGGCTTACCAACCACATGAACTTGTAAAGGTTGCTCTAACGTAACTTTTTGTGGAAAACTCTCGAGGCATACATCACGGGAATATATTTCTTCTTCATTTTGATGGTGAAGTGCTGGTTGTTCCTCCATTGATTACTAAATTCTTTCAGTCATTATTTGCAATGATGTTTTCCACAAAGATGAGAAATGTGGCAGTTAAAAAATATATATCTTTTTGAAAATGCTTGTATCTTTCCCCTGGAAGAAGAGAGAAGGAATTTAAGTGATCATATAAATTGAAAAGACAATTCAAAGATAATTTAAATTAGATTAATCTTCAGCACAATTATTCAATTTGTAAATAAATCTTAACAGTTGTAAATTTCCAAGTGAGTGAAAAAAGTATGGGCCTGGATTCGTACCAGGGATATCTTAGCTGAAGCTTTTAATTATTTGCTCTAACAACTGAGCCATCTCGGACGAACCTGGAGGACTAATTCATCCAATTAACCCTTTCGCTGCATAATTGTTTTATCAAAATAGCTTCAAAAATTGCGTATTTATAGAATTTTTATTCTTTTGTCACTGGTTTTTCAAAACAAAATTTTTTATCTAATTTAATCGGGAAAATGCTCCGAATAAATATGGCAAAATTTACAATAAAAAAATAACTGGTGGGAATAATCAAGGAGGGTTAACTAGGAGGAAAAAATGCATGCCCGATAAAATCTCGGGTTGCACAGTGAGAGGGTTAAACTTTAATGATCACAGTATCTGGTCTGATATCTGAATCAGCTCTACAGATTAAATCAAAGGTTAACTGCAGCAAACGCAGCATGCATAACTATAGATTATTTTTAACACAATTATTCAATTGGTAAATAAATCATAACAGTTGTAAATTTCCAAGTGGGTGAAAAAAGTTCGAACCAGGGATATCTAAGTTAAAGTCACCAATGCTCTACCAACTGAGCCATCCTGGATGAATATGGAGGACTAATTCCCAAAGCTAACCTTTAATGATCACAGTATCTGGTCTGATATCTGAATCAGCTGAACAGAATTTTTAATTACGCATGCAGCATTTACTGTACTAGGGTTTAATCTAGAGCTAGCCAAATAGCCAAAAAGTTAACTGGAAGTGCTTTATGTCCCCAAAGTGTTTAGTGAATTAGCCAAATAGCGACAGCCAAAGAAATATGCTATACCATTCCCATTTTGTTGCTGCTGCCATTGTACAAAAAAAAAAATCTCATTGCATCTGTGCTGCGGCAGTTTTTCAAAATTTGTCTTGTGCTCTCTATGCAAGCGTCTTCAAAGAGTGTGATGTCATTTGCATCAGACACGACTCCAGCATATGGAGAAAACGAAAATTGCAGATTGTATATGCATGGGATATGATGTGCACTAGCTTTGAATCATCAATGCGCCAGATGCATGTCGTATAAACTTTTCAGACTTGAATTTATGCAGGCTCTGCCTACAACGTGTAAAGAAATGAAACTAGCTTATTGTATTAGTTTTTTTTTTCATAAAAATGGCATTACTGGCATGTTTCCCAACGTGACTTCTTTGTATGAATTTGTAGCATCATTTTTGTTGTCTACAGCAGACTGTGAAGGGAAATTCAGTCTCATGAATATAACAAAAACTGACAATCAAGAATTTAAGTAACTTAATGATGATTAATTTGGAAGGGGAATTTTGAAATGTATATAGAAATTTTGTATAAATAAAACTTTTTTTTCCTTGGCTAAAGCTATTTTTATTTGGCTAGGAGTTATTAGCTGCAATTATCCAAAAAGCTAAAGATCCCTTTTTCCTAGATTAAACCCTACTGCACAGTTCCAAAAATAACCTTTGATTTATTCTGTTGAGCTGATTTTCAAATATCAGACCAGATACTGTAATCGTTGAAGGTCAGTTGGATGAATAAGTCCTCCAGCTTTGTCCGGGGTGGCTCAGTCAGTAGAGCATTTTTGGTTTCAGCCAAGATATCCCTGGTTCGAATTGGAAATTTACAACTGTTGCTGTTAAATGTCTCTGTAATATCTTCTATTGGCATTTAAACTTTTCTCACAAGTGTTAACATGCTTATGACATAGGGATTAATAGTTGAATGATACACAAATCAAATTTCTTTTTCTCTTTTGTGTAAAAATGCTCCAACAGAAAATTTTCATAGAAAAGCTGCAAATGAAGAAAAGTAAACACATGGAAATATCTTATTCTTTAAATCTAAAAAAGAGAAATATAATGAATAGTCTCAAAAAGCATGTAGTAAATAATTAAAAGTAATTTTATAATTCAAAATACGCTTTAAAAATATATCTGAATACAACAATACTTCAACGTGCTTCTATCATATACATAAAAAAAGAAGTTGAATAAAGTTCTTTTTTTTTTTTAATGCAATACTTTCTTTAGGAAAGTATTCAGATTAATTTCGGAGGGAAAATCCATGCCTTTACTTTGTTTAATGATTTACTAAAAAAAAGAGAATTGTTTCATATTTTTTAAATTGTAAATTGATTGCCAAAAGTTGTTCTATACAGGAAAATAAAATACAAGACTGAATGGATAAGGCATCAAATAGAAATTAGTTAATAAAAAACAAACTTTTAATTCTCTACTCTAATATAAAAAAAAAAAAAACATAAAATTAAAAAATTGCTGTAGAAATTCAAAATACAAGAGTTCTCACAAGTGTTAACATGCTTATGCATGTAGAATGATATAAGGATAATACTTGAAAGATACACAAATCTAATTTTTTTTCTTCTATTTTGTGTAAAATATGCTCCAACAGAAAAGTTTCATGGAAAAGTTTCAAATCAAGAAACGTGAACAGATGTAAATATTTTATTCTTTAAATCTAAAAAAAAGAAAAATATAATGAATAGTCTAAAAAAGCACGTAGCAAATACAGTTGACTCCCTCAAATCCATACATCATCATAGATGTAAACAGTGATACTTTCAGTTGAGAGGGACGGGCAAAATTGCAGAATTTTTCAGTTTTATATCATTCTGTATGTATTTTAATATGTAATTCTAGTTAATATTGAGTGAACTAATGTAGCAAATACAGTAGACTACCTCAAATCCACACATCATCATAGATGTAAACAGTGATACTTTCAGTTGAGAGGCAAGGGCAAAATTGCAGAATTTTTCAGTTTTATATCATTCTGTACGTATTTTAATATGTAATTCTAGTTAATATTGAGTGAACTCATGGTTTTTCATGAACAAAATATAAATTTATTTCTGAAAATATATATATATATATATATATATATATATATATTGTTGATATCACTGGTAATTACAATCTCTTTACCAAATATATTTATATATTAATCAAGCTTTTTTGGTTAAGACTGGGAAAACCTGAAATAAAGTTTCCTTACTTTATGATTTTGATGTATTGAATAATTCAAGAAAAATGTATTTCATCTTTATTATGCCTATTTAATTACACATTATTAATTATTTACGTAACGTCTACTTTTAATAATTTAACCACTTTTAAAATTATCTTACTTTTTATTATTTTAGTTTATTACTTTACCTAATTATCTTAATATTTTAAGCATTCATTATAATTTCGATTATTATTACACTCAAATTACTGTTTAAAAAATGTAAACAAAGCAATGACCAGAAATCCACAAAATTCTAAAATCTACACAACCTCTGCTCCCAAGCTGTGCGGATTTGAGAGAGTCTGCTATAATTAAAAGTAATTTTATAATTCAAAATATAGCTGAAGACAACAATATTTCAACATGCTTATATCATAAACATAAAGAAAAAAGGTTGAAGGTTTTTTTTTTTTTTTTTTTTTTTTAATGCAGAATTTTTTCTAGGAAAGTACTCAGATTAATTCATGAACTTTTTATAATACTGCGAAAGATGCTACTGATAAATCTAACATAGTATTACTAATCACTTTACAAACATGAATATTTTTTTTGTTGATATATATCGAATTATTGAAAATTTTGCTTGACATATTAATATTTCTTATCCCTTTCACAATTTATTTGAAACTTTTTAAATGTTTATTCAAGAGGATGGATTCTAATTTATTCTTGTAATAATTCAATTGTATTTTTCTGGAGGTATTAAAAAAAACTTACAGACTTCAATTTAGATGTCAGAGGATTGCATTATGAAAGAACATGTTATTTTCTAGCTATCTATCCTTTTAATTACTTGTATGTATATATAATAAAACCTCAACTAAATGATTTAAAAGAACTTAAGTTAAGTACAATGGTTATCTTTACAAATGTTATTTAATAATTAGTTAAAAATATGGCAGGATTTTCATTTGTGTTGGAAACAGGTAATTATTTTTAAAAGCTCATTGTTAATATTTGTTTAAATCTTCCACTTGTCACATTCAACAAAGTATTTATTCTGTAAAAATTACAATTTTTTTTTTTCATTTCTACATGCATGAAAATTTCAGATAATCTTATACAGAAGCCAGAAAAACAATGAGCTTTATTTATTAGATGACCCACCTATTGCTTCCTGGAGCCGGGACAATAACATTAAAGATACATAAAACCAGTGTTAAATTTAGACATTTTTCTCCGGGCAATATTTCTGAAGCTAGGGGTTGTTGGGAACAATGCCCTTCCAGCCACCCCCTGAGTTAAACACTGTCTAAAATAATCTTACTGTTTCTCCGTGTTCTTTTAATATATCTTCATCTCACTATGCTGGTCTGTTTTTCCAAACAAACTGCAGATGTTGGGTTAAAAAAAAACTCCTGGCAATGAGGTAATAATTGCATTGTTATGAGAATGGATATGTGAGGCTTGCTTAAGAAATCTACCCTTTTTCCCCCCTTGCTTTCTTTTGTGCATTTCGGAGGAAAATGCCCTTATTTTGTTTAATAATTAAAAAAAAAAAAAAAAAAAAAAAAAAAAAAAAAAAAAAAAAAAAAGAATTGTTTCATATTTTTTTTTATTGTAAATTTATTGCCAAAAGTTGTTCTATACAGGAAAATAAAACACAAGACTGGATGGATAAGGCACCAAATAGAAATAAGTCGATAAAAAAACAAACTTTTAATTTTGTACTCTAATAATAACAAAAAAAAAACACAAAATTAAAAAATTGCTGTAGAAATTCAAAATACAAGGGTTCTCATAAATGTTAACATGCTTATGCATGTAGAATGATTTAGGGATTAATACTTGAAAGATATAGGTACAAATTGAATTTCTTTTTCTCTTTTATGTAAAAATGCTTTAACAGAAAATTTTCATAGAAAAGCTGCAAATCAAGTAAAGTAAACAGATGTAAATGTTTTAGTCTTTAAATCTAAAAAAGAAAACTATAATGAATAGTCTCAAAAAGCATGTAGTAAATAATTAGAAGTAATTTTATAATTCAAATGTGCTTTAAAAATATAGCTGAAGAAAAAGGTATTTCAACATGCTTATATTATATACACAAGGAAAAGATGTTGAATATAAAGTGTTTTTTTTTTTTATGCAATACTTTCTCCGGGAAAGTATTCACGAACTTTTTATAATACTACTAAAGATGCTACTGGTAAATCTAAAATAGTGTTATTTCTCTGAAAAGATCATTTTACAAACATGAATATTATTATATTTTTGTTGATATATATTGAATTATTAAAAATTTTGCTTGATATATCAATATTTTTATCCCTGTCACAATTTATTTGAAACTTTTTAAATGTTTAATGAAGAGGATGGATTCTAATTTATTCTTGTAATAATTCAATTGTATTTTTCTGGAGGTATTTAAAAAAACTTACAGACTTCAATTTAGATATCAGAGGATTGAATGATGAAAGAACATGTTATTTTCTAGCTACCTATCCTTTTAATTACTTGTATGTATATATATAATAAAACCTCAACTAAATGATTTAAAAGAACTTAAGTTAAATACAATGGTTATCTTTACAAATGTTATTTAATAATTAGTTAAATATATGGCAGGATTTTCATTTGTGTTGGAAACAGGTAATTATTTTTAAAAGTTCGTTGTTAATATTTGTTTAAATCTTCCACTTGTCATATTCAGCAAAGTATTTATTCTGAAAAAATTACAAAATCATTTTAATTTCTATATGCATAAAAATTTCAGATAGTTTTATCCAGGGCCCAGAAAAACAAAGAGCTTTATTTATTAGATGATCCATCCATTGTTTCCTGGACTCAGGTTACTAACATTAAATATGCACATGAAATCAGTGTTGAATTCAGACATTTTTTCTCTGGGTATGATTTCTGAAGCTAGGAGGTTTTCGGGGCAATGCCCTTCCAGCCACCTCTTTACTGTTTCCCGGGGTTGCTTTTAATATATCTTGATCTCACTATGCTGATCTGTTTTTTCAAACAAACTCCACAATTTGGGAGAAAAAACTCTAAGCAACGAGGTAACTTTCATTGTTATGAGAATGGATATGCAAGGCCTGCAATTAAGAAATCTATGTTTTTTTTCTCTCGCTTTCATTCTGTGCATTTCAGAGGAAAAATTAATGTCCTAACTTTATTTAATAATTTTTTTTTTTTTTAAAGAACTTTTTCATATTTTTTTATTGTAAATAGATTGTCAAAAGTTATTTCATACAGGGGAATAAAATTTAAGACAGAATAGATAGATAGGGATCAAACAGAAGTTAGTTGATTGAAAACAAACTTTTGATTTTTTAACCATGAAAGTAGGAAATGGGAAAAAGGTGGAATTTTTTCCCCATCTATACAATAAGGTCAAACTTGTATAATTTAGATGCATTTCAACAGTTATTAATACAATAAAATGAATTATAACTGCACATATGTTTTTTTTTTAACTTTGAAAGTACAGTGAAACCTCCTTGAACGGTCACCTCTAAACGACAACCTCCAAATACCGGCCACATGTTGATGGAACCAAATAAGCTCCATAGAATTAACATTAGTACGAACCTCTAACTAAGGAATTCTGAACAACAGCTGCTCGAAAGTCACAAGAAAGAAAATTTAACAGCTCCTGGTACAATTTTATATTTATTTACAAATCGAAATGTGAAGCAGATCAATCAAAATTTACTTAATATGTCAACAAAAAGTTACTTAATCTTTTAAACACTTAATCCTTCACCAAAAACTAATCTTTTAATCCTTTTGATAATCACTTCTACCTGAAAATGTCGTAAATTCCCAAGACTCAAGACAGAGTGCACAGGAAGAATTACTTCCCACTAAGGTTAATGGGACAACCGACAACAAATAATCCATAAAACCAGTAATGTGAATCACCCACTGTTTTTTCTACTTTTTTTCTTTGATATTGGGTATTGAAAAAATCTCGTTGTCCATAGAAATTGCCGTGAAAGTTTCGTTAGGAAGTGTGTGTGTGGGGGGGGGGGGGGGAGGGGGTTGAAAAAGCATTTTCGTTTATGAACAATGGAGAGATGATTTCTGTAACCATTGAGCGTCTTTAGAAATTTCAGTTTTCTGGGAACTTCCAAACAAAAATGATAAAGATTGATCATTCTTTTGTTCAACTTTTCTGCAGTCTGTTTTATTTGGGCTTCTTCTTATAACTTGAGAGTAGAGTTCTTATTTGTTCGTGATTCTTTGTGCGTTGTTACCAACTATTGTGTTAAAATTCATCATATGATTACGAGCGGAAAATCACGATAATTTCAAAACTAACATTCTTAAATTTGAAAGGTGTTTGCAGCAAAAAAAAAACAAAGCAATTGCAAATTACTGATTTTTTTTTCATGTATTAAAACAGTGAAGATTAGCATTAGAAGCGCCAAGAGCAGTCAATATTTTTTATAAAACTTGATTGAAATTTCCGGCACTTCTAGTGTTAATTAGTATGACTTGACTGTGTATTCCTGTTGAAATTTATGTAATTTCGATTTTTTTTAAATGAAACCTCTGAATAACACTCACCTCTGAAGAGCGGTCACATTTCACTGGTCTAACGGGTAACCATTATTCAGAGGTTACACTGTATTAAAATAAAAGAAAAAATAAATAAATAAATAACAATAAATGTATAAATTCATTAAATAAAAAAAAAATCTCTATGCTAAATAAATGCATGCCAAATTGATCTTTAATCCAGAAATACTTTCCAAAAATGCATCACTGAAATTACCCAGGAGTGTTTTATAAATAGAATAAAATATTCTATTCCAAAAGAACCTCATGAAAACTTCCTTTCCCTAATTAAAGAACTTAATTTACATGACTTTCAGATACTTATAATAAAAGCTTGCTTTTGATTTGGTAGTACAGCAATTTAGAAACAAACTCCAAGAATTTGAGTAGAAAAAATGTCTAATTATTAAGCTTTCTAGACCCTCCCTCCCCCCAATATCAATATGCTTCTAATATAATCTTTGCATTTTTTCACCAATCCAGAGAATGCCCAAATTTGCTATTAAAAAGGTGGAATTCCTCCTCTAGGAGGAGCTCTTTCACGCCTGAATTTTGGTGAAATGAAATAAAAAAAAAAAACATAAAATAAAAAAATTACTGTATCAATTCAAAATACGAGAGTAGTTCAATAAATACTGGGCCTAGTATCGCCAGGTATCCCGCGTAATCTAAATGCTGTGAACACCAGTAATGTAAAACAGGGTTCATACTCTATTTGAATAACAAAATTCGCTGACTTTTCCAGACCATATTTCCTACAATTCCCTGACCAAAATTCATGACATTTTTAGAAATACGAATTACAATTCAAGATCTTAATGATTAAACTTACGTCTGAAAATTAAAATAACATATAAAATTGAATCTAAAAATCTATATCATTTGACATAAAAAAAAAAAAAAAATTAAAATACAGCTCAGATGGATTCAAAGTAACTTTCTATTTACATAACTGAATTTACACATGTTAAACATTTAACTTTTTTTAGACTTCTACTATCATCTTATTTATTTGTGTTGTTTCAGAAGCAGTTTGTTGTGTAAAAATTTCAATTTTTTGTCTTTAACATTTTAACTTTAGCTACAGCTTTCTTTTATCTGTTTGTTTTTTGTCTTGTTTCATAATTTTCATTCTTTTTCTTATATAATTATTCATGATATCTCATAATAGGCTCAACATTTCTTTCGCTTAAGTAGCGACTATTTGGCGACAAATTTGTATAGCTAAAACATCTTTATGTTGAAAATGTGAATATAGTACAAATTCTCCTTTTAAGGGGAAAATCAGAACTTTTTTGCAGACGCACCGTGAACTCGGGAGAATGTTGACACATGACAGTGCATTAAAAAAAAAAAAAAAAATCCCTGACTTTTGCAGGTTTTCGAAAATTTTTTTAAATTTTCCCTGACTTTTCCATGATTTTTTGAGCACTTTTCGTTTTCCCTGACAATTCCCTGTTTTCCAGGTTTTCCAGTCGCGTAGGAACCCTGTAAAATAATGTTCTTCACCTTATCTAATGGCAGAATTATCTATGATTAAAGATGGCGAAATAAACTGTAAGAAATTAGTGTTGGCCAGAGCATTTGTGGAGGCCGATTTATGCGGGATGCTTTTCGACAATAAACCCAGTATTTATCAAACTACCCCTGTAAATGTTATTGAAAAGAGGACAAAATTTACTATAATGAACAAATAGATTGAGTTTGGATTGCCTTTATGAGTGGTTCAAAATCACCTGTGAACTTCCACCGCTGACAGAAGATCAAAACCATACACAAATTTTTACATTCAGGAAACTATAAATAGTTTGTAAATATCATGATATTTGGATATACAGTAGAACCCTGCTAATCTGAAATTTCGGTTAATCCAAGCAGATTTTATTTTCAAAAATCCTACTTGAACAGATTAACTGAAAAGATTAATTTACGAAATTTTCCGGATTACAGGATGATTGTTGGGAAAAACGTGTAGAAGTTAGAATTAAACAAAAAATGGTGGTAAAGCATGTTTTGCATGCTTTAAACAAACTGAACTGGTTTGTTACATAATTCCTCATTCTGAAATAAACATCTTAGGAGTGATTAAACAAGGAATACTATTTTTTTTTCGAAAGTCAAGGCGAATTATCCAGCATGCTGGATTAGAGGATGTCTACTATACTAATGAGTACTTATAACTTACATTTTTTTCAGCACGCATCTTTTTCTTTTCTATTTTTATCGAAATTTCGGGTAATCCAAATTTTTTGTAATCTGAACAGGCACTGGTCCCAATTAGTTCGGATTAGTGGGGTTCTACTGTATATCTAATATTTTTGATATATATCTGATATTTTTGATATATATATTCAATATTTTCAAAATATTCAACATACTGCTGATTATAAATATATGAGACTTAATATAAATTAGAGATATCACACTTAGCATGAAAACTTTATAAAACGTTTTTATTTTCAATTACTACAAAATTGGAGATCAACTAACTGAAAACAGGCACAATTTGCTTTTTGCACTCACAAAAAAGGAACTATAGTATTTACTATTAAATTTTAGGAAAATTAAAAGTTTATACAACAAAATTTTTAATAAAAATTTATTGTCAAAATTAGGTGTTCTTTATAGGTGTAATACTCGATTCCCGCTTGATGTCAGATTCATAGATCATAGATCACTAATTCTTTTAACACAAAACTAAGTTTATTTTACGGAGTACATAAAGACGTTATAAATGACAATTGACGGCACACTATATACAATTAATTATTGGTTTCACATGGATGCACAACACCTTCATATTATTCTTACACACCAAAACCTTCACTTCACTATATTATTAAATTTCTTATTTTCTCAGTGCCCGTAGCACCTACCAAACACTCTCTATAACAATCTTTTGGTTTCTGAAAAAACCACCGAGCATACAGGCTGGCATAAACAATACCTCTACCCTTCACTCTCCAAAACAGAATCTCATTTTTTTTTCTCTCTTACACCAGCACGTCATGTGTGTCTCATGACCAAATGTGCCAGCTCTGGTGAAAAGATGCACTCCAGACATCACAATAGGTATTTAAAACTTTGGTACTACTTGATTATTCCATCGACCAATTTCACTCAAATTATACAAATTGCCAAACTATTCATCAAATTATATAATATTATTAAAGAATAGGGTTGTTTTAATGATGACTTTCATCTATAACATAGTGACATACCAGATATAAAATTTAATTTATTCAGATGATTTCGCACAAAAGAATACTAAGAATAGTTTACGTATTTTAATGCAGAATTATTAAAACATAAACAAACAGATAATTTAAATATACAGTAGACTCCCTCAAATCCGCACAGCTTGGGACCAGAGGTTGTGCGGATTTTAGAATTTTGAAAATTTCTAGTCATTGCTTTGTTTACATTTTTAAACAGTAATTTGAATGTAATAATGCAATCAAAATTATAACGAATGCTTGCAATGTAGTAAAATATCAAAATAATTAAGTAAAATAATAAACTAAAATGATATAAAGTAAGATAATTTTAAAAATGATTAAATTATTTGAAGAAAAGGTGAAGTAAATAATAATTATATAATTAAATATGCATAATAAAGGTGAGAGTAGGGATGCACCGAATATTCGGCCATGTTACCGAATATTCGGTTAATCCAAATATCAAACTATTCGGTTAAGCCAAATATCAAACCATTTGGCCTGCCAAATATTCGGTTTGGCCGAATATCAAAGTATTCGGCTGAACCGAATACTTAAAAAACCCTTTTAAAACACATTTTTAAAAACTTTTCCCAATTTCTACTTTTAACTGTCAACTTATAAATATATTTAAAATAATTAGAAACAATCATTTATTTATTATTTGTAAAGTATAACTTACTTTTCGCGTTGATAATAGGTATCAAGGCAGATAATTTTTGTTCAGAAAACCATAATCGTAATCCACTTATTGAGTCATAAATACATTGTATCTCATCTCACTCGAGGTCAAACTTGGATTTTCATTTGTTACTTTAACAATAATGAGGATATCATAACTGACTTGCTTTTCAACAGACTTGCTTCGATTTCTGTAAAAATTAATATGAAACAAATCTCATTAAAATATCTTCATTATTGAAAAAGTTGTGAATAAAAATTCAGTTTTGGCTTGTTTTGCACCAAATATATTTGATTGAATGTATTAAGTAATTTTGATGGAATAGATGGATTGAGATATTGTTTCTTGTTAAAAAAAAATGTTTGCCTTGACCATATTATCCCCATTGAAAGTTTGTTGCAAGATTTTAGAAACAACCTGAATTTTTACAATCTCTGAAAATGATTGCCCTTGCTCTAGAGACTGATCTAGGATGCATTTAAAAGCTTCCTTGCTAAATCAAAGAGAATAGAAAAGCTATTCTTGCTGAGCTGCCATTATTTGGGTAGATTGTATTCTTTATTTAATTTTACTTTAGTCTCTTCCTGACAAATAAACAGTATATGACCCTGTAAAGTTTGTCTTCTAATTTTTTCCCTATTTCTCTTTGATTTTGAAATGTTTGTTTTAATTCATAGAACAAAACAAGAAATTTAAAATTTTAGTAATTAAATTCTTATATTTATCCTTCTTAAATAACTCAAAGCAGATTTTTTTCAATATAAAGTTTAGTTGTAAATAAAACTCTTGTTTATCAAAATGTAAGTTTCTTTTATTAAATATTATGTAAAATTGCTTTAAAAAGTAGACATTTTAATAACGTTAAACTCTGAAATATAAAAAGTATTGAACCAGCCGAATATTCAGTATTCGGCCAAAATCACTATTCGGTGCATCCCTAGATGAGATACATTTTCCTTGAATTATTCAATGAAACTTTCCCCAAGGTACCTTATTCACACCTAATCATAAAGTAAGTTTTATTTCAGGTTTAGCCAGTCTTATTAACCAAAATGGCTTGAATAATACATAAAATTATTTGGTAAAAATATTGTGATTACCAGTGATATCAGCATATCTGAATTTTTTTCAGAAATAAATTTTGTAAAAATATTGTGATTACCAGTGATATCAGCATATCTGATTTTTTTTCAGAAATAAATTTATATTTCTTTAATGAAAAACCATAAGTTCAATCATATTATTGAGAATTACATATTTAAATACATACAGAATGATATAAAACTAAAACATTCTGTAATTTTGTCCCTACATCTGAACTGAAAGTTTCATTGTTTACATCTGCGATGATCTGCGGATTTTAGGGTCGCGGATTTGAGGGAGTCGACTGTATTACATTTGAGAATAAAATGTAAGTATTTTAAATTTAATAAAGGGACATACAATAAGTATCAATGATAACAGAAGATTGTAAGGAACTTAATGTTCTTTATTTAGTCAAAAAACATAGATGTATATAACAAAAAATGTGTATAAACATTAGAATACCATATCTTCGATAATTATTTATTACTTCAAGTTCTGTACAAGGAAGATCCCAGATCTTTATCACATTTTCTCAAAATGCAATATAAAGCAGAGAAATAGAAATCATCAAAAAATCTTCACATGAAAACACATGTCACATCCACAAAATAATAAACTAGTCGGATGTGCCAATCTCAAAACTTTCTTTTATCTCATACATCTTCAAAATTCGCTAGCACAGCGCCAAAATTAAATGGCAATCTTTGCCTATCATAAGGATTCTAAAGATATGAAATTCTGTGCATTAGTTCTTGAGATATGACTATCACTAAAATTGTGTAAATTCTGCGAAATACAGCATAGCAGCACTTCCTGTTGGGTGATTTACACCAAAATCTAATCAGCAACAACTTATGTCAACATCTAACTGAATCGGAAATTTGATGAAAGTTCGTGCATTAGTATTTGAGAAACAGCTGTTACAAAAATCATGAAAAATCCAGCATAGCAGCAATTGGATAAATGACATGAAAACCTAATCAGGAACAACCTGTGGCAATGCCTAACTGAATCTGAAGTTAGATGAAAAGTTGTGCATTAGTTCTTGAGATAGAGCTATTGCAGAAATCATGAAAAATGCAGCATAGCAGCAACACCTGTTGAGTGATTTTCACCAAAACATAATCAGCACCAATTCATATCAAGAACTAACTGAATCTGAAGTTTGATGAAAATTCGTGCATTAGTTCTTAAGATAGAGCTATTGCGGAAATCATGAAAAATACAGCATAGCAGCAACACTTGTTGAGTGATTTTCACCAAAACACAATCAGCACCAATTCATATCAAGAACTAACTGAATCTGAAGTTTGATGAAAATTCGTGCATTAGTTCTTAAGATAGAGCTATTGCAGAAATCATGAAAAATACAGCATAGCAGCAACACTTGTTGAGTGATTTTCACCAAAACATAATCAGCACCAATTCATATCAAGAACTAACTGAATCTGAAGTTTGATGAAAATTCGTGCATTAGTTCTTAAGATAGAGCTATTGCGGAAATCATGAAAAATACAGCATAGCAGCAACACTTGTTGAGTGATTTTCACCAAAACATAATCAGCACCAATTCAAATCAAGAACTAACTGAATCTGAAGTTTGATGAAAATTCGTGCATTAGTTCTTAAGATAGAGCTATTGCAGAAATCGTGAAAAATACAGCATAGCAGCACCACCTGTTCGGCAAAATACACCAAAAACTAATCAGCACCAGTTTATATCAAGGTCTAACTGAATCTAAAGTTTTGTGAAATTCGATGCATTAGTTCTTGAGATAGAGTACCCACAAAACATTTATCACAAACAGACAGGCTCACAGAGTGACAGACAGACATTTTCTAAAAACCATCAAATCATGTTCAGGACCTTGTAAAACATATGAATCCATCAAAAACTGGAAGTTGAAATTTTTCACGAATTCAATACTTTCTTCTTGTAAAGATAGAGGAAAGTAAAAAGGAACACGTACATTATTATGCTAGCATTTTATTGGAAATAAAATATGAGACCACACTTTTTATTGGTTTTATACTATAGTTCCTAAATAGTTTACACCTTAGTTATTGTTTTTGACTGATGGATAAATATTTGTGATGTCAGTTGATACTAATCTATTACATTTTTTTTCTTTTAATATCACGAGGTAATCGTTTATTGATATAATTTTTGTTTTAAATAACATAATAACAAATAAATTAGTAAAATAAAAATACAAATAAAATGTCAAATAAAAAATCACTTGATGACATAACAAACACATGTAACATATTTAATGTCAAATGAATGTGACATTTACATTTTTGACCATTCATGATAGACATTTAATCTTATAAAAATAAAAAATATATTACAACTCATCAGACATACAAGTAAAAATTACATAAATACAATTAATACAATTAAAAAGCAAACATTTTAAGCTAAATTTTAACCTCTCATCAGTGCAATAAATAACATTCAAATGACAGAAAACTATATATCATGTTTACAGTTAAAAATTATTAGCAGTTAAAATTAAATAAAGTATACAAATATCAAAACAATGCTGTGTATTCAGATGGAAGTGCACATGATTCATTTATCGGCAAAGTTTGCTTACGAGTGAACACACCTTCCAGAAAAACTCTACTTTTAACATTATTGCAACCAGATCTGATAACTTTCATACTTGCAAAATCTGGGATATAGTCAGTATCTAAAGAATGCTGTACAATTTTAGACTGTAGGCTTACAGATTTGGAGGCACGTTTATGTTCGGCAAGGTGAATGGCGCATGTACGACCAGTTTCGCCAATATATACCGAGTGGCAATCTTTACATTGAATACTGTAAATTAAACCGATTCTTAGTAAGGGGGGAATTTTAGGTTTAGATTTACAAGGTAAATTTTTCAAAACATTTTGTGGCTTGAATAATGTACTGATATTATGAGACTTCAAAAGGCTAGAAATTTTTTCAGAAAGATATTTGTTCTACGGTAGATATGTAAATAGGGAGCCTTACAAATTACAGAGGATGACATTCGATGCTCAGAAAAAATCCTTTTTAACCATTTTAAAGGATAGCCATTTTGAATTAAGTCAGTAAATATCTTCTTTTTTTCAAATTAATTCAGAGCTAAAAGTTATTTTAATACTGGCCAGCCTTCCAATTCCCTAAAGCAACCACGTTCTATTCCAATAAAAACTGGCCACTCCAAGAGATGGTCTTTTAATGGAAGTCATGTTTAAATCTAGATTTTAATTGTTGAAAAAAGGTATAACAATTAATGTTACTAAAATTTATTTTTTACATTAGGAAAAAATATGAAAATTTAAGTATCAAAACAAAAGTTAACTACATAAGTTAATTACAATAGAATTTAAAAAAGGAATACATTGATGTTTGCTTTGATTTTGCGGTTTTATCTTTTATAACTTTTATTTCCAAGTCCTTTCGAAGTTTAGTAAATAAATGCAATTTTTTTTTGAGACTGGAACAAATAATGACGATTTCACTAATTTATGTATTTCTTTGAGAATTTCCTGACAGAATAGGGCAGGGGAATTTATTAACTGCCATTCTTAATTTGTCATCAGAGCCAAATTCATTGTCTAAAAAGGGCACAAAGGGGTTTAAACACTTAAAAATTACTGGAATAAAAGAAATTCTAAACTTAGTTTAGAAGTTTGATGAATAATGCACTCTCTGGAATAATTTTGTTCCATGAAAAAATGGTCATTCAGGGAGATGGTCGCACAGGGAGGTTTCACTGTGTGTGTGTATATATATATATATATATATATGAACCGATAAAAGCTAAGCCCCTTTTTAAAATTTAAAATCCCCTTTTTGCCCCTTTTAAAATTTGAAATCCCTGTTTTAAAAAAACAGAAAGTTAAATTTTGAAACGATAAAAGCTAAGCCCCTTTTTAAAATTTAAAATCCCCTTTTTGCCTCTTTTAAAACTTGAAATCCCCGTTTTAAAAAAACAGAAAGTTAAATTTAGAAATTCAAATTAAAACTTTTAAAATGCTTTAGTAATTGTGTCTCAATTGATTGAATGAAGTTGCCCCTGTTAAGTCAGTTTTCCCGCATCACATTTTATAACTTTCAAAGATCGTTTTGGCCCATTTCATAAGAATATTTTTGCTGAATAAGTGCAATTTGTAAGTCTTGCTGCATTGTATCGGCCGAACCGAGCCACTGCTTTTATCCCGGGCAATCAATCATTCAGCTAATGACCAATTATATTTTAAATACGCCTCCTTTGACTTCAACGTCCCCTAGCAGGAATAATGCAAAATACAGCATATTTATACCGCTGCACGGGTCACAGGACAGAGCTTTTTACCATCAAAAGAATGCACTAACTCCACGTCACTCAGCTCTCCAGGGATCGCTTTGCGATCCACCTAAGTTCCCCTGTCCATAAAGAAGTAACTGAACAGCTCTCAAGTCAAAAGGGACCTGATTTCTCCAAAGGATTAATAAATCAAGTCTCCGAAAACACGGTGTCTTTCTTTAAGCAGACCCTCACATAAACTTTCATTAATTCTCGGATACCACTCACGGCGACTACCTAACGACGCTAGAAGCTCAGAGGGAGCAATCAGACGTCAGCCCGATCTACACCGACACAACGGGAGTAGCGCTGATTCGTTACATATATATTTGCATCTCATAACTGAGGTCAATCTCTACATTTGCTCCATTTTTATTTATTTTTTATTTCAGTAGCAGTTTTATTATGAGGATACTTTCACTTTCAGAGCTGGTTTTGAAAGTGAAAGTAACTTAATAAATAAAATCTACAACCAAGATAAAAAAAAAAAAAGTAAAAAAAAAAGGTGAATGTAGAGATTGACCCACTATCTAATGGAAAAAATATATTTTAAAATATCGAAATGCACAGGATATATTTGAAAAGAACCTTTCTATAGGTTTAACATTACGTCATGAGTGTCTTCGCATGAAAGAACAGCAACCTTAACTTCAGAAATATGAAAAAATATTTTTAAATAAGGAGTTTCATACAGGAATTCCATGGAACCTTTGGCAAAATTGAAGAAGTTTTCAGATCTTTTGAAAGTTACTGTCTCAAAATATAATCATTTTGAATTTAAAACTCTTCAAATGGAGCAAGACAGCATAAATAGATAGCATTTGCAACGAATTTTTTAAAAAAATTTTAAACAATAACAAAACTTCTGAAAATTATTGATAGTTTTTCATGAATGAAAAATTTCAAATACAGTGAAACCTCCCTATGCAGCCACCTCTCTGAACGATCATTTTTCCATGGAATGAAATGTATTTACATAGGCTCAATACTAATTTTACTTTCATTCAGAGACCATCCCAATGGAACTCCTTCCATGAGCGAACAATTTCTTTGGAAAAATAATTCTGGAGAGCGCATTATTCATCAAACTTCTAATTTTTTTTTTTTAAATTCTGGTAATTTTTAAGTGTTCAAACTTCTTCGTGCCTTTTTAGGCAATGTATTTAACTCTGATGAGAAATTAGGAATGACGGTCCATAAACTCCCCTGCCCTATTCTGCCAGGAAACTCTCAAAGAAATAGATAAATTAATGAAATCGTCATTATCTGCTCTTGTCCAGAAAAAAAAAAAAAAAAAAAATTGCATTTATTTACTGAATTTCGTAAGGAAGTGTACATAAAAGTCATAAAAGATAAAACTGTAAAATCAAAGCAAACATCAATGTATTCTTTTTTTAAACTCTGTAGAAATTAACTTGTGTTTTGATACTTAAATTTTTAGATTTTTTCCTAATTTGAAAAAAAAAAAATAGTAATATTAATTGCTACCTTTTTTCAACAATTAAAATCTAGATTTAAACATGACCTCCATTAAGAGACCACCTTTTGGAGCGACCAATTTTTATTGGAACTTTACATGGTCGCTTTATGGAGGTTTTACTGTATTAACTTTCCAATAATAAGATGTAACTTACCATTCAATAATCCTTTCGAAAACAGAACTGTGAAATCTTGAAATCCATTTGGATTTGTCAGTTCCTGAACAACATCACTACTTCACATTTTAATTCTCTATCTACCTGAAAACAATATAAACAAAGGCATTAATGCCATAAAATTACAAAATTTTTCATAAAGGTTCAACTTTAACACAGAAAAAATAATTAACATGTTAAGCGTCCGAATGGCGTTTCACTGGTGAATGAAACTGAACTTTTCATTCAGACCAACTTTTGAAAAATATTGGGTGGACTTACAAAAGTTTGAATAAAATAACACATATAATTTTTTTCACGGTACATTTGTGAGGAGAGAGTGGCTGGAGAGGAGCAAATTACTAAAGATTATAATTCAAAGTCAAATTATGGTTTTTCTAAGTAAAATATAAATTATTTGGTACTACTTAGTTATCCCGTCAACCAAAAATCTGTTGTCAAACTACAAGATTAAATGTCAATAATGGTTGATCGTAAATGTCACATTCACTTGATTTTAAGCAAGTTACACGTGTTTATGTCATCAAGTGATTTTTATTTTGACATTTTATTTGTATTTTTATTAATATTATACTAATTTATTTGTTCTTTCGTTATTTAAAATAAAAATTATGTCAATTTGTATAATTTGGCGAAATTGGTCGATGGGATAACTAAATAGAACCAATTATTTTAATTGAATAAATAATTTAATAAATAATTTATAAACTATATTCTTACAAGTTTTTCCTTATAAATACATTAATATTTACTATAAATAACATAAATATTGCTAACTATTAAAAATGCAAAAAACTAAAAAAGTGATGGCAAAATATGCAGGAAATTTGTTTTTGAAAGAAATTTATTTTTAAATTTGGTGAAGGGGCTTTCAGTGTTCCTATAAGTCTAATTGTTGTCCTTACTGTTTTTCAAACAAAATCATTTTGAGAACTTCAATACCAAATATTTGGTTGCCCGAATAGTAATTGTTAGACCGAATACTGAATATTCAACCTGCCGAATAGTAAGTATTTGGCTGACCAAATATTTTTTATATTTCAAAGTTTAAAGGTTTTAAAATTTTACTTTTTAAAACAATTTTACATAATGCTTAATAAAAGAAATACATTTAGATAAACAAGATCTTTTTATAAATGAACTTTCTATTGAAAAAAATCTGCTTTAGTTATTTAAGAAGGATAATTGTAAGACTTTTTTAATTTATGGTTTGTTCTGCGAAAACTTCTTCTGCTTGATTTTAAAACAAACATTTTAAAATCAAAAAGAAGTAGTCGAAAAATTGGAAGAAAAACTTTACAGGGTCACATACTGTTTATTTGTCAGGAAGAAACTAAGTAAAAATAAATAAATAATACAATCTACCCAAATAATGACAGCTCAACAAGAATAACTTTTCTACTACCTTTGATTTAGCAAGGAAGTTTTTAAATGCCTCCTAGATCAGTATCCAGAGTGGGTTATCATTGTCAGAGATTGTAAGCATTCAGGTTGTTGAAAAAGACCAGGAGCTGTTTTTAAAAAACCTTCACTTTTAGTGTACAACTCGTTTCATGGGCACTTTTCTGAAAATATGAATATAGTGACGAAAGAACTGAAAACGACTGTAGCTGTAATCCTGGGAGGGTTGACATTCGTCATTCAGCCCCTAGACGTTTGCCTCAATAAGCCCTACAAAGCAAATGTTAGAAAATATTAGGCAGAGTGGATTTCATCTGGGAGGGTTAACATTTATCATTCAACCCCTAGACGTTTGCCTCAATAAGCCCTTCAAAGCAACTGTTAGAAAATATTAGGCAGAGTGGATTTCATCTGGCTGTCCAACATTTACAAAGGGCGGTAATATTAGAAAGCCCAACATTGTATTAATTGCCCAGTGGGTTAAAGAGCGTGGAATCAAATTCCTTCTGAAATGATTATAAAATCGCTCAAGAAATGCTACATAAGCAACGAACTAGATGGCACAGATGATGATGCCATTTTTGAAAGTGATAACGACGAGGAAGAATTAAGCGATACAGAGATTGAAAACGTGTATCATGATGAGCCAATAATGACAGAGGATTTTTGTGAATTGTTTGGCGAGTCTGATACTGAATCGGACCATGAATCAGTTTAACTTTGTATATTACTTTAGTATATTATTATCTTCATTATTGTATATTTAGTACTTTTTTTTTTCATACGACTTTGAATAAATGAAAAAAAATTAAAGTTTCTTTATTATTGTATATTTAGTACTTTTTTTTTTCCAGGTGATTTTGAATAATGTATTTTTAAAAAAATTCAAATTTCTTGATCGGGAAAGTGGGGAGTCGACTTACATGTGAGATCGACATATATGCAGGTAAATACGGTAGTTGAAAATATAGTTATGATATCTTCATTATAGTTAAAGGGTTTGAACATCAAAACAAATGAAAATCCAAGTTTGACCTTGAGTGAGATGAGATACAATGCATTTATGACTCAATAAGTGGATTACAATTATGGTTTCCAGAACAAAGATTATCTGTCTTTATACCTATTATCAATCTCAAAAGTTTTTCTATTTTATTTAGAAACTCATATTTGTGAAAAAGCAAAAACAGATTATTTACTAAACAAAATTTAAGAACTTGCATTTGTACATCATTAATTCCTACGAAAATCCTAATTAATCATTTTAATCTTCCAACTACAAACAGCAAATAAATAATCTAAAAACATTCTATTTTATTTAAATATGATTTTGTTTCTAATTATTTTAAAGATATTTATAGGTTGACCGTTTAAAGTAAAAATTGTGAAAGGTTTTTAAAAATGTGTTACATAGACGCCAACATTGTAAAGACTGTATCAGGAGTAAACCAGTTAAATTTCAGGAGTTTTGGACACTCTTCAGGAGTAAAATGTTCATGTTTCAGGAGTAATTTCAGGAGTTGGACATAGTTTTTATGAGCTATATTTTTTACAACTATTCTCAGTCCTCTTGCAGCTTTTGCATTTATCAACACAAACATAATTTAAATAAAGGTCACTTAATTTACTTTAATATATTAATATTTTTTTATAATAAATTTATAAAAATGGAAATTTTTTTTTATCCCTACAGAGAAAAAAATCCGCGATTGATATAACTGTGTGAAATTACATGACTATTTTTCCCCTACAAAAAAATAAAGTGACTTTTTTCTGCGACCAATTAACAAAATTTGCGATTTTCCACCGCGACTGACAAACGAAAATTGCGATGTTTTGCCGCGACTGACGGACGAAAATCGCGATGTTTTGCCGCGACTAACGGACGAAAATCGCGATGTTTTGCCGCGACTGACGGACGAAAATTGCGATGTTTTGCCAATACTTGCAGACGAAAATCACGATGTTTTGGTGCGACTAGCAGACGAAAATCGCTATGTTTTGCCGCGACTGACGGCCAAAAATCGCGTTTTTTTGCCGCGACTCACTGACGAAAATCGTGATTTTTTGCCGCGACTCACTGACCAGGGGCAATTCTGAGTAAAAAAAAAATTCTGAAATTCACAGAAAACTTTCTGAAAGATTACAACAGAGAGATGAGGGGGGAATCCACACTCGACACTAATTATTATATGTTTTTTCTGCACCCTTTTGACAAAATTAGTGTTCTTTCACGATCCTTTGACGAAATTTGCGGAGTTTATTCGCAATCATCTGACGAAATTGGCGATTTTTTTTTACGAACGTTTGACGAAATTGATTATTTTGACGGAACTGATTATTGTCGAAATTCGCGCTATTTTTTATGTCCGAATTTTCGGATTGATGACAGATTTTTTTAATTTTCGGAACCGAATGCCTTATATTTTCGAAACAGCGATGTTTTGCCGCGACTGACTGACGAAAAGCGCGATTTGTTGCCGCGACTAACTAATGAAAACAGCGATTTTTTGCCGCGACAGATTGACCAAAACAGCAATTTTCTGCCGTGACTCATTGACGAAAACAGCAATTTTTTGCCGCGAATGACTAACGGAATTCGTGATTTTTTTGCAGCGCAGCGATTGACAAAATTCACGATTTTTATCATTGGCCGATTACCGGATTTCAGGATATTTTTTCCTCAACTGATTAACTCAATTCGCGATATTTTGCCGCGTCTGACAGCCGAAATTAAGTTTTTTGCAGAATGAAAAAATTTGAGATTTTTATCAACGACCTATTATTGAATTTCACGATTATTTGCAGCGACTGATTGACAAGAGTTGCATCTTTTTTCAATGATCGGTTGGTGAAATTTGCGATTTTCTTCCGCGAGCGATTGTAGAAATTCGCGGTTTTATCGACAAATAGCCAATTTTCGCGATATACTTCAACGACCGATTGACGAAATTCGTGATTTTTTTGCCGCAATCGAAGAAATTCGCGATTTTTTTGCCTCAAATTTCCGTATTTTCTACCTTATTACCGTACTTCCGTATTTTATACTACATTTCCGGAGAAACTCCAGAATTTCTGGAGATATTGGCATCTATGGTGTTATAAAAGGGTTTTTTAAAGTATTCGGTTCAGCTAAATACTTTGATATTCGACCAAGCCGAATAATCGACTTAACCGAATAGTTTGATATTCGGCCTAACTGAATATTCAGTAATATGGTCGAATACAGAATATTCAGTGCATTCGTAAATAAAACCAAATTTTATTTTAGCGATTAAATAAATAAATAAATAACAAAAAAAAAATCAATGGAAACTAAGTGGGCAGAGAGATCAAATTATTGGGTGGGCTCGTGTCCCATGGACCCATGTAAATTTGTGCCACTAGTTCAGGCCACGACATTCGTCGGTGACTGACAGTATAAAATATGACATAAAACTAAAAAAATTCCATTCTAAGTAAATTTCATGCAACTTCAGGATTGTATTATGAAAGTACAGTGCGGGGGAAAAAAAAAAAGTAAACACACCCCACTAACTCGGCAACAAATTATCATACAATAAATTTACTGGTACCAAACTAATGGAAATAAAGTCTACTTTTAAAAATGATGTATATAAAATTTGCTTAGGGGGTCATCTACATATCAAAACAAACCAAAACTTTGTTTTTTTCCAATGGCAAGATCCACTTTTGACACCTTAAATAAATTCTACACCTATCAATTAGCCTAAATATGAATTTGCATGAAATTAGAACAATTAGTTTACGAGGAATTAATTATTTTAAATGCAAAATTTAGATATTTTAGATTATGTTAAATTTAGTTTAATGTAAGATCGTGGGATACCAGGGTTGGAAAGAAACTTGTTTTTATTTTTAAAAAAATGGTTTTTTTGTTTAAACCGGGTTTTTTGAAAAAATATATTTTCCTATTACTTGCATATTTATTGATAAAAATAAAGATTGTTGAATATATAAGTAATATAATTTCATTTAAACATAATTAAATTAAATAATAACAAACAGTTATGTAGAAATTTGAAATCTTTTAAAATTTAAACATTTTTAGCAAAAGCTATGTCTTATGTTCTAAGAATAAAATGCTCCACATAGTGAAACATTGATACCTTGAAAATCTTAATAAACAATCTTTTGATTACTAGTACAGTACAGAACCATTTATCCGGAATGCTTGGGGTCAGCTGTATTCCGGATAACTGGTTTTTCCAGTTAACTGGTTGTGCATTAAAGCAACATCCATTTGATAAGTTTTGTGGAATATGTACGTTTGTGGCATTATTTCCGATTTTAAATTATTATTAGATTACTTGGATTAAAAATCAATGCAAGAAAGATCAAAAGTTAGCCAGAGTTTAAAATGAAAGAAGGCAATCTATGGGAATCCCTTAGGAACAAAAATTCTTTTGATTCTTCTGCATAAAAATTAAAACATCTAAAATGCAACTAAATTTGATGGCAACAAATACTAGATGTTGTTATCAAATTATACAAGTGTTTTCAAGCAAAGCCTATATCAAACTGGCAGTGTATGACACTTTTTTGTGCAAGGATTCTGAAATCAGTTTATCAGAAATATCATTCCGGATAACTGGTTTCCGGATAAATGGTTCCATACTGTACTATAAATAGGTAGGGGAAACTAGGGATACTTGACCCAATTGTTAGTTTTGGATTGTTAATTATTTTTTTACGTTACTTATGGGTGTGTAAATGCAGTCTATATATACTCAATGAAGTATTACACAATATTTATTATTATTATTCCAAAGTATTAATTATAAAAGGTAGTAAAATATGAATATTCAAAACTTCCAATTTGGGTCAAGTATTCCAATGTATAGGGATACTTGACCCAAGTCATAGATTTGGGAGTATGATTAAAAATAACAAACAAAACACTTTTACATAAGAACAAAATTAACATTCAGGTTAATAATGTTTTATTTTTGTCAAATAACATTAATACTTTTAATTTTTAGTACATAGGCCTAACATTAATATACCCAATATTAATTTTTATTGTAGAAAGTTCAAAATATTAGTAGTTTGAAATATCATTCTGTGCCTAAACAAGTTCCAGAATAAGAAAATAACAATTTATTCTACTACAAATGTAAAGTCATATTTAAGCACAAACTTGTAATTCTATCATTTGTATTGAAAACTCAGGTGGATGAAGAATAGCTTCTATTTGGTCAGGATCAACTTATGATATATCATTCATTTCAAGCCATTTAAATCGTGTACCATCCATTCTTCTTGCAAACTGAATAGTAAGCCTGTCAGAATTGATTTCAAGAACCTTTCCAAAAAATCTTCATGTATTCCGTTTCCCGCAATACTTGATAAGAACCCAGTCATTTACTTATAATATATAGATTATTTAGTTATAATACTTATATTTATATATTTATAATATTTTTAATTAGTGGTGTACCGAGTAGTACTTTGCCCGAGTAGCCGAGTACCGAGTACTCGGCCACTGACTACTCGGCCGAGTACCGAGTAGTTGTGTAATAAGGAAAAAAATGCTGATGTGCACATAATGTGAGCTTAGGTGTACATGTGTACATATATATATAAATATACCTGTGTACATATATATAATATACGTATATAAATTAACTAATTAAATTTGAAATTTATTTGTGCACCTTTTAAAGACAATTTTTGACAATTCAACACAGTAGCAAAAAAAGAATTGACACATAACAAGTACAATTATTAACCAATATAAAATTAAAACCTTCTTCAACCCTCTAATTTATTCTGATACCTGAAATCTGTCTATCAAAAATAAAAATGTTTATTGGTTACTGTAACAATTCATTGAATAATGCAAAACATTTCATATTTATTTTGTAACTGTATCTTATTTTCTTTTGATTAAAAATAAAAATGAGAAAAATAAAAAGAGAGGTACAAAAAGTGATACAAGCTTTCTTAACAGAAGACTTGTGTAAAACTGACACCCCATTTGCATGATGGGGGAAGAAAAAAAAAACTTTTCCGATTATGGGCAACCTTGCAAAAAAATTCTTAGTGCACCTTCAACCACTGTTTATTCTGAACGTATATTTTCAGAGGCAGGCCAAATTTATAGTAGTAAAAGAAATGCCCTGTCTACTGATAATGCAGACCGCTTGGTGTTTTTGCACCATAACTTGAAATATAATAAATTTAATTATAAATTTTTTTATTACATTTGTTATATTTTCAGTTTCTTTATCCAAAATAATAGTCTTTTCTGTTTTCCTATATATTTAAAAAGAACTTATTTTTATTTGTATAAATGTGAAACTAAATTTTAATCTGGAATTATTTTATGAGGGTTTTTGTTCTTAATTTTTTCTATATTTTGTAGACATGTTAAATACCAAGTAAATAGTTTTATGAATTATTGCATATATTATACATTGATATTCAAATAACTTTTTACAAATCAGTTTTAAATTCATATGCTTAAAAATGAAATTCTTACAACTACTTGGTATTGGCCGAGTACTAAGGCCAAAATTTCACCGAGTACCGAGTATTTACCGAGTACTCGGTACGGCTCTATTTTTAATTCAAAAATAAAACATGCTAATGATTAAATTAATAAAATGCGTAATTAATGCATAATTAAATGCATTTGAATAGTACTAATCCCAATCTTGGGTGAAGTATCCCTAGGTGACTTGGGTCAAATATCCCCAGTCGCACATTTACTATATAACCCTAAAATGCAGCCATTTGCTAATGAGAAGATTAATATTATTATACATGTTACTGTAGCTAAAAACATGTACAAAACAAATGACCAATTAAAAAAGTCTTACCTTTAAACAGAAAAAAATATAACACCAGAGTGTACAGAACAAAAAAATTACTTTTAGAGCATGAAAATGCATTTTGTCTGATAGTATAAAAAGTTACGGAATGATTAAGTTATTATTTTCAACATGTGGTCAGCTAACTGAAAGGAAAGAAGTGTTGCCACTTTCAACTTACAAAACTTCCCCAATTTTGAGAAAAAGGTCTTGGGTCAAGTATCCCAAGTTCCCCATATATGATGTAGTTTCATAAATATAATATATTTTCCCATGGCTATTCAAAATAATTTCTTTGCAATACTTATTACAATATACTACTGAGATGTCTGATTTTTCTGTTAGAACACACTACATGAACAACTATTATCTTTTATTGAAAATAAAGCTTTTAATAAAGAGTTCTTGGAATCATTTGAATTTAGCAGTAGAGTCTTTACATGTTTAAAGAAGTATTGTATATTGTCATTTGACACTTCTCTTCTGAAACTGCCAGGTTTAAAGAAAAGGAAAAAAAAGAGGGTGGGGTAGGGGGGGGGGGGGTTGCACTTTTTGACCATTGAAAACACAAAATCTCAAATGTTCCGGGAGGGACATTTCATTGCTCCTGGGGGAATGTCCCCACCCTGAGTACAACACTGGACATGAGTTCTGTTTAGCGAAAATAGAAAAGTAATATTTTACAGCTTCTTTATAGTACAGTAGACTCCCTCAAATCCACACAGCTTGGGACCAGAGGTTTTGTGGATTTTAGGTTTTTGAAGATTTTTGATCATTGCTTTTTTACATTTTTTAAACAGTAATTTGAATGCAAAATTGCAATCAAAATTATAACGAATGCTTGCAATACAGCAAAACATTAAAATAAATTAAATAAGACAATAAAGTACAATAATAAAAATTAAGATAATAAAAAAAATGATTAAATCATTAAAAGTAAAGGTCAAGTAAATAATAATGCATAATAAAATTTGCACTTTTTGACCATCGAAAACACAAAATCTCAAATGTTACAGGAGGGACATCTCATTGCTCCTGGGGAATGTCCCCCGGGCCACCCCCTAAAAAAATATTGGACATAAGTTTTGTTTTCCAGTCATTTTGGTAAAGGACTTCAAACAGAAAGCAGGGATAGAGAAGTAATATTTTACAGCTTCTTTACAGTACAGTAGACTCCCTCAAATCCACACATCTTGGGACCAGACACCAGAGGTTATGTGGATTTTAGGTTTCTGCAGATTTTTGATCATTGCTTTTTTATATTTTTTAAACAGTAATTTGAATGCAATAATGCAATCAAAATTATAAAAAATGCTTGTAATATAGCAAAACATTAAAATAATAAGATAATAAAAATTAAGATAATTTAAAAAATGATTAAAGTAAAGGTCAAGTAAATAATTAAATATGCATAAAATTTCATTGAATTATTCAAAGCATGCCTCATAAAGGTACACTACTAATTTACATCAAAATAAAAAAATAAAGAAGTTTTATTTCAGGTTTAGCCAGACTTAATAACCAAAAAACTTGATTAATAGATAAATATATTTGGTACAAAGATTGTGATCACCAGTGATATCAGCAATATCTTGAATTTTTTCAGAAATATGTTTATACTCCTTTATGAAAAAGAATGAGTTCAATCATATTAACAAGAATTACAAATTGAAATGCATACAGAATGATAAAAAAATTAAAAAGTAATTTTTTCGCTATATCCGAACTGAAAGTTTCGCTGTTTACATCTGCAATGATATGCAGATTTTAGGCATTTGTGGATTTGAGAGAGTCTACTGTTTTATTAACTCTGACCATGCAAAAACTTCATGACTGCTTAAAATAATTCTCCAATTTTAAAAAAGTTTCCCTCAGCATATACTTATACATTTTTCTATGTAACTACCAGTTTTCATGTTTTTATATGCCATAGTTTTTTTATTACAATCTGAGAAAGTCAAAAGACAACGATAAATTTAATTAAAGCAGCAGCGTTAGTTTATTTTATTTTAGAATAGATATACAAATGGTACTTTATAATACAGTAGACTCCCTCAAATCCACACAGCTTGGGAGCAGAGGTTATGTGGAATTTAGGTTTTTGATGATTTTTGATCATTGCTTTTTTACATTTTTTAAACAGTAATTTCAATGCAAAATTGCAATCAAAATTATAACGAATGCTTGCAATACAGCAAAACATAATAATACAGTAGAAGATCTTTATAACGCAAACCTAAAAACGCAAGGTTGTGCGTTATATAGAATTTTGCATTATATGGATCACATCATTAAATTCACCTTGTAAACATGGCCAAATATGTCTGAAACACATCAAAATACATTAGAATATCTTTATACTACATTCCTTGTTACCAAGAGTTATCCAAATCATAAATTTTTGCATAATATAGGCCAGACATTGTTAAATTTACTTTATAAACATGATCCAAATATAACTGACACAACCATCCCTTATATTAGACATTTTCAAAAATGTTTATTGTAATAATAGCATTTTTTCAGTAAAAGGTCTTAAATTAGAAGATAAAGTTGAACTAATGTATCAAATTTAGTCCTCTAGAGAGTAGCAATATTTTACAATGTGAAAGTGCAGGTGCTTTTTAACTGCAAAAATCATTGTTTACATCTGAGAAGTTGTGCGTTATATGGAGAATTGCGTTATATAGAATTGCGTTATAAAGATCTTCTACTGTAATTTAATAAGACAATAAAGTACAATAATAAAAATTAAAATAATAAAAAAAATGATTAAATCATTAAAAGTAAAGGTCAAGTAAATAATAATGCATAATAAAATTTGCACTTTTTGACCATCGAAAACACAAAATCTCAAATGTTACGGGAGAGACATCTCATTGCCCCTGGGGATTGTCCCTCCGGGCCACACCATAAAAAAAAATATTGGAGATGAGTTTTGTTTTCCAGTCATTCTGGTAAAGGACTTCAAACAGAAAGCAAGGATAGAGAAGTAATATTTTACAGCTTCTTTACAGTACAGTAGACTCCCTCAAATCCACACATCTTGGGACCAGACACCAAAGGTTATGTGGATTTTAGGTTTTAGCAGATTTTTGATCATTGCTTTTTTATATTTTTTAAACAGTAATTTGAATGCAATAATGCAATCAAAATTATAAAAAATGCTTGTAATATAGCAAAACATTAAAATAATTAAATACGATAATAAAAATTATTTAAAAAATGATTAAATCATTAAAAGTAAAGGTCACATAAATAATTAAATATGCATAAAATTTCATTGAATTATTCAAAGCATGCCTCATAAAAGTACACTACTAATTCACATCAAAATAAAAAAATAAAGAAGTTTTATTTTAGGTTTAGCCAGACTTAATAACCAAAAAACTTGATTAATAGATATATATTTGATATATAAATATATAATAGATATATATAGATATATAAATTTGGTACAAAGATTGCGATCACCAATGATATCAGCAATATCTTGAATTTTTTCAGAAATTTGTTTATACTCCTTTTATGAAAAAGAATGAGTTCAATCATATTAACAAGAATTACATATTGAAATGCATACAGAATGATAAAAAAATTAAAAATTAATTTTTTCCCTATATCTGAACTGAAAGTTTCACTGTTTACATCTACGATGATATTCAGATTTTAGGTATTTGTGGATTTGAGAAAGTCTACTGTGTTATTAACACTGACCATGCAAAAACTTCATGACTTCTTAAAATAATTCTCCAATTTTAAAAAAGTTTGCTTCAGCATACTTATCATACATTTTTCTATACAACTACCAGTTTTCATGTTTTTATATGCCATAGTTTTTTTATTACGATCTGAGAAAGTCAAAAGACAACAATAAATTTAATTAAAGCAGCAGCGTTTCTTTTATTTTAGAATAGATATACAAATGCAGAAGGTAAAAGACCCAAAATATTATTTAACGAATTATTATTCCAAAATATTATTTGAAGTATCAGACACATCAGAAGCACAGAGTCTGTATATAAGTTGCATTATTGCAACATTTGAAGATTTTTCTATTTATAACTGAAAAATCTTGATATAACTTTTCTAGTTATATGAAGTAACTGGCTGTCACGATATCAGTAGTGGATCACATCCAGCAGTAATAGAGTAGTATAAGTTGTCAGAACAGGTTAATTCAATCCTGTTGTACTAGTATAACGAAAACTGGAATCCTGTCGTGTTAAAAACTATGACATTGACGTTATATGATGAATTGGAAGTTGTATCAGTCGACGAGTGAAGGCCATTGAATACATTTTTCCATGAAAGTTTCCCCAGAAATAATTGAGACAAAAAGTAAATTCAGCTCAGCATTTTATTTAAATATCTTTCGGCGGTGCAGTTTCCACCAAGAATATTAGCCATCGCTTCATAGTAGAAGTAATTTAGGGAAGAACAAATTTGTAGATAATCGAATACATAGACGGTGACCAGGAGGGTGATATGAAAAATGGAAATACGACAAAAATTTGCTGAACACAGCGAGCATCGGCTTTTTGAGCGTCAAGTGTAGGAATATAAATATGACGTAGGTCCAATCAATTAATAATTAAGAATACCACGCCATGGAAAGAGTACTAACAGAGCGAGTGGATGAATTTGAAGGTAAGAATAACCACGGGATATGCACGGGAAAATAAAATGATTGTTAAAAGAACATTCTAAAAGAAAAAAGAACGGAAATGGAACATTTAATTTAAGAATACTAAAAGCGTAATATTTAAATAATTTAGACAAGTGGGACATTAAATTAAAGGAAATTTAACAGAATTAACGATAGAGATTATTTAAGAATAAGGATTTAGTGAAAATAAAGTAGTAATTTAGAATAAGATAAGGAAATCGCGGAATTAGATCTAATAATGTAACATATATAACTCAAAATATGATGATTTTGAATTTAAAACTCTTCAATTGTAGCAAAATAGTACCAACAGATAGCATTTGACATGAATGTTCTTTATTTATAAATTCTGAAAATTGATAATAGTTTTTCATGAATAAAATAAAACTTCAAATATTACTTTCCAATAATAAGACTTGACTTACCATTCAATAATCCTTTCAAAAACAGAATTGTGAAATCTTGAAATCCAAACAGATATGTTTTTATTAGTCAGCTCATAAACAACATCATTATTTTACATTTTAATTCTCCATGTAGTCAGCTCATAAGCAACATCATTATTTTACATTTTAATTCTCCATCTGCATGAAAGCAATATAAAGAAAGAAGTTAATACCATAAAACTTCAAAATTTGTCATAAAAGTTAAAATTTAATACAGAAAGAATAATTAACATATTAAGCGCCATGTCAGCCATCGTTGATTGACACAGAACTTTATTTTCAGATTGCGCCCGTCACCAGTGACTAACACTAAACTTTTCACTTAGACTGCAACAGTCACTAGTGACTTACAGTATAAAATATGATATAAAACTAAAAAAATTCCATTCTAAGTAAATTTCAAGATTGTATCATGAATGTATCTAAATATTTCTTTAAAAAAAATTTTAATCGGTTTTATTAAAACACAATAAACATAAAAACAGTTGTCTTTCGCAGGTATCACAAAATGCAGCAACTTGCATAGTCAATTTTCTGGCCATTTCTGTACAAAATTGTGCTGCATTTTCTTCATAGTATAGTTTACAATATCTTCGCATTTTAGAGACTTTTCCAGTTTTGTGTTGTGGTTTTTTAGAAGTATTTGCAATTAGGGATTGACCAAAGCAGCAATTTTGCCGAATACCGAAGCTTCGGTCAAAGTGTATACCAAATATTCAGTATTCAGAAACCGAATACTTACATTTTTTTAATATACATTTTTGCATATAATAGCTTAAATTCTTAATAATTGAATTCAGTTACATTTTCATTCTTAAATATAATTACACAAAAAAACTTTATGGCACCTTTTCACTCAGAAATTCATTAACTCATCACTTATTTTTTATTATTTTATCACTAGTCAATATCCAAAATAACCTATGAAAATGAAAGTATTATGAAAGTATAATGAACTATGCAGGCTATTATTAAAGATAAGGATTGTCAGAAAAACAAAAGTTCATTCAAATAAAAAGAAACAATGTTGTCATTAAGCTGATTTACTGATTGTCTAAGTCTAATTATAAGCATATTGAATAGGAATGTTCTCGAATACAAAAGATATCATATAAATTTGTACATTTAACTATGTCAAATTATTGATACATATTTATATTTTGATTAATATTTTAACATAGTGGTGGTGATGATAACAAATATGAGCGATTTTAATTTAATGGTTATAAAAGCTAATAGGATGGACATAGGGGTATACATATTTGATGTGTATATTTTCTTTAATATGCACCTTTTAGATATACAGAGATGAACACTGATATACTTATTTAAAGTGTAGGTAGGGTAGTACGGGGTAAATGTGGGTCACTCTCATTCTGGGGCAATTATGGGTCACCTAGTTTTTATCATTATGGAATCTACTAAAATAAATTCTAAAATAGTGAATAGGCTCTCCAATTAGTCTACTTTATTATGCATAAAAAAGTTTTATTTTAATTTTGCTGCATAATGTGAGTTGAGACGTTTTTGTAACATGCTACAAAATCATCTTTCAAAAAGATTGCCTTCAAAAATTGCACTTTTTACTAAGATCCATGCCACATTAACATAAGTGTTTAGATTTTTTTTTGTTTATGCTTATTTTAAATATAGATACTATAAGGTTTTTAAATACATGCACTTTTTATTCCTATTTGTTTTCAAATAGACTCTAGATGTATACCCAATTATGTCCCAAATAGCTGGGGTAATTATGGGTCACCGGGGCAATTATGGGTCAGCATGTTTTTTTTTTCCATTCTTAATGGCATTTTTTAAATTTTAGACATGCAATGCAATTGTTAATTTATGATTTAAGGGTTTTTAAATAAAAAAATAAATAAATATTTTTTTTAAAAAATAAATATACAGTATTGTAAACCTAAAGTTATTTTTGAAGTAGACCAGATAAAATATTTTTATAAACATCTTTTTTTTAAACTTTAATTGTTAACTGTTTGCATATGGTGCTGGATTCATATCTTTATAGTGTGGAGCAGTTAATTAGATACAAAACGTTAAAAAAATATGAACCCCAAAAAGATTCTTGTTGCTGAAAAGAACAAAGAAGTATTGTAAAAAACCAAAATTATTTTTTCAACTGATGAGTAAAATGTTTTAAAGCATGCTTTTTCCTTTAACTTTAACCATATTATGCTATGTAGGGTAACTGTAATTGTTTGAATATTAATTTTTAGGCCTAATTGTTAGAACACAGTGAAACATGTGTGCTAGATTCATATTTTTATAATTTACAGCAGTTAATTTGAGGAAAACTATAAACCTAAATAAATCAGTCAAGTATAAATTTTACTCATGTACAAAGTTTTTCGTATGATGACTATCTATCAGTATGATTCACCTTACCAATAACAGAGACCTTGTATAAAATTTAAACTCTTCTTTGTGCCAAGCATTCTTCAAAAGCAGATTGCAACAACACATTTTTCTAGATTAATATCTTGGATAATAAGCAACAAATGTTTTTTAAAATCATTATTAACTATGCTTGGATGATTCTGCATAAATACATACCTCAAGTATCCCTTAGCTCTCTTGCTAAGCACCTGCAAAGTAAAGTTTGTGTCTAACAGAAAAATGTGATTTTTGTAAACATCCCATAAAAATAAATGGCATTTTCATTTATTTTTTATATCTTTTTAAAATTTTTAAGCTTTAATGATGAAAATTTCTACTTTAGAGGTAATTTCTAAAAACTTTCAAAAATATTTTATTAAAAAAATATGCATTAATAAAAAGCAGTAAACCAACGTTTAAAATGCACAAATAATGGATGAAAAGCAGCAAACAGCTGTTTCGAATCTACAGCGAGATTCTTCTTCAGTGCAAGATAAGGAAAAAGGAACAGCGTGCTAGAAAAAGCAAGGCTGAGCAAAATGATTTTTCTAGCACGCTGTTCCTTTTTCCCTATCTTGCACTGAAGAAGAATCTCGCTGTAGATTCGAAACAGCTGTTTGCTGCTTTTCATCCATTATTTGTGCATTTTAAACGTTGGTTTACTGCTTTTTAATATTCCTGCACAAAGGCTATTTTATGCATTAATACTTCATAAAGACAGTGGCCCATAATTGTCCCGGTTGTGACCCATAATTACCCCGTTGCCGGGGTAATTATAGGTCACTTAAAAAATTCAATTGAAAAATAAATAAAAATATTTTGAGTAAACTGAATGTTTTATACAAAAGCTACAATACTAATTGCTACAATACTAATAGAATAAGTCAACTTCATGCCAAATTTGAAAATTTAATCTTTTTTATTTTCCTAGATATTGAGATTTTATTGTTTACTGACCCATATTTACCCCGTGTCACCCTATATATTAAAGAAAATACACATTAAATAAATTTACATTAAAAAAACTGATGTAGAAATAATTAAAATTAAATGATAAGTGTAAGATGCCCATCTTCGTTACTTTTTTTTTCTCTATCATAGACAGTTGTTTTGATTTCACCCCTATGTAGACTGTTTTAGGAAGGAAAATGATTTTTTTAAAATTAAAAATGGCCTTTGACTTGTTTTTTGCTGTGCAGCTGAACTCTGAACTCATGCACATAATATTGAAACTCATTTTTTAGCCTATTATACTTCTAAGTAAAAGAGAATTCTTCAAAATACTTATCTGCAGTTATTCGGCCGGATACTTAAAAGTATTCAGCCGAAGCCGAATATTCGATTTGCATGCGGAATCACCGAATACCGAATCGACTATTCAGCATTCGGTCAATCCCTATTTGCAATACTGCTAGTTGGAATGTCTTTGTCCTGGCAATTTGTGAAGTTCACAGTAAATTTTTTCAGAAATTCAGTGATGCAGATATTTTTCTTGGTGACAATTTTATATAAAATGTAAGCATTCAGAATTTAAATATTCAGTAAGAGCTGAAAAGCTAGCTTTCTGCATGTGGTACAAATGGAAAGACAGATAAAACACAGGCTTCACACTTAATGTGTTAATGGAAACTATATGTATATCCATACTTAAAAAAATTATAATAATACAATATGTTATAACCACAATTCACACAACTTGTATCCAGAAGTTGTGCATACTTGAGGCTTTTGCACTAAATGTTTGTGTTTTTAGCTAAATGTTCGTGTTAATGTAACATCTGAAGTATGACTTTGACTGAAAAAGAAAAAAATTAAATAATTACCATAGGAAAATTTTCAAGAACTATTATTATTATTTTTTTTGTTTACATACATATATAAAGCACAAACTATAGGTATTGGAGATGAGTTCGGGTTCTTTTTTTGAAGCCTGAGCCCACTCAAGGAGGAAAAATTTTGTGTCATCAGAGGCCAATATTGAAAGCAAACAATAAAAAATTGTTAATGACATTTTAAAAATATTTCAAGAATAATTTTTCCATTTACACTTTTCTCCTTACATAGAAATAAGTACAGTTGAACCTCATTAATGTGAACACTCAAGGGGAATTTTATTTATTTATTTTTTTTTGTTAAAAGTAGTTTGCGTTATCCATACTTTAAGAATATTATATATTCCATGTAATAAGAATAAATATGCATATGTACCTTCAAAATCTACTGTGTTGCTAAGGGGGATTTTGTTTCCTCAGATTGGTCCGTCAAGAATATATAGGCCTACACATCTGATGTCTATCGATGGAAGTCTTTTTAAGGAGAACTGGCTGGTATTTATGTTACATACGAATTAAAGCACCAAGCTCCGGACAGCCAACTCAACTTATTACAGTTTATTAGAATCTAACTTATCACCACCACATCCATCTCTCCCTTTATTAGCGTACATAAACAGCTTCCCCTTCTGAGATAAACATCCTTTCAAAACTTTGGTCTGACAATTTTACAATCGCTAGTCTGCGGCTATCAAAACTAGACGTCTCCCTTCTGAGACAAACTTTCTTTGAAAAATTTGAAGTTCGAAAAAAAATAAAACTCAGTACAAATGCATCGAAAAGTTGAGAAAACTTGCTTCGTTCGTGCTAAGGGTAGGAAAGATTTCAAGGGCCTATTCTTTTCAATTCGTGAAAAACAGTATTTCGCATTAGGCATGCTTGTGCTAAAAGGACTAAAATTACAGCAAATGCCTATACAATTTGATGGGACAACTGGTAAGAGTTCATGTTAAAAGTAATTTGCGTTAAGCCTGTACGTGTTAACAAGGTTCAACTGTATTAATACTAAATACTTCTTCATGATAATGATTCGAGATTTTCATGTCCCTATAATCTTTTTAAAATAACAAATTTATTACTCCCTCAAATCCGCAATCCTAAAATCTTCAAAAGCTTAAAATTCGCACATCATCAAAGATGTACTAAACAATGAAACTTTCAGTTCAGATGGAGGGACAAAATTATAGACTTTTTCAGGGATGTAAAAATACCGGGAGCCAGGTCGCCCGGGCGACTAAATTTTCGACACTGGCGCCTAGATATGTCTTGGGAAATGAAAAATAATTCATATTTATAACCTTGACTATTTATGGATTTTTTTTCTTTTTGTTCCATGCACAAAAAAAAAAAAAAAAAAAAAAAATGAAGTTCTCTTTCACTAAACTGGACTTAATTTCTGGAATTATTTTGTCACACTGAATGTTGATTTGGAAAAAACAAAGTATTGCTCTTGACGAATGGTACGAGTTTAAGGTACTATGCAAAGACATAAAATTTAGTGAGCTTTTGATCAAATCAATGAAAAATGATTCTAAATTTTCAGTTTTATCAAAGTTACTGCAAATTGTATCTGTAATACCTGTGGCAACTGCATCCTGTGAGCGAGGATTCAGAGCACAATGAATTTTATCAAGAACAAGTTTCGCTCTATTTTGACATCACAAAATTTAAATGATTTATTATTAATAAATTTAAATGGACCTTCTGTAGAAGCATTTGATCCTTCAAAAGCAGTTGAACGCTGGTACTTTACATCAAAAACAACAAGACACATGAGCGATCATAAAAATTTAAAAGCAAATGAGGACAAACAATAAATTAACAGTATTGATTTATGGCATATATTATAGTCCTTGAAGTGAATTACATATTTGTACTTTTGATGTGTTTAAGAAGTTTTTAATGATTATTATTTGTACTTTACATCAGCACCAATTTTTTTTATATCAATATTTATAATTTTACGTAACATTACTTTTTTATACAAGAAAAATTTATGTCATGTGTCAGATATATTTAATTAAAAAGAGTAACTTGTATGTACTATTATTAACTTATACTGATTTCATTTTACAAATTTGTTATTGATAGTAACTGGCTCCTAGATTTTCAAAAAAATTTTACACCCCTGGACTTTTTCATTTTTATATCAATCCCTATGTATTTATTATGTAATTCTCATTAATATGACTAAACTCATGCTTTTTCAGGAACGAAGTATAAATTTACAGTCGGACCTCTATTTAACAAAGTTTCTGAATCCCGAAAAAAAGTTCGTTATATGGAAAATTCGTTAAATAAAGAGTCACTTTTTAAAATACTTTAAACTACATAAAACATATTTTAAACCCATAAACCCTAAATATAATTTTAAAAAAGTAATTAATCACACTATTTGTATAAATTATATCTATTTGCCTTATATATTTTACCCTTCAAAAAAAAAACTTGCAAAGGAAATAAGAATGAAACAAAACATTGTTTGAAAATACATTGTATTTTCAGTTTAAAAAATAATTTTACATTACAATCACGATTTTTTATTATGGTCGATAAGCTGTTTGGAGGAATACCAAATTTTAAAGCAATATTCTTTTTCTTCACGCTTTTATCCACCACATCAAGATTTTTTTTTTTTTTTTTTTTTTTTTTTTTTATGCCAAGCACTTTCTCTTTGACATTTTCGAGCTAAAAGAACCAAAATTACCAACACGACTGAATGAAAAGCAAATAATCACAGCAATTTTACTGCTCTCGGTGAGTTAGGTGCTGGTAAGACCTGTTCATGGTCATTGATCATCATAAAATGTGTTAAAAGAAAGAATAAGTTTGAAATGTCCTGTAATATTTTGGCAAATAGGGAGAAAAAAATTTTAGATTCCAAGAAAAAGTTCGTTAAATAGAGAATGCACTTCGCTATTTGGAGGTTATTTTACGAAGAAATTCGCGAAATGTTCTTGGTCCCAAGGAAAAGTTCGTAAAATAGAGAAATTCGCAAAATAGAGGTTCGTTAAATAGAGGTTCGACTGTATTTCTGAAAAATTCAAGATATTGCTGATATACCGTTGATAATTCAAATATTTCTACCAAATATATTTATGTATTAAGTTTTTTTGGTTATTAAGTGTGGCTAAACCTGAAATAAAACTTCCTCATTTTATGATTTTGAAGTGAATAAGTTGGGTACCTTTATGAGGCAGGTTTCGTTGAATAATTCAAGAAAAATGTATCTCATCTTTTTTATGCATATTTAATTATACATTATTAATTACCATAATTTCAGTAATATGTGCCGCACCTTCGAAAATACATTAAAGTAAAAGAAATATTCGTTTGAAGCGCTGCACTTATGAAAATACATCAAAATTTTTTAAATTATGTTATCTTCAGCGTTTTTCACGTTTTGTGACGATTTTTTACATTTCTAAAAGGAATCCAATTTCAAACTTTTAGTTCAATATAATAAATTTTGTCCTTTTTACGATAAAATTTAATCTGAATTCGTACAGCGATTTTTTGTTTTAATTTTCATAAATTTTTTATATGATTTTTATAGTTTTTTTTCACAATTTACAGAGATTTTTCAAAATTCAAAACAGAAATCCTGCTTTAATCTATTAGCTTAGTGCAGTAATTATGTTGTCTGCGATTTTTGAATTTTTTTTTTTGTGAATTTTAGGCGTTTTAATCCTTTACTGAAAAATAGGGTTCGTAAATTATCATGATATTATCGAAAATATCTGATATTTTCGATATACATCCGATATTTTCAAAATAGTCAACTTACTGCTGATAATAAATATTTTCAAGCATAATATAAATTAGAGGCTAAAAAATATTGCACTTAACATGAAAACTTAATCACATAATGTTCTAAAGATGCATTTCTCTTTTCCTTCCCCTCCTCCTTAAGAACAAAACTGAATATCAACTAATTAAAAACAGATACAATTTGCTTTACACACTTATATAAACTATAGGATTTGTATCAAGTTTCAAGAAAGTTTTATATTTTATGAAGCAAAATATTAAATACAAAGTAGTTTTTTTTTAATTGAAGAATTCTAACATAAATGTAAGCTTGTCTTATTTTTTATTCCCTAGCCTGTTCTACAGTTTAAACTCAAGTGAACCAAAATCAGTAAATGTTCTTTTCTAAAGGAGCTGTGTATAAATGATTATCTAAATTACAGTTTATCTTCAAATGTCTGTTCTGAATTAATTGTCTGACATAATTATTAGTTATACATTTAAAAATAAAAGTTTCAAACATGAAGCTTGGAAAATATATTTTTCTTCTTTGCCTAAAAAAGTCACTGCCAGAGACAAAAGTTGTTTATCTACAGAATGACACAGTCAATAGCAGTTGAAAATTTCATTTACACTTGTTTTGACTGACGAAAATATCAAGATTATCTTGCACAGTGATATTTTGAAAAAAATATCAAATATACAAAATATCAAACATCTTGATACTTTGAAAATAAATATCAAGAATTTGAAAATATCAAAAATATAAAAAATCTTGATATTTAAAAAATAAATATCAGATACATATCATCAACGAACCCTTCCCAAAAGTAATACATTTTATCTTCAATATTTTATTTGGAATACCTGCAGCTATTTTTGAATTTTTGGGGATTTTTTTCATAAATTTAACCCCAGTTTCAGAAAATTCAGCAAAATGTAATAGAAACAATCAGGGTTGGCAGGTTTTTGACATTTTAAACCGTCATGTCAAAAACCTCGTCAAAAACCTCAAATACTTACAGTGATCTGTAAAATTTCACATTAAATGTCACACATTAGATGTAATAGTTAAAATTCACTATTACTGTATTGTATAATTAGTATAGTATTAGTAATAATTACAGGGTTGGCAGGTTTTTGACATGTATCAGTTTATGTCGGGTTTAAACCATAGTTTAAACTGTTATGTCAAAAACCTCTTGTCAAAAGACTATTTTCTAATGCTTCATACACTCTAAACCAGTGGTTCCCAATGCGGGGCGTATGCCCCACAGGGGGGCAATTTGGCTTTTCAGGGGGGGGGGGCAATTTCAGATTTATTATTTACACATTCTCTCTCAGAATTTCTTTAATTTTTTAATGAAAGTCATGCTGTATGCTTAAAATAGAAATAATACATGAAATTTAAAAAATACCCTAATAAAAATAATCTTTTGAAAAGTTTTTACTTAAAAGCTGAAAATACAACTGTTACCGGAATAATTGTATGAAAAATTATGTTGTATTTTTAGACTCGTTTATATATTTAAAAACTTTTACAATTTTTCTACTTTTAATATTATTTTAGTGCTACACACCTCTTTTTTTAAAAAACTATTTATTGACTCTGGCATTTCTATTTTCAGTACAATGTACCACATGAAGGATCTTAAAATCGACTATTTTGAACATATTTAACCTAAAAAATGTTTGTAATATTTTAACGACGTACAACTTTTATAAAATTAATAAGAACCCAAATGAGCATCACAGAAGGAAATGGGTAAAACGTAAACATATTATGTCTCTTGTGCATACTACATACACAATATATAAACATACAGCATGACATAGGCATTTAAAATTGAAAACAGGATAACGAATGGTGGTAAACTACCGGTAATGGGAAAAAGAAAGCCAACTAACAGATAAATATGTTATAAGGGGAAAGAAAAACCGTTGCTTAAAATTGATAAGGTTGCAAATCCAGAATTGCTATTTGTGAAATATGTTATTCATACAGTCTCAGTGTTTAAAAAACTTCGCCTGTTCTTAATGAAGTACAAAAATCAACTATCAAATGTATCACTTTTCTCAAATAAAATGAAAAGAGAAATTCAAGAAATTTCTTGGAGATAAAAATGTGGATTATTTAACACTTTTGTGGCTGAGGTAAGTTGCCAAACAACTGCACAAAAGTTTTAGATGTAAATGTGAAGAGGTGTGGTCTGATTGAAATTCAAAGAGTTGTTACAATCATAATTATATATTTTTTTAATCCTTTATCCTTTTGAATGCGAAAGGATTTATCATACTTAATTATCTCTCTTTAGGCTTCTTCAGTGTTATTTAACAGTTAATTTTTTGTATAATAAAAATGATACGTTGCAGAGGGGAGGAGGGAGGACATCATGATATTAAAGACGCTTAGGTGGGGCACAGCCAAAAAAGGTTGGGAACCACTACTCTAAACTCAAAAATCTTTTGGGTGTAAATAAATGTGCTAAACAGGTGGTGTGCTGCAGCATGCTGCAGGGTAAAATTGATCCAGATTATTTAATTGTACAAAATTATTTTCTTCTGGTTGAAAAATCAAAAAAAAAAAATATTTTATTGCAAATAATATATTTTTTAAATTATTAAATTTCAATAAAAGATCACATAAATCATTGACTTATTTAATGGTTACCTATTGTTAAAGTGTTTTAGCGTGTTACATGTATTTGGCAGTTTTCGACGGTTTAAACCAGTTTTCGACAGTTTAAACCAGTTTATGACAGTTTAAACCAGTTTTTGACACTTGTCATGTCAAAAACCCAACCCTGGAAACAATATCCCACATCTGCCCCAACATCTGAACTGAAAGTTTCATTGTTTACATCTGTAGGTGATATGCAGATTTTAGGCATTTGCAAATTTTAGGGAGTCTACTAAGCATGTTAATTCTTCAGGGCAGGACATGGCCTAGTTTCTTTAAATCGCCAGGTCCTTTTTCTCTTTAATGTTTTATTATTTTTTGCCATTTGAGAAGAATATATAAAAATATTTTATAAATCACCAGAAAATAACAAAATTTATTTAGTTAAATTTGAAAATACAGGGAAAGGAAATTGGCATTCTCTGTCCTCCCCTCCCTTGCTGGCACCCATGTTTTAGATTATGAAGTAAAAATAAATAAAAAAGTAGATGTGCATTTCATATTTTAAAAGAAAAAAATATAGGATTTATTTTTTGATTTTTTAAATAAAAGAATTGCGTAAAATTTTAGCAGTCAATTTTCTAAATATCCAACAAAGTTTTATTACCTACAGTTTAAATTGATTAATCTTTTGTACAATATATATATATATACATATATATATATATGTATAAATTTTTTTAATACCTGCAATATTACCTGCAATAATACCTGCAATACCATTTTATCTACAATAATTTGTTTTCCGATTTTGAATAAATGCTTATACGAGGGTTAATCTGAAATTATTGAGATACGCGCAGACGAGAATTTACAAAATAAAAATAACGGTTTAATTTTAAAATACAAAGTATTTTAACACAGCAGACGATTTTTTACTGACTTATTTCATCTTGTTTAGCGTAGAATAAATTTTAAACAGAAGAGAAAATGGAGTTGACACGAAAACATTTTCTCGCTATGATTTTAAAGCAGGATTAAATCAAGAAGAATGCGTTCAACAGTTGAAATTAGCATTTGGTGATGAATCTCCAGATCGTGCTACTGTATTCAGATGGTTTTATGAATTTAGCAGAGGTCGCAATTTTCTTCAGGATGAAGAACACACAGGAAGGCCGCCGTCGGCAGTAATCCCGGATAATGTGTCTGTCATACGAAAAATGTCAATGGATGATAATTGCTGTACCTATCAAATGATACAGAAGGAACTTAACATTGGATCCGCAGCATTACACAAAATTATTCATGAAGGATTGCATATGAAAAAAGTAGTTTGCCGTTGGGTTCCCCATAATCTAACTGAGCACCAAAAAGAGGAGCGTGTCAGAATCAGTAAAGAAACTCTTAAATTGCTAAATGATGGTGGCCACCCAGGGTTCGTAAATATCATGATATTTTCGAAAATATCAAAAATATCTGATATTTTGATATATATCCAATATTTTCAAAATTGCCTGCTTACTGCTGATTATAAATATTTTTAGACTTAATATAAATTAGAATCTAAAACATATTACATTTAGCATGAAAACATAATAAAACAATATTCTAAATGACTTTATTTTATTTTTTTCTTACAACTTATGATCAAATAAATGAAAACACAAACAATTTTCTGTAAAGGTTGCTTTTTCACTCATCAAAACACAGAATTCAGGATTCAGTTTAAAAAGTAAATAAAAATAAACAAATTCTGAAATACAAAATAAAGTTTATTTTTTATATTGAAGAATTTGGACATGAATGTAAGTTTGTCTGCTTTTTCATTCCCTAACATACTGTACTAGTTATTTAGACTGAAGTAAACCAAAACTAGAAAAGATTCTAATGCATCTACTGAAGGAGAAGCTATAAACAACTGATAAGTTAAATCATCTTTTATGGTCTGTTCTAATTTAATATTATCCCACCAAATTTTTGGTTCACCATTTAAATATTCAGTTTCAAACATAAAGCTTATAAAATTGAGATTTTTTTACTAATATCCAATCACCAATTAACCCCTTTATCCCATTCTAACAGGTGCAGTCTACAAAAAGAATTGAAATAGGTTAGGGAGGTATTGTTGAAAGACAGATTTCTTATGATGGTAATGGGAAAGCTGCAGGTACAATCCAAAACTAGTTTTTGGAGTGTAGGGAATATTTTGTGAGCTATTCTTTTTAGTTTTTATTTACAGATGTGCTAATTTTTAATAAGTGTTGAAGAATTCATTTACACTTTTTTTTGACTGAAAATATTTTGAAAATAAATATCACATATATGAAAATATCCAGAAATACGACATTTAAAAAATAAATATTAAATGTATGAAAATGAAAATATCGAAAATATCAAAAACCTTGATATTTTAAAAATAAATATCGGATATATATCCATTGATATATATCAACGAACCCTGTGGCCACCGCATCATTTCTAAAATTGTAACGGGTGATGAAACGTACATACCGTTTTTTGGCGTTCCAACACGTCAAGAAAGCAAAGTATGGGTCTTTGAAGATGATCCCACGCCTACAATGGTGAAAAGACAATGCGCACTGAAAAAAGTGATGTATGCCGTTTTCTTCAGAAGTACGGGATTGGTCAAGGCCATCAAGTTGGAAGGACAGAAGACAGTAACAGCAAACTGGTATACCACTAAAAGTCTTCCAGAAATTCTACAAGAAGTGAATGTTAGGGGACTAATGCTTCACCATGACAATGCATCTTCACATACAGCCGGATTAACAGTTGAGTTCTTTAAACAAAAACGAATTAAAGTAATAGAACATCCGCTGTATTCACCTGATCTAGCTATGTTTGACTTTTGGTTATTCCTTAATCTAAAAAAGAACTTACGTGGACGTTGTTTTCATTCAGAAGAAGAGATTGATGTGGCTATAAATGCATTTTTTTTCATCTATTCCAAGAAATGAATGGCTTGAGGCATTTAATCTGTGGGAAATTCGCCTACAAAAGTGCATTGATGCTGGAGGAGACTACTTTGAACACACCTAAAATTTTGTAAGTATAACTTTAAAAACCTAGTTGTATCTCAAAAATTTCAGAGTGACCCTCGTAAATTCTTTAAATCTAAATGTGCAGAAAAAACGTTACAGTGGATTCTTGGTTATTATTCATTATTTAGTTATGCAACGAATAATGTTAAACAATTCTGTCCAAACTCTAAACTTATGTTAATTTAAACTAGCAGTAACCGAATGGATTTTATTAAATAGGAGTCACTGAAGATAATAAGCAAAATAATTGACATTAAATGCAAATGAAGTTGTATGGTGTTTTTCATACATTTCAAAAGAAAAAATCCCAAATATATAAAAACTATGTTCTTTTGAATATCACTCCAAATGCTAACAAGCATTGTTAAAAATCAGGCACAGTTTAAAATATTATAAGTACAATAAATTAATAGAGTAACAGATAAATTGAGTACTAAAAACAAATTTTATTATTCAAGATCTTAAATATTGCAGTCATGGATGTAGGAACCTGCGCGGCTTTGTATGCACATTACAGGCTTCAAGGTCAAATAGCAAAAAGTCAGTAGGTTGCAATCTCGCCAGTTGGGTATTTTTTAAATCCATATTGCTTGATTGCTACCAGTTTTTTAAAAATAGTAATATTTTCTTTATTTAATGACAAATTTAAAAAGGGGCTATTATTATTTCAAAACAAGTGGTATCAATCAAGCAATCTCAATAAATGGAACCAACTCAACAGGCAACAAAAGTACATTAACTATCCAGAGTCGTTTTTTTTTCTTTTTTCAGGAGTATGTTAATTGTTTTACCCATAGACACCACAGTCATGTGTAAATCCAATTTAATTCCCACTTTATTACCCAATAACTAAAATGAACAACATAAGTCGTAGGCCTAATAATGTTTCACATCGAAGAGTTACTTAGTTACTATTCTCAATGATTCATTATTTAAATTTTTACAAATTAAGAATAAAAAACATGTTGCTTTACTGAATAATAATTCGAAACGAAATCTTCAAGTTTAAGTTATTGTAAAATGGAGAATGACACATAGAAATGAATAAAATTATGCATAAAACAATATTTTCAAAAAAGAATTTACTTGATTTATACTTTATTGATATAAACTTTCTTAATTACCATGCGTTTTATTTATTGAATCATTCTTTTGTATGAATCTTTGAATAAACCATAGAGAAAAGAACAGAGATGGCAATTGTAAAGAGGCCGCAAGAGAGTTATTTGGACATGTTACTTTTTAATATATTTCTCGTAAGTTTTAATAGTTTTTTTTGTTTTGTACTTCTCTTTATTTTAGTATATTTTATTAATATTTAATGACAATTTCTGAAAAATATTTTTTTCTATGAAAAAGAACGACTCAAATGAAAGTCCTTCAGTATTCATTCAGCTTTTGTTTACAAACTTAAATATATTTACATTCATATTGATGGTTGGTAGGTAATTTTTCTGTCTAAAATTATTTAAATTTATCGTACTTTCTGTATTAGTTATGTTGTTACTTTCGCTTGAAACTTTTGTTGGATTATTCCCTATAAATCTTCGATAAACACTGCTTAGCTACGTCTCTGGGTCTGTTTTGTTAGGGATGTTTCTGTATTTTAGGTTTTATAAAAGTAGAGTTGCAAATAAAAATTTTAAAACAACCTCAAAATAATACACCAGCGGCCGCCAAGGGAAAATTATCGCTGACATTGGCGGTGAAAGGAGGGGCGCATTTTTTTACCATCGAGAAGAGTGGCTTTATTTACAGTTTATACTATTATGCGTGTGTGTAGAGAAAAAAGCTAAAATTCTTTTTATTTCCTTGCATGATGAGTTCTATACGCGTGTAAACTTAGAATAAAATTTAAACTAATTTTTTAAAGGTTGTCTTTTGATTGTAGCTGAAAAGTAAAAAATATTTTTTATCTATAAGGTATCAAAAACTTTGATTTGCTCAGAATTCTTTAGAAAATCATTTTCATCACTAACCCGACTTAAATAGAAAAAAAAAATTGCTGCCCAAACATTAAAAAGTTTGCTAAGTATCCAAAAATTAAAATTTAAATATGTTTAACGTTAGAAAGATAGGAAATTGGTAATATTGAAACATATTCCGTTTTCATGGCTTTTATTGTAATTCCAATTTATGGTTTTAATCGAATCGTGAAGTTTTTCTTTTAAAGTAGGTCCATCACACATAGATTTTACTCTATTAAATTTTTCATAAGTTTGTCTGAAAGTTTGATAAAATGAGTAAGTACTTTTAATTTGTGCATATTTTAAATAGTTAAGAAAAAATAAATTATCTTTAACCAGTACATGTCTTGTTTAGTTTAAATTGGTCTTTGTAAGTGATCCAAGCTGGTTACTTACTGACACACCCACAAATTTAAATTTAATCTTAGATGTATTAACTTGTCAGGCACTCTTATTAAGAAAAATCTGAAACTGAGTAGTGTTTTTCATATTATAATAAATGCAAAGGATATTACAAAAAATGTCAAAATTGGTGTTTTAAGACAAATTTTTGGATGATACAGCCATAGAAAGTTCAGCCTGAATAACGTATAACTCAAGATGTACTACTGTGATCAAGGGCGCCCATATGGGGGGGGGGGGCAGGGAGGGGCTTAAGCCCCCCCCTCTAGATTTTGGTTTTGTCAAACTTTTTTTTAATATAAATCAGTTGCAGGATATGAAAATTTAACTTTATCTTACAAAGACAAAGCATAATAAAACCTGCATCGACAAGATCAGAAAGCACCAGAACAGTTTTCCTTTTTAGACGGGTTTCCGTCTTAGCAGGTATAATTGTTGGGAATTCATTTTGTCATAACCATGATTTTTTTTCTTTTAAAGCTGGATTCTGTTTTAGACAGGTTCTGTTTTCATGAGATTTTAATTAGTGCTTTCGATTAGTCTGCTTCTTAAAAAGAGGAAAAACACAGGACAGGAAACAAATTCCATTTTAGACAATTTTTATCTTAGCAGGTATTACTGTGTGGGGTTTTTTCCTATAAGACGATAACACTTTTTCGTCATAGACAGTATCCATTTTCATGAGTAAAACTGATTTTGCGCAAACAAAACGCTGAGAAATTAGAGACAGATTTAACAATAATCGGTCATCAATTCGAAAATCCGAACATAAAAAATATCACGGAAGAATATCGCATATTTTGACAAATGGTTGACGAAAAAAATCGATTTCGCCAATAGTTTGCAGAAAAAATCACCAATTTCGTCAAACGATCGCGAAGAAAAGGACGAATTTCGTCAAAAGATCGCGAATAAACGCAAATTTCATCAAAGGATTGCAAAAAAAATCACCAATTTCGTCGAAGGATCGCGAATAAAACCAAATTTCGTCAAAGGATTGCAAAAAAGCTAATTTTATTCAGTGATCACGGGAAAAACTAAAATTTCGTCAAAGAATCGTGGAAAAAACGCAAATTTCGTCAAAGGATCGCAAAAACGCGAATTTCGTCAAAGCATCGCAAAAATGCGAATTTCGTTCAAGAATCACGGGGGGAAAGCGAATTTCGTTAAAGAATCGCGGAAAAATCTCAAATTTTGTAAAAGAATAATCGAAAAAACGCAAATTTCATCAAACGATCGCGAATAAACTGAAATTTCGTCAAGAGATTGCTGGAAAAAACTCAAATTTTGTCAAAAGATCACGAAAAAACGCAAATTTCGTGAAAGGATCGTGAACAAAAGTGAATTTCGTCAAAGGATCGCTAAATGCGAATTTCGTTCAAGGGGAAAACGCGAATTTCATCAAACAATCATAGAAAAAACGCAAATTTCGTCAAAGAATCATCGAAAAAAAGCACATTTCGTCAAAAACTCATGAAAAACACAAATTTCGTTCAAGAATCACGGGGGAAAAGCAATTTTCGTTAAAGAATCGCCGAAAAAACTCAAATTTTGTCAAAGAATAATCGAAAAATGCAAATTTCGTCAAAGGATCGCGAAAAAACTGAAATTTCTTCAAAAGATTGCAGGAAAAAACTCAAATTTTGTCAAAAGATCACGAAAAAACGCAAATTTCGTGAAAGGATCGTGAACAAAAGTGAATTTCGTCAAAGGATCGCAAAAATGCGAATTTTGTTCAAGGGGAAAACGCGAATTTCGTCAAACAATCGTAGAAAAAAACGCAAATTTCGTTTAAAAATCATCGAAAAAAAGCAAATTTCGTCAAAAAATCATGAAAAACACAAATTTCTTCAAAATATTGCGAGAAAAAAACTCAAATTTCGTGAAAAGATTGCAGGAAAAAACACAAATCTTGTCAAAAGATCACGAAAAAACGCAAATTTCGTCAAAGGATCGCAAAAACGCGAATTTTGTCAAAGAATCGTAAAAAAAACACAAATTTTGTCATAGAATAGCGGAAACATTTCGTTCAAGAATCACAGGAAAGCGTGAATTTCGTCAAAGAATCTTGAAAAAATTCAAATTTCATCAAAGGATCGCAAAAAAGCATATTTCGTCAAAAGATCGTGAAAAAACGCACTGTACCTTAAATATTCACTAAAATGCATGATAGCTTTGCAGGAAATTGAGATTTTTTTCTGAGCCCCCCCCTAAAATTAATCATATGGGCGCCCTTGACTGTGATAAAAAAGATATTCCTAGATATGTAAGGTAATCCTCACCTATCTTTTGTTACTGCGCAAGTGTTCGCAGGCAGACCCATCCCACCGAAAAACTTCCTACCTTTCACTGGCAATATGTGCTTTTTACTTTATCCCCTATCTCTCTGCTTCTATACATTAATTTGCACAGATCCGACAAAGATTGCTGATGGAAGAGTGAAGGTAGATATTAAGACTTACCCAATCAAAAAAAAAAGAAAGAAAAGAAATGCTTCACGAAAAAAACGAAAAGAAAAATAGAGTTTCATAATTTTTGTTGTTGTTGTTTTATTAAAAAGAAAAAAAACTAGAAAAATGGATTTTAATTTTGGCCCACTACACCCGTTTGGCCTACCCCGCTACCAATAAGAATTGAGTTTCATAATTATTATTTTTTTAATTTTATTGAAAAGTAAAGAAATTAAAAAATGTATTTTTTTGGCCCACTACACCCGTTTGGCCCACCCCGCGATCGCGGGGTAGCGGGGTGGGTGGGCCAGTCCGCCCCTGGATAGTCGTTGACTACTAAGCAGGTGTGCATTGTTATGATGCAAACCGATTTATTCATGATTCACTCCCGAACAGTTTCTGGATCATGGCCAGCGTGTCAATAGCCGATTTTCGAGTCCCACAATGGCGTAGCACTGTTCGAGAGAACGATGCATTTTAAAACTTTAACCGAGCCTGGGGCAGCAGCCTATTAAAGCCAAGATACAAACCGCCAGTAGCTGGTATTCGAGGAAGCTAGGCGCGTGTTGAAGTTGACATCCGTCTCCATCAAACCCGCCTCGAGCATGCGCGCTGCGACGTAAGTCGCATCAGATAAAATAAGTCACATTACTTTTTATGCAAACTTTGTATGTAAGTTAAATCTGATTATCGTGTGTAAAGATAATTATTATTTAGATCTAAATACGCAGAAAAAACATTAACTGCACAATAAGGAGCTGTGCAAATATAACGTTATCATTTTGGGGGGGAGGGGGTTTTCTTTTGAAATCATTATCATTTTTGATACAATCAAAATTTTCTCTTTTTATTTGTAACTTGTTCTTTACATCAAAATAGTCTGTTATATTTTTTTAACACTTTCCAACAAATTTGAAAAGTGTTTATGACTTCGGTCTCTCTGTCCGTCTGTCCATCTGTCTGCGCTCTAACACTCGTAAATATACTCGGATCGTTCTGAAATTTTTGGATGTTAGTGACCTCTACCATAGCACGATCCCTATTTCAAATAAAGTTTCTAGCATATTTAGTTCATTTACAGGGACAGTCAAAAGTTTTCCGTTACATTACGGCCAATGGGAAAAAATCGTTTCAAATGATTTTTAATGGTGTTACACTCTTTGAAACATAGTATTATTGATATTCATTTATGAAGCCCACTAAAATATGCATTCTGTTGAATATGCGACGCAAAGAATAGTTATTGTTCATTTACAGGGCCACACAAAAGAATTCCGTTCATAATGGTATAGGGAAAATTGTTTGCGGTGTATTTGAAAAGATTTCAGATACTATATCGTATCCGAATTACTGTATATTAGTAATGATTGCTTGAAATGCATTTTTAATTATGATATGCGATTTTTTAGGGTTTCGTTCATCTGACGAAATCCTATTCGTCTCGCTCCTCTGTCTGTCTGTCCGCCTGTCACAGAGCCCGTTCTCAGAAACTATACATGTTGGAGACTTGAAATTTTGCATACTTATAGCTGAACACAACACATCATACGACAAATCATAAAATTTTGAAAAAGTCGTACATTTAACCCTTTGGGTTCCCACATGTGTATTTTAAACAATTCTTTCTAAGTGACCCCCTAATTAGGTTGGAGGCGTGAAATTTTACATACTTAAAGCTGAACACCCCGCATCAAACGGCAAATCATAAAATTAAAAAAAAAAGTAGTACATTTAACCCTTTGGGCTCCCACATGTGTATTTTATACAATTCTTTCTAAGTGAGCCCCTGTTTAGGTTGGAGACGCGAAAATTTGCATACTTATAGCTGAGCACCACATATCATACGACAAATCATAAAATTTTGAAAAAGCCGTACATTTAACCCTTTGTGCTCCTACATGCGTATTTTAAGCAGTTCTTTCTAATTGAGCCCCTTATTAAATTGGAGATTTGAAATTTTGCATTCTTATAGCAGAACACCTGAGGCCTGGCGACAAATCGTAAAATCTTTAAAAAGTCTTACGTTTAACCCTTTGAGCTACCACATATGTATTTTAAGCAATTATTTCTAAGAGAGCCTCTAATTAAGTTGGAGACATGAATTTTTGCATACGTATTGCTGAATACCTCAGACCACACGGCAAATCATAAAATTTTCAAAAAGTCTGATATAATTTACTCCTCCGGGCTCTAGCTTGTGTATTTTAAGCAATTTTTCTAACCTCCGCCCTTTCACCCGGGGAGCACTTTTCCAACTTTTTCCGACACCCCTTTGACCAATCTTTCATAGTATGCACCATAGCCTTACATATTTTAGTTCCACTTTTTACCGCCAGGGGCGCCTACGTATCTCGAGTGCTATCGGCTTAATCCCCTTGACTAATATATCTACGGATAGTATATAAAACGAAATTTCGTTCGGATAGAGGTTTATTTAGAATAGAGTGCGCCCCTGGTTGTGAAATGTGGAACTAAAAGATTTTTCAAAAGGATAAAGTGTTTTGAAAGGAATATAAAACGAAACCCTCTGTGCAATCTATGATCACACTTACCTACTTGTTCACTATATTTATGCGTATTATAAAGTGTGTATAAATGCTATAGTGCATATACAGAGCTACAGAAATTAATTCGTAAAGGTTACTGAGTATGAGCATAAATTGCTTAAAGGTGGGTTTTAAAGGAGTTAAGCATTTTTACGCTGAACTGAATTTAGTGTACTAGAAAAAATTTGTAGAATATAGATAAAATGATATACAGGGCCAAGCAAAGAGTTGGATACATGGCCGTCTATTGGTGATAATCTCTGGAAATATAATTTCAGTTGTTTTAAGCGTGTTTTAGTTTGAATTAAATTTTAGCTAAATAGTGGCATGTAATAAAGGTACTAGGTAAACTACAGGGCTGTACAAAAGTATTCAAGTATGTTTTCATCTATTAGTATAAATTGTTGAAAGATGAATTTCAACCTGTTATGCATTTTCTTGCTAAACTAAATTTTCCCATTATATAGTATATATATCAACATACAGATCGAATACAGGACTGTTCAAAAGAATTGGAATACATATTTGGCTATGGACGGTAATTACTGAAATCAGATTTTTAAATGTTTACTTAGTTATCTTATTTATCTTATTTCCGTAAGTAACGAAGTTTCGTTAAAGCTTTCAGGGAGTGTTGGAAAGAGTTTCATAATCTATGCTGTACGCATGATTTTTCTTACTTGTTTAGTGTGTTATCTGTTTTTATGGAGATACAAAGTTATTATTAAAATAATTAAATGATGATAAAATTATTTAATTCCAATAAAGGAATACTCCATCGTTTGGCATTCCTATTCTTCTGTCGTATGTTTATGCATATATGATCTGCTGTTCGAGAAACCAACTGCGAAGTATGCCTGAAATGATACTTGTTGTGTTTACTAGTAGTAAATAAATGAGAAAGAATGTTGTCCATCTACACTATATGGCCAAAGGTGACCGGCCACTTGCAATTTTAGACGTTTTGTTAAATATCTAGAAAAATACATGAGGAATTAACCTGAAACTCCAGATGTGTTTACAGTATAGTATAGGTCATATATTTCCGCGAAGATTTTTTCCCGAAACCCCATAGGGGATCGTCAACAAAGTGAAAAAGAACGAATATCTTTTGGATAACCCTGTCGAAACTAATGTAGCAAAAGCACGCAAACTGTGGATTGTAATTAAGTGGCTTATTGTAATAATTTGTATTCATTTTTATTCGGATAGCATGTATACTCAAAGAGAAATTCAGGTTTTATAAAAACAGTCTTAAATTTTGCCAAGTTTTTTGCTTATAATTAACACAGTTCGTAATAAAAAAAAAAGTTCTTTTTAAAAAATATGACAAACAACATTGTACACAATACTAGGGATGCAACGGATATCCGGCAAATATCCGATATCCGGCATATCCGGCTGATTTTTCAATATCCGAAATACCGTCGGATATCCGACTTCTCTGCCGGATATCCGGCAATACGTAGCAAAGCAAATATATAAGGATAAGAGAAATCGTTTGACCCAAACAATGCCAAACAACTTTTGTTTATAATGCAAAATATGAAAGTAAGTCCACTCACTATTCATGAGTAAAAGGTAATTCTCAAAAATTTAAAGAATTGCCAGCTTTCCTAACATTGGTATTAGAACTCTTTATAATAAATTTAAGAATTTATGTTTACATCTTTTAGAAAATTGTACCTTTACTTTCAGAATGTGAAACAAAATCTGAAATTGTTTATTAAAGTATGACTTTATTAATTTTCTTTCTCTCTTTTAAGTTTAACAATTAAACAGGCCCATTTTTACTTTCTTTATCTTCAATAGAAGAAAGTATTGTAACTGAGATTTTTTTCGATTTCTCGTTTTCGGTGGGCTTAGACGTTTTAGGGGTCAGATATCCCAAAACATGTTTATACAAATTGTCTGTCTGTCTGCCTGTCATCTTACCATCAAAAAGTGTATGAAGTTGTGGATAGAATTGAACCAAATTTTTTGTGGATGTTTTTAGCTATAGCCAGCTGGCCCTCCTTCAATATTGGAACATTCCACTGGAAGGGGGCGCTGTAATCATGATTTTTGTGCCATTTTCATTATTACACCATCAAAAAGTGTATGAAGTTATGCATAGAATTGAACCAAATTTTTTGTGCATGTTTTTGGCTGTGGCCAGCAGGTCCTTCTTCAATATGGAAGCATTCTGCCGGAAGGAAGTGCTGTAATTGCGATTTTTGTGCCATTTTCGTTATTGTACTATCGAAAAGTGTATGTTAAATATGTAATCATAAGTTATCCATATAATTGAACAAAATTTTTTGTGTATGTTTTTGGCTATGTCCAGCATGTTCTCCTTTAAATTGGAAATATTCTGCCCGAAGGGTGCGCTGTAATAGTGAATTTTGTGCCATTTTCATTCTTGTACCATCAAAAAGTGTATGAAGTTATGTATAGAATTGAACCAATTTTTGGGGGTATGTTTTTGGCTATGGCCAACTGGTCCTCCTTCAATTTGAAAATATTCTGCTGGAAGGGGGCGCTATAATAGTGATTTTTGTGTTATTTCCATTATTTTATCATCGAAAAGTGTATGAAGCTAAGCATAGAATTGAACCAATTTTTTGTGTATATTTTTGGCTATGGCCGGCAGTTTTTTATTGAATTTGGAAATATTCTACCAGAAGGTGGCACTGTGACAACATTGTTTGTAAAATTTTCTGAATTTTTCGCAGTTTTTTGTACTGTATATTGGTGGCTCGTGAAGCCATGGGAACTTCGCATCCTGCTATGCTGGCTATTTACAATCAGCTGATGTACAGCAGAATAACGAAAAAAATTATTGATTTTAATAAATATCATGATCGAGATTAACTTATTCTTATTTTGATTAATTGACGAATAGAAATTTTAGATCAAAATCAAAGTTGGTATAATATTGAACTAATAATATCGAAGTATTAACATTTGGAACTAATTTTTGAAGTATTAAGATGTACGAGATAGAAAAAAGTTTTGGGATTGGCACATCAATTAGTTATTTTTGTAACTTCATTATAAATAAAATAATTAAAATTAAAAGTAATTTTCTTTTTACTTATAAATATCACAGTAATTTAACTTAAAATAAAACTAAATGTGACTCAGCAAAACAGTATTAAATAATTAAAACAGAAAAAAGACATCAACTAAACCTATATTTGGAGAAAATAACTCTTTAATCATGGGTAATATTAGTAGATATTTTATGTTTAAATTATAAAAAGAACGTATGTATTTCTTTCTGAAAATACTCTATAATTATAAGCCTATTAATTGGTAAAAATTTTTTACACAAATTATCAGCATTTCATTGTACAAATTAATTATTAGCAATTATCAATATAGTCAATGCCATATCCAAATCCAGTAGCATTTATCAGCATTTGCATTTCATTGTACAAATAAACAGAATATTTTAATGTTTAAATTACATTTTTTATACAACATTATTAATATACATTACACGGCTTGAATGGCAGATACATGTCTTGAATTTCGGGATGGAATGGCAGGATTCGTGCCCTAAAGAATATTGGGGGCGGGAAGCTCCTGTTTCCAAAAAATCATTTTCCGAAAATGTTTCTTTGTAAAACGACGATGAAGTGTCGGGACCGATTGACAAATTTCATGATATTTTCCACTTTCGATTTGCAGTTTTCACAGTTTCTTCTTACAACAAATTGACAAAATTAGTGTTTGTTTATCTGCATCTGACCAAAAAAATTTGCGATTTTTCTCCTCGACCAACTGACGAATTTCTTGATTTTTTTCTGGAGACCAATTGGTGAATTTTATAAAAAAAAAAAATTCGCAATCAATTGACAAATTTAGAAATTTTATTCTGTGACCGATTGGCAAATTTCCCTGTTTGTTCTTGTGACATACTGATGAAAGTAACGATTGTTTTTCTGCATCTGATTGAAAATTTTCGCATTTTTTCTCTGCGACCGGCTGAGGAATTTCACGGTATTTGTTCGTGACGGACTGACAAATTTCACGATACTTTTCCATGATCGATTGACGAATTTCGTGATATTTTCCCACTTTCGTTTTCCCATGAACTTCAGTTTTTTTCTCGCAACCAATCGACAAATTATTTTATTTATTTTCACCATGATTGACGAAATCAGCAATGTTTTTCTCTATGACCGTTTTACATATTTTGCGATGTTTTTCCTGTGTGCCCAAAACTGGAAATAACTAAAAGGGCAGCAACGGCCACCGGAGACTAAGCTCTACCAAATTGGACAATAGTCAGCACTAAACAAAATGAGATTACACTTGTGGTGCACATGAAAAAAAACTTTGATGAACTTCAAAAAAACATATTTAGAAACAGCAAACTAGTTGTTTCTCGCAATTAACAGAAATTAGGACATGACTTTTTTAAATCAACCTTTTCTTGTGTAATAGAAGAAATCAATTGACTATTCCCTTTTCAAACTTTGGATATGGATTTAAAATTCCAAAGCATAGAACATATAAATAGCAAATAAAGCCTTTGTGCAACAATATTAAAAAGCAGAAAAACCAACGTTTAAAATGCACAAATAATATATGAAAAGCAGCAAACAGCTGTTTCGAATCTACTAGCGAGATTCTTCTTCAGTGCAAAAGGAACAGCGTGCTAGAAAAAGCAAGGCTGGCCTTGCTTTTTCTAGCACGCTGTCACAAATAATATATGAAAAGCAGCAAACAGCTGTTTCGAATCTACTAGCGAGATTCTTCTTCAGTGCAAAAGGAACAGCGTGCTAGAAAAAGCAAGGCTGGCCTTGGCCTTGCTTTTTCTAGCACGCTGTTCCTTTTGCACTGAAGAAGAATCTCGCTAGTAGATTCGAAACAGCTGTTTGCTGCTTTTCATGTATTATTTGTGCATTTTAAACGTTGGTTTTTCTGCTTTTTAACATAGAACATAGTTCAATTAACGAAAATACCAGGGATTATAGTTTTGAATATAATTCCATTAAGGATATAATAAAACAAATTTGTTGAGAAGTGACATACCATCACCGATATGCATTATTCATGTAAGTTAAAAATTAATGCACATCAGATTTTGCAAAGTTTTCTAAAACTTTTTAAGAGAGCATAACCATGTGTTTCCGATAATTTCTAAAGTTATAAAAGTTGTTCTATGCTGTTTGTCAAAAGTGTAACTTGTGAAAGATGCTAAGTATGCAAAATGGAATAAAATCTAAATTAAGAAATTTATTCAGCAACCCGATCGCTAATTGCCCATAACATTAAATGAAAGTTGAAAATTAGACATGATATATATGAAACTTGATTCCGTTCCTTTGTTTTAATAAAATAAAAATTTTGAATAATTATCGAGTTGTTAATTTAAATTGTTTCAATGGTATTTTATCATGTCTGTATAAATGTAATTCTTTAAGTAGCACATAAAAAATAACGGGGTTTAAAGATTTTTTTTTTCCCTTTTCTAACAGTTCAACTCCCCTGCATTTATAAATTTTGGGTATGAAACTCCCCTCCTGGGAAAACTTGAATTACAAGCCCTGATATTCAAAGATATATAGTTTTTATAAATTATATTTCAATACATTTAAAATGCTTTAATGATGTGTGAAACATGTTTGTAATTTATTGTTCTGAGATGACAGTATATAGAGAAATAATTCACTATATAACTAAAAACATATCTAGTGCCGGATATCCGAATCCGGCAGGCGAAGGAGCTTCGGATATCCGGTATCCGATATCCGGCAAAATCAATATCCGGTGCATCCCTACACAATACCCTGCAATCGGAATTAAAATATTGTAAAAATTGTATGAAAAATGAGCAGGTTTGCTAAAGAATGTTTCACTGCGCATCTCGAACGCAATCAAAATATAACGTGCATAATATACTAACTAAATGTATAGAGCAACTTTTGTAAAAGTCTCAAAAACATAGCTTGAAAATTCTGAAAATTATCATTGATAGAATAAGTTCAAAATCCGTTGTTTCCAAAATTAAGCAAAAAGATGAGGGACTGTATCCATATATCCATTGATTAGTGGCAATATAGCATACACAGTAATTATACCAAATGCACTACTGTATTTGGATACAACCCTCATCTTTTTACTTTCTTCTATCTTCAATAGAAGAAAGTATTGTAATCGAAATTTTTTTCGACTTCCGGTTTTCGACGGATTTGCATGTTTTAGGGGTCAGAGATTCCAAAAAACATGTTTATAGAAAATGTCTGTCTGTCTGTGTGTCCGTCTGTCCGTCTGTCTGTCGCCATTGTACCATCAAAAAGTGTATGAAGTTATGTATAGAATTAAACCAAAATTTTATTATAAGTTTTTGGCTATGGCAAGCAGGGCCTCCCGGAATTTGGAAAAAATTCGCCGGTAGGGGGCGCTGATATAACAATTTTTGTGCGATTTTGAATATTGTACCATCCAAAAGTGTATGGAGTTATGCATAGAATTGAACCAAATTTTTAGTTTAAGTTTTTGGATATGACAAGCAGGTCCTCCCTGAATTTGGAAAAAATTCGCCGGTAGGGGGCGCTGTAAATGCGTTTTTTGTGCGATTTTGAATATTGTACCATCGAAAAGTGTATGAAGTTACGCATAGAATTGAACCAAATTTTTATTTTAAGTTTTTGGCTATGGCAAGCAGGTCCTCCCTGAATTTGGAAAAAATTCGCCGGTAGGGGGCGCTGATATAACAATTTTTGTGCGATTTTGAATATTGTACCGTCCAAAAGTGTATGGAGTTACGCATAGAATTGAACCAAATTTTTATTTTAAGTTTTTGGCTATGGCAAGCAGGTCCTCCCTGAATTTGGAAAAAATTCGCCGGTAGGGGACGCTGTAATAGCGATTTTTGTGCGATTTTGAATATTGTACCGTCCAAAAGTGTATGAAGTTATCCATATAATTGAACCAAATTTTTGTGCATGTTTTTGGATATGACAAGCAGGTCCTCCCTGAATTTGGAAAAAATTCGACGGTAGGGGGCGCTGTAAATGCGTTTTTTGTGCGATTTTGAATATTGTACCATCGAAAAGTGTATGAAGTTATGCATAGAATTGAACCAAATTTTTATTTTAAGTTTTTGGCTATGGCAAGCAGGTCCTCCCTGAATTTGGAAAAAATTCGCCGGTAGGGGGCGCTGTAATAGCGATTTTTGTGCGATTTTGAATCTTGCACCATCGAAAAGTGTATGAAGTTATGCATAGAATTGAGCCAAAAAAATTTTTAAATTCATGGCTATGGCAAGGAGGTCCTCCCTTAATTTGTAAAAAAATCGCTCGTAGAGGGCGCTGTAATAGCGATTTTTGTACAATTTTTGTGCAATTTTGAATATTGTACCGCCGAAAAGTGTATGAAGTTATGCATAGAATTGAACCAAATTTTATGTGTTTATTTTTGGTCATGTCACGAAGGTCCTCCCTGAATTTGGAAAAATTCTGCCGGAAGGCGGCACTATAATTGCGATGTCTGTACCATTTTCATTATTGTACCATCGAAAAGTGTATGAAGTTATCCATATAATTGAACCAAATTTTTTGTGCATGTTTCTGGCTATGGCAAACAAGTCCTCTCTGAACTTGAAAAAATTCCGAAAGAAGGGGGCGCTATAATTCCGATCTCTGTGCCATTTTCATTATTGTACCATCGAACAGCGTATAAAATTATGCATACAATTGAACCAAAATGTTTGTGCTTGTTTTTGGCTTTGGCCAACAGGTTCTCCTTGAATTTGGAAATATTGCGCGGTAAAGGGGCTCCGTGCTAGCGATTTTTGTATACTTTTCTTGATTTTTCGTAGTTCTATTGTGCATCGGCGGCTCATACAGCGGCGGGAACTCGCTTCCTGCTATGCCGGCTATTCGCAAACAGCTGATAACGGCAGAATAAGGAAAAATTAATAATTTTAACAAATATCATGATATAGATTAACTCGTTTTTAGTCCGTTTAATTGACTTGAGCAGAAATTTAAGATGAAAATCAAAGTTGGTATAGTATTGAACTAATAATATTGAAGTATTAACATGTGTAACTAGGTTTTGAAATATTAAGATGTATAAGATAGAAGAAAGTTTTGGGATTGGCACATCCAACTAGTTTGCTTCCTTTTGGGAATAACGGATTTTGAGCTTATTCTATCAACGATAATTTTCAGACTTTTCAAAGTATGTTTTTGAGACTTTAACAAAAGTTGCTCTATACATTTAGCTAACACATTATGCAAATTGTATTTTGATTACATTCGGGCATGCGCAGTGAATCATTATTTAGTAAACGTGCTCATTTTTCATACAATTTTCATTATTTTTTAATTCTGATTGCAGGGTATTGTGTACAGTGTTATTTGTCATATTTTCTAAAAAGAACTTTTCTTTATATATTAAGAACTCTACAAATTATAAGCAAATAAACTTGGCAAAATTTGGGGCTCTTTTTATAAAAACTTTAATTTCTCTACGAGTATACATGCTGTCCTCATAAAAATTAACACAGTTTATTACAATAAAGCACTTAATCCTAATCTACAGTTTGAACGTCTTTGCTATATTACTTTTTACAGGGTTATCCAAAAGATATTCGTTCTTTTGCAATTTGTTGACGGGCCCCTATGGAGTTTCGGAAAAAATCCTCACGGATATGTATGACCTGTTTACACACCTGGAGTTTCAGGATAATTCCTCATGTAGTTTTCTAGATGTTTAACAAAACGTTTAAAATCGCAAGTGGCCGGTCACCTTTGGCCATATAGTGTATTTTGTTGATAAGAAGTTCTGTCTGCTTCCCCACCCCCCCCCCACCCCCGTGCGGAGGCAAGTCCATGAAAACATTATTACTGTTAAATGTATTATGTAACAAAAAGCTATTATTAAATACTTTTAAATAGTAATTATTCTTTTAAGGGTTATTTGATATAAAGTTATTTCATATACAAAATGCGATTTTATTGATTTCTCTGCATTTGAATCAATAAGGTATTCGAAAATAAATGTATAACAAAATCCTTATATCACTCCAAACAGCAGAAAAAATTTCAAGAGTGAAAAGAATTTTACACATTGATAAGGATTTTATTACTGGGGGGGGGGGGGGTCGAGGTATGATAATGTGTGTATCGTAAAAGGGGGAAGTGAGGGTCCAAAAAATATAAAAAAATTAATAACGTTATATATATACAGCCCCTAACCGCATAGACAGTGCCAAGCTAGCATATCTTGTGCCAGGTATCCTCGAGAAGAGGATGATGAGATAAGAGAATTCACGAGGCCGCTTCCGCTACACGCAGAAATGAGATACACTATGATCGTCATCATCCAACAGCCATTGTTTTCCAACCTTCAGCCTAATTGTTTTTGTTAATTCATTTTATACTCTTAAAAATATGTTTTTGTTAATTTAATGTTTTTCTTTTATAGGTTCTCCAGAATTAAATAATCCCAGATATTAATGCTTCATGGATGCTTTACTGTGTGGTTTATTTCTGCCAATTTCTATACCAAAGAACCGAAAAATGATATGTGCACATTCAAAGTTATAGTTTTTCTACTTTAATGGTCATATGACGATTCATAAGATGTCCTTAAATGCTAATCAACACCTTCCCATCGACACAGGTGAGAAACCAAATGTTTGCAATGTATGTCAAAAAACATTTAAACATCAAGAACAATTACAAGATCATCTTCATATTCACACTAAAAATAAACCATTTGTATGCGATATATGTCTAAAGTCATTTTCTAAAAAAGAATCTTATAACGATCACCTTCGAATCCATACTAGAGGGACACCATTTGTATGTGATATATGTCAACAGTCATTTGCGCATAAACAAAGTTTAAAACATCATCTTCAACGCCATATTGGTAAGAAAAAGTTTGAGTGCAGTGTGTGTCAAAAATCATTTGTGCAGAGGCAATACTTCGAAGAGCATTTTCGTAGCCACACGGGAGAGAGACCATTTGTATGTCATGTGTGTCAGAAATCATTTTCTAAAAAAGGAACCTTAAATATTCACCTTCGAATCCACACTAAAGAGACTCCATTTGTATGTGATGTATGTCAACAGTCATTTGCACACCGGAACTCTTTAAAATGTCACCTTCGAATACACACTGGAGAGAAACCATTTGTATGTGAAGTATGTCAACAATCATTTGCATATAGGAACACCTTAAAACGTCATCTCCGACTACACACTGGAGAGGAACCATTTGTATGTGATGTATGTAAAAAGTCATTTCTACACAAACAATATTTTGAAGATCACCTTCGCATCCACACAAAAGAGCAACCATTTGTATGTGATGTCTGTCAAAAATCATTTTCTAGGAAATCAACTTTAAATGATCACCGTCGTATTCACACTGGCGAGAAACCATACGTATGTGATGTGTGTGAAGAGTCATTTGCAAATGCATCAAGTTTAAATTGTCATCTTCGTGTCCACCACACAGGTGAAAAAACATTTGTTTGCGGTGTATGTCTAACATCATTTGCATCGAAGACTCATTTAAAACATCACATTCTCATCCACACAGGAGAGAAAGAGTTTGTATGTGATAGCAACACTGATGTGAGACCATTTGTATGCAATGTATGTCTAAAATCATTTGCATCGAAGGCGCATTTAAAAAAACACCTTCGCATCCACACGCGAGAGAAACCATTTGTATGTGATGTATGCCAACAGTCGTTTGCACGTAGCAACACTTTAAAAAATCACCTTCGACTCCACAATGGAGAGAAACCATTTTTATGTGATGTATGCAAAAAGGCATTTGCAAAAAGAGAAAATTTAGAATGTCATCTTCGTGTCCACTCAGGTGAGAAACCATATGCGTGCAGTGCATGTCCAAAATCATTTGCATCGAAGGCTCATTTAAAAGATCACCTTCGCATCCACACTGGAGAAAAGCCATTTGTTTGTGATGTCTGTCAAAAATCATTTTCTAGAAGAACAACTTTAAAAGATCACTTTCGAATTCACACGGGCGATGAAACATACGTTTGTGATATATGTAAAATGTCATTTGCAAATGGAGGAAATTTAAAATGTCATCGCGTTGTCCACACAGGCGAGAAACCATTTGTGTGCAGTATATGTCTAAAATCATTTACTAGAAATTCAACATTAAAAGAGCATTTTCGAATCCACACTGGCGAGAAACCATATGTATGTGATATTTGTCATGAATCATTTGCTATTAGATCAACTTTTACATGTCATCTTCGTGTCCACGCTGATGCTGAACAAAGTACAGGTACTAAACCATGAGCAGTGAATGTCAAAAAAATCATTTTCACTGCAGCAACGTTTACAATATTATCTTTACATCCACACAGGTGAAAAGCTGTTTGCAAGACTGCTACCTACTACACATTAAATGTAGGAACTACACATTGGTCTAGTTCTACTACACACTACACATTGCTTACTGAAAACCACTTTTTTTCAAGTTGTTTTTTAACAACGGATACTCTTGTATTCTGATGTTCTTGGTTTCCTTTTCATTTTTAAGCATGTACAAATTTTAATTATTACTCAAAATAAGTATTCTGCAGGGCTTTGTATACTGTGTGAAATATTTTGAGTAAAAATAGTCAACTGATGTTTTAGGCTAAAAATTTTATCTTGTGGTGCTAAATAACAATGGACACTTTATTCAACTTACAAGATAATTTAAATATAAAAAAGTAATAATGATGAAAATATACATATTTGTATAAGGCATTTGTATTTTTTGTGAATTTTTTCTTTGTTTTGATAAATAAAAATTCATTTCATACTACTTGATTATCCTGTCGACCAAAAAACTATCGCCAATGTAGAAGATTAAATGCCAGTAATGGATGACCGTAAATGTCACATTCACTTAACATTAACCCTTTCAGAGGCAAAGTACTTACTTCTGTTACTAAAATGTTTAAATGATTGATTGACACCACGATTTACAAAAAAAATTATATGAAAATAGCAGTTAAAAGCATGTATTCGAGTATATAATGTCCTTCTATATATATAAAAAAGTAACAGTTTCGAAATGGACCAATAAAAATCTGCGTAGATCTTCCCGGTGCATTCCTAGATCGGCATCCATATTTCTTGTGACCGGGGATCTTTCTTCGTTAATATTAAGAAAACTGTTTCATACAAAAATATGAAAATTGGTGCTGTTATAGAGGAATATTTGATAAACACGCTGATGCAGACAGTTTTTAAATCGAATAATTATTTTAAGGAGATTTAATGTTAAAGTTTGTCAAAATCTTTTCATTAAAAACATTTATATGAGCAAAAACTATACATAGGAATTTAAACATTTGTACATCGTTCAATACATTAGAAATTCCCGGTATGCAGACTGCATTTATTTTTTTAATTTGACTCATTTTTTGAGGATCTATCTCCATTTTTAATTCAAATTTTTAGCATTTCGAGAGATATTTTTTCATATTTTAGAAAAGGATATTATTTTAAACTGTTGCCAATTTTAAAAACAGCGCAAAGAATAATATCTCCTTCAAATTAAAAATTTATTTACACGTGGCTATTATGATCAGAAAAAAACTTTCAAATGAGAATTAAGTGATTACGTGTTAAAAACCAGGAAAATATCGAAAATTACATCATAAAAACTATAGTTACACATGGATTTTAAAAGAGAACGAAAATTTTTATATAATGAATTTATTATTATGCGTTAAAAATCGCAAATAGAGGAAATGTACGTCATATTTAAAAAGGCCAAATAATTGGCAGTTGGCAAAACAATTTAAATTAAAAAATATATTTGCGCTAGACATTTATTTCATATTTTGAGATAATCTTTTCAACTATTATCGTGAATTCTAAGACAGCGCAAATAATATTTTCTTTCTAACAACAAAAGTATTTTCATGTGAATGTTAAAATAAGAAAGAAAATTTTGGTGAAAATTACGTCATTTATAAAACGATACATTTCAAATGTGTTATTTAAAAGAACTTTCTTATAGAGTTGTTAAAAAACCGAGGGACAAAGACTCTGTTTACTTAATTCATTTTACATTAGCTTATTTTAAAATTTTTAACTAATTTTTTTTAATCAAAGCCAAAAACAGCCATTGTATCCCTTATCAAACGCTAATTTCGTCTTAAAAATCTCCAGTCAAAGGAATATGAATGAAAATACGTTTACAGGGAGATCGCCACTGTTTTTTAAAATTATAATTCAATCTTTTTAAAGCCGATGAAATTAGCCTATGCTTTTAGAATCTGGGGTGTCGGAACGGGGGTTGGCGAGCGTAGCTTCGTAGGGGGCAGAGCCCCCTAGTAAAACAAAATTTAGTTTTAAAATTCTGGTGCCAATGTGGCATTTGTGAATTAAAATTAAATGGTATGTATAACATACCGCCGCCCTTCAAGGGATTTTAAACAGGTTACACGTATTTGTTACGTCATCGAGTTATTTTTAATTCAACGTTTATTTGTATTTTTATTAATATTTTACTAATTTATTTGTTCTTTCGTTATTTAAAATTATTGCAAATTTTGATTTTTTTTTTCCTTGCTTCAAACCTATATCTAATGTTTACATACATTTATCCGTCTACGTTTTAATACTAAATAAAAAAAACCTTAAGTTCCTTGCAATTTTCCGTTATCATTGATATTTATTATGCCCCTTAATAAATTTAATTGTTACATTTAAAATACTTACATTTTATTCCCAACTGCAATATCTTAAAAATATCTAATTTTTTATGCTTTAATTTAATAATTCTGCATTTAAATACGCAAACTATTCTTAGTATTAAATTCTTCGAAATCATCTAAACCTGTAAATCTGCAGATCAGGAGCCTCAACGTCAGGCTCATTGTTTTTTGCACACTTTGCGTAAAATTAATCTTCCTACAAAAACGCAAATTAATGTTTTTAAATTACATGAACATTTATAAAAGTAAAAAGTACTTTGAAGTTTTCAGACATTAGAATCGTTAAATTAAACACGTTGTTATGTAATGATATTCGGAAATTCTCATGAACTACTTATTTTGGTAATTTTTAGATAATAAAGTAGATTTATTCAGAGGGTGGACTCACCCCCCCACCCCAGAACGCAACGTAGTGTGATTATTTAAGTTTGTAATTTTCTATTGATTGTGCTAATGATTATCGTATATCTTAGATAACGTACATCGTATATATTAGATATCTTTTTACACTGTGATTTATAAGGATAAGCAACAGTTTGCACAAGCACATTTTACGTTCTTCTAATATCCATATAGCAGTATTTACTTGCCTGCCAACTACAAACACCTGCATCTAATGGATAAGGAATTTTTGGAAATGTAAACTGAGATATCTAATTTAGAAATCTAATGTTTTTATAATTTTCGATTCCGAAAAATAGTTTTGATTGCGATCCTATAATATTTATATCTAAGATCTAATATAAATACCTTATAATATAGTCGATAGCATTAACTTGCTAAAATCACCCCAAAATAGGCATGTTCCGAGACTTTGAAACCTAATTGTTAATCATTCATCATCGCGTCCACTGCCAATTGACTAAATAGCAAACGTAATTTATCGCCATAAAGTATTTTTTGTGATAGCCTTTTAATAATATCCACATTCAATTTAAAATCATAATATTACTAACATCGTTCATATTTGACGCAAAACCTATGTTTCAAATCAAATTGCGAAAATTTAACTAACCTTTTATTTCCCTCGGCTGGGCTTTCTGCTTAATCTTTCGTAATAGGTATTATTCGAATGATTTTTTTTAATACTCTACAAGCTGTTACCCGTGACATTGTTCACATAGCATTAAAAGAAAGATTAGTGCATCAATTAAGCAAAACATTTCACTCCCCACCAGATATGCCAAGTCTCAGGCGTTCTGCACGTCACTATCATCTTAACCCCTTAATTCTAGCTCCCGTCAATATGACTGTCTGAGATGCCGGCGCCTATTTCTCGCGCGCCTGATATTGCCGGGCTGAAGATTTAAAACCGGAAAAAAACTTCTGAAACCAGAAAAATGTAACTGGCATTTCCATATGTACTCTTGAAAATTCACGCTCGAGTTTGTTTTGTACGATCAATGTTTGAGTAAATAATAGATTCTGATGAATCAGGCATTTCTGTTGATAATTTGATTTTAATTGATAGTCAACATTTTTTGTATACCGGGTGTCCCAAAAATGACTGATGGATTTTAAAATTCAATAACTTCCAAACGGTGACAGATATTAAAACAATTCTTGCAGGAGGGTTATGTATAATGTCAGGAGTTTTTGTACTGTGATTCTTGATTTTAGTTCGAATTTCAAATAATAGATGGCGCTGAGAGCAATAGGCGCTCAGCCCAGATTCGATTTTTATTACTTCAGAATCCATTCAATACATTTTAATTTCCTTTTTTCGCATGGAAGAAGAGAGAGACCGAAATATCGAGCCTGGATTTAGCGGTTTTTGCTTGCAGCGCCATCTATCGATGCTATTTGTAACTAAAACTGAGAATCACAGCATAAAAATTTCTGGCATCTTACATAACACATTTTTTTAACATCTGTCACCGTTTGCAAATTATTATTGAATTTTAAAATCCATCAGTCATTTTTGGGACACCCGGTATATATTATTTTAAATATTATTTGTAAACACTTGTAAAGTAGTCAAAATTAGAAAATAAAGTTCTTATTCGTATCAATTTGTATGGTATAAAACAAACATTAAGGTGTAAATTCCCGCATGATGGCTTTTCAGTAAACGTGAATTTGTTCTATAACTTTTTTTTTCGCCTGAAACGTACAACTAATTGCACATTTTATTTAGAAATACAGTGGAGCACCGCTTATACATTTCTCGTTTATACATTTTCATCATTTATAAGTTTTTTTGATTGGTCCCGACAAAATCCAATGGATATTAACGTTAAATAATTTCATTTATACGTTTTTCCTTAAATCTCAAATTTCATTTATACGTTTTTTTCAACAAATCAAGAAGAGAAAAAATGCGCATTTCATCCTCATATTCCCAACTCCCGATTGTCCAGTTTTACAAAAGGCACGTGACCTTGACCAACACCTGCCCAGCTGAACAAAAGCCGTACCCCTAAGGAATGCGAACTTGCCACTTTCTATAGATAAGGGTTATTGTTGTACTCTCCCCAGACCCAATAGGGCAAGTTCTTTTCCTGGCAACTTCAGTGTCTGGATTTGTACCGTTCACTAGCGGTTCACAATGACTTCGCGTAATAGAAAATCTCTGTCGTTGAAGGAAAAAATGTGCATTTTTAAAAAAGTGGATGAAAACCAACATTTAAAAAGAGTGGATCTTGCTAAAGAATTAGGTTTACCGGTTTCAACTTTAAGCACGCTAATTCATAAGCGTAAGATCATCGAGGAAAGCCATCATCAAAGTGGATATAGTGCTTCAAAAAAACTTCGAATTCAAAGCGGAAAATTCGCTGATGTTGAAAAATTGCTTTTACAGTGGTTTAATCAGTGTCGTAGTGTAAAAATTTCCATCAGCGGTCTATTGCTTATGGAGAAATCACGAGAAATTTCGAAGAAGCTAAATGTGGAATGCGATGCATCATTTTCTTCAGGATGGCTTCACAAGTTTAAATTAAGACATGACATAACGAGCAAAGCTATAAGTGGAGAGTCTGGAGATGTTGATTGCGAAACAGTGGATGATTGGATTCAAAACCAATTGCCAGATCTGATAAAAGGATATGAACAAAAAGACATTTTCAATGCAGATGAAACCGGTTTATTTTATAATCTTCTGCCATCTAAAACTCTTGCAATCAAATCGGATACGTGTCATGGTGGAAAAAAGAGTAAAGTGCGATTAACAGTGCTATTGTGTGCCAATGCAGATGGATCAGAAAAATTGCCTCCTTTGATTATTGGCAAATCAAAAAAAGCCCCGCTGCTTCAAAAATATGAAAACATTACCAACAATGTACCTGGCTAATAAAAAATCATGGATGACAATGCCCTTCTTTACCGATTGGTTAAAAGAATTAGATGATAAAATGCGAAACCAAAAGCGCCGAATTATTTTATTCATTGATCAGTGTCCAGCTCATCCACCTAATACGGACTTTCTTAAAAACATAACTGTCAAATTCTTCCCTGCAAATTGCAGCTACTGGATTTAGGAGTCATAAAATCCCTAAAACAACATTATCGAAAACTTTTGGTGAAAACTGCTATCGCCAGTTTAGACCACGGTGACTTCGAAAATGTGAACATTAACATCTTACAAGCTATGAATTTCATAATGATGGCTTGGCAAAATGTTTTACCCAAAACGATAAAAAACTGCTTCGCCCTTGGCGGATTTTTAACACCAGTGGATGTCAATCCTATTGAAAACGCCGAACCTGGTCATTTTGCTCCACCAGAAAACTGGTCAAATTTAAGTGATGTTACTACATTTGAAGATTTTGTGCAATGTGATTCGGAACTTGCAACACGTTCTCTTTTAACAATCGATGAAATGATTGCAAATGAGGAAACTAGCAGTGAAGAAGAGGATAACTGCTCCGAAAAGCCACTGCCAAGTTTTCAACAAGCTTTGGTAGGTTTTAAGACCATTCAAGAATACCTCATTAGCAGCGATTGGAATGATAATGTTAAGATGGCACTTTTAACTCTGAACAATGAATTTTTTTCTGTGCATTCCAAAAATTCCGTACAACCTAAAATAACAAAATATTTTGTACATGGTGAATGAATATGAATAGCAGTAAGTTGTAAATTATATCCGGAATAAGAAGTTTAGTATTACATACCTCTTGTATTTCATGTATTTTAATTTATCTATGATTTTTTTTATTGTTTGTAATTACGGAAATGTTTGTAGTTTTGTGATTTTCGTTTATACGTTTTTTCATTTATACGTTTCCTTTTCTTGGTCCCTTGAAAAACGTATAAACGGTGCTTCACCGTATTATAATTATTCAATTAAAGCAATAATAATAATAAAAAAACCAGGTACTTTTTTATGGTTTTTATAAATATTAAGCGATTCTTAAATAAATTGTTGTCCTTTTAAGTCGCACAAATGTACCAATTAAATAAGATGACATTTTCTGTATTAAAATACAGAACGCCTGAGACTTGGCAGCTCTGCCCCACATAAGTTAAAACATGTATAATTAACCAATTCTTTATCACATTTTATAGGAGACAATACGGAATTTCTTATTGTATGGCCTTGACATATACCTCAGTCATAAAAATGTGAAAATTTGTGCCAATTAATATAAACAATTACGAAAATGAAATTGCAAATAATCAAAAAAAGAAGGGCCAAGTAAAATAGTGTAAATCGACGAATCTTTCTTCGTAAAACGAAAAAAAAAAATGCTGGGAGAATACGTCAAGTACTTTAGGTGGTATTTGGTGTTTATTCCATACTATAAGATTTTCAAAAATACATTTAAAAATGGCTAAATATTTTATAATTTTAAAGCTAAAATAAATGAGGAGTCAAAATCCGATTATCAAACTACGATTTACAAACGGGTCTCCAATATACTTTGTGTTTCCGAGTCTGAATTTGGATACTGGTGGAGGGAAAAGGATTTTACTTTGACGATATCATATTAAAAGTTTAGGTTTTATGAACGAAAATGTTATTTTATTTTTAAAAAGTAAGCAATTTTCATTCATATTTTCTGAAATGAGGCGGCTTTAAGAATTAGCACTAATCAAAAAATATTTTTTTTGAGCAATATAGTTATTTTTTTTAGTTTTAAAGAATTATTTTCGGCTATAATGACATGGTTTTCTACATTTATAATTCTGCGTTGTATAGTTTTGACATTTGCTATCCATTTGTTTTCAAAGTTTTTTTTTTAATTTAAATTTTAAATAAAAAAATAAATCTTTGTTAACCGTGCGCAGACGATAAACCGTAAAGAATTCATAAAGTTGTTTAAATAATAAGAATTAATATCATAACACAAGATCCATTTATTTCAACATCAAAGCGTATTCATTTTATTTTCGATATATGACGTCATATTTGCCGCTTTCCTTACTTAGTAAAATTCATCCATCTTATATTAGTAAGAAATACTTGTGAGTTTCTGTTTTATTTCCAATATGATGTCTTTCTTTTTTTGTTTATTTCCTTTTCCTTTTTCACGTCAAATTCTTATAAATTAAAATTAACTCTTTAGGAGAAATTGTTATTCCCTGTTTTATAATAAAATGACAATAAAAAATATGTAGTATGCTGCTGTATTAAAAAATATATATACTATATATATATCGGGCATTCTCACAATCTTTTGACCGAAAGTCAAATTACCAGATTTTTATTCCCGAAAGGAATAAAAATCTGGTAAAATGAAACTTGCTAAAATAACATTTTAATCTGATAGACGAATGCCTTAATGATTCAAAATAAAGAAAAAATGGTCAGCAGCGAAAATTTTTTTATTTAACTGAGGTTTAAGTTAATCTTGCGAGTTTAATTATCCTTACCATTTTACCGCTATAACTTTTTATTTTCTTCTAAATTTTTACTTATAATGAATTTGCATAGTACCCACGGGACATTCAAATAAGAAATAACAAAAATGTAGTACTTTTAATACAGAATTTTTGTATAACATTGTCTTAAAGGGGTGTTAAAGAAGGGACGGTAAGGTAAGAAAAGGGGACGCTGTAGGAAAAAAGGGACGGTAAGGAAAATTACCACCTATTTTTAGGGGAATCATGTTAAGACTAAGTGATAGCCACAATGTTCATTGATTTTTAGAAACAGTTGTTAACATTGGATTAAATATATATATATATATATATTTTACCTCAAAAAGTGTAGGAATAAACCTCGGAGATGGTAGGACTACCATTAAAGTCACGATCTTGAAATTGATATTTAAATGCTGATTTGAACTCTGCAGCAAATTTCCTGTCAAAGAATTTTAGACATTCTTTCTCTAGCATACTTTTCTGCATGAGAAAAAACTTGAAAAAAATTCTGTGACTGCATCTGAAGTGATTTTCTGTATAAGTTTACCAAGAGGGACGGTAAGGATGAAAAACCCACGGACAGAGTTCAAAAAATAATTACAACCCTAAAAATCTGTGCAGGCTAATTTTTTGCTACATATTTATATAAAATAATAGTCCCATTTTCGGAAAAAAATTACATCAAATTACTTTTATTGAAGCAATTTTATACAGACAGCTCCAAACTTAAAAATCAGGACACAAGACGGTATAGGAGTTTTCCTGGTATTTGGACCCCCAACATCGTCCAAAACTTATTTATATCGTTAATATTGTTATACAATCATGCAATGGGATGTTCCCCAGTATATGAAATAAAAAAAAAACACAAAAAAAAGTATTAAAATAAAAATTATTATCCAGGGATATAAAAGTCAAAAGATTGTGAGAATGCCCCATATATATTTACCGGATGAGCCAAAAGTTCGTTAAAACTTTGAAAACTCATAAAAAAGGAAGAAATTATGAGCGTGTTCAGAAGTGCATTTCGCGCCGCGCGCGCGCTCAGAAGTTTATGCCATGGAGTAGGTCTTATCGAAGAAAGGAATTTTAACATAATTCAATTATTTCATTATTTTTATGGTTCAAAAAAGGTAAAACCAACGACTATATTTCTTCATCCTTCCAAAACATGGTTTTCGTAACAGGAATACATGCCTATGTTCACTAAGATAAAATCTAAAATAGTCGGGAAAAACATCACGTGACCTTCTTTATCTACTTTAGCCCATTTAGCATTTAAAATTAGTTAACCAACCGCAAACAAACTCCGCGCGAGCTGCTCAAAAAAATTGTGTGGGCGATTTGATCACGTGATTGTGCGTTTTCTGCTTATGTGTTATTGGTTGTGCTTTGTTTGGTAGGTTGATTGATACAATTTAAGAATTCAACTGGTGATCTAAAAATTTTAACTTTTTAACAATTTTCTTTTTATTTATTTAAAAATGATTTATCAGTTGATTTATATCTTCTGTGATAAATAGAACGCTGTTAGTAAACCAAGATTGTGATATCAACATATGAGATTTGTTTGTAATCTACTATACTGGATGGATTTCAATGGAATTTGCACTGTTAGTTAGACAGTTTTTCAGAGTAGGTTTTAATATATATATTTCTTATTTTATGATTGCATATTTTAATACCGTGTGGATAACAGACCAAAATACATCATAAAACATGAGAAATAAATGGCATTCAAAATTCTGTTAGTATAAGCAAAATACTTACTTATACTTTCAGTAAAAAATTTATAAACATTCTAATCATACTTTATTCATTACAAACTAGACAGCAGACCTATATATTTTATCTCTTTAAAAAATATATGTACAGATATTTTTAGTTAAAATAATTTACAACTATTACATTTTATTTTTATAATGTTCAAAGTAAAATATGATTTCTAGCCTAGTCTCGATAAAAATTCACTCGTAAAGTACTCAAAAAAACAAGGAATTATTCTACGTGCAAAAGGATATTTTCGCACAATATATAATATTTTTTCATTTGGATTTGCTTAATGTTTATATCATTATACATATACATACTACATATATAATCACTTAGAAACAAAACTTTGAATATTTAAAAGGCGTTCAGATCTAAAACTTTCATCTCGAAATACCTCATTTTCTCACATTTAAATGAGTATTTTATTATTATAATAAAAATACACGTGCCTCTGTATAACAAAAATAAAAAATATATCTTCATCAAAAATATCTTATTCATTATGAAAAATATAAAACAACCAATAAACAAAACAAAAAAAAAATTGTGACACAATGTGGGACTGGAAGGATTCGAACCCACAATCCCTAGTCTCGAGTTCATTGCTTTATCCATTCGGCTATCCAGCACACGTTCCTTTTGCAACAAAATATCTTTATAATTAGCACCTTAATTAATCAAATCCATGATCTGTTCCTGAACACTACGTGTTATTCCATACATGATATGGACCCACTCCATGTTCCTGTCTCCTGAGCTCGCGCGCGTAGCGCGCGTGCTTCTTGAACACACTCTTTGATAAAGGTTTGCAAGAAAGTGCTCACAAGGTAGTCGAACATTTTTTTGCATAAAAAAGTTAAAAAGTCACATGTAGAGGGCGCTGACGACCCGAAACTCAATGAACAGGACAACAATACTCTCCATTCATTTGTTCTTCTAATAACAAATGTTCAACATGACCTCCAGAACATTCTACGACACAACCAGGTTGTGTCGAAGTACCTATTCATTGTGTTTCGGGTCGTCAGCGTCCTCTACATGTGACTTTTTAACTATTTTTTTTTTCTGCTAAAAAAAAAAAAAATCCAACTACCTTGTGGGTCCTTTCTTGCAAACCGCACTCCTTTATCATAATTTCTTCCCTTTTTATGAGTTTTGAAAGTTTTAACGAACTTTTGGCTCACCCGGTATATATATTTATTTACATCTGTATTCCGCTCATCGCCATTATGATGTACATTATTAACCCCTTAATTCTCGCTCCCGTCATATTCACGGCTGTATCTTTTACTCAGATTTTTTGATTCCCACCAGTTTTATAAAATAGTGAAATTGGCTATATTTTAGTATCGTTTTACCTGTCATTAAATAAGGTGAATATTTCTTTTTCATAAAAGTGGTGAAAATAAGCAATTTGAATTTTTAAACCGTAATTTAATTCGAGCGTTAAGGGGTTAAAGGGGAAAAAAAAGAAAATCAGTGCTGAAAAGTTGCTAATATAAATAGGGCGGAGTATTTTCTCATGTTTTTTTTTAAATAACGGCATAAAATGTATTAAAATAGTTCTAATAATAATAAAAAAAAGCTTCGTTTGTTAAAAGATAACGAAACATAAAGTGTCAAATATACGAAGTAGGAATTACGGCCACATTCATTCCCAGTCTATGGTTGAAATGTTAGGTGGGCGGTCTTAACAGTTCAAGTCAGTATTTAGTCAAATCAGTACATTTGCATATTTCGCAGTGAAAATGTGATATCTGTGCATTGTTAAAAGATTATAAGTCAAGGTAAAAGGAAACGAGATAGTTTAGGTAGTGATCATAATAATAGAAGAAAGAAATGTTAGTTATGTTTGTATGTTACAGCCATCAACGCAGAAAACCAAACAGTAACAATATTGATTTACACTATTATTGAGACATTTAACGGTTAACCCTTTATGTACTGAATTATGAATTCATGAAAATTTTATCTTCTAAAGCATTTTCCATGAATTGATTAAAGTACATTAGAAGATTTACATAATCATTTAATAAATTTAGAAATATTAATTAAATTTGAATTTATAGGGATTTTGTGCAATATTTATAACGCCCCATTCAAATCTTTAATTTTAAATATTTGTCTTAGTATTGTGTGGAATTAGGAAATGTACAATAATAATGTTCTTACAATAGAAATATTTCCGAATATAAAATCCCCCCCCCCCCCCCTCCAAACGCCAAGAAAGCTGAAAAGATGCAAAGGCAAAAGAAATTATCCTTTTAAAAATATTTTTATTTTGTGTAACCAATAATGCTTTTGGAACAAGATAAAATAATGCATCTATAACTCATTCTAAACTGTATTACAACTAATCGATGTATTAAAGGAATTTTAAAACAAGTTATTTTAATGGTACTTATAAGTACCGTCAGTTTAAATACTTTGATATTAGCTAAAACAACCTGTAGCTAATTAAATAAAGAAAAGCATTTCAATTTCCTCTAAATTTGCAATTTTGGACTTAGGTGGGCGGTCTTAACAGTTAAGTCAGTATTTGGTCAAATCAGTATAATTACATACTTTGCAGTGGAAATGTGATATCTGTGGATGGATAAAAGATTATAAGTCAAGGTAGAAGGTAACGAGGTAGTTTAGGTAGTGATCATAATAATAGAAGAAAGAAATGTTAGTTTTGTTTGTATGTTACAGCATTCATCGAACAAAACCAAACAGTAACAATATTACTTTACACTATTAAAGGTACCGGGAAAGCCCTGTCTCCGCCATGTTAAATTCACCAACTTAATGTACCTTTTTCTCAGAAATGGTGAATGATAGAGGCCTAGATTTTTTAGAGTAGTTAAAATAACATGATTTACGTATTTTAATAGACCATTTTCTTTCCGAGTGAAACTCAAAATTAATTATTAATTATTTATTGAAAGTCATTTTTAAATTAGCATTTTTGGTAATATTTCACTGCCTAAAATAAATAATTCTCAACAAATCATTAAATCCCTGTGTTAAAGTATACAATATAACATAATATACGTATTAAATAAAAATCTGAGTTCTTAAGTTTAATAGATATTGAAAAAAAGGAACATAAACATGAAAAATCCAAGTTTTGAGAAAAAGTCAATTAAAGATTTAAATGTCCATTAAGCTGTGAAGTACTCTTAGAAACAATGAATAATTTCAACACTTATTTTTTTTATATATAAACATGTGTGACACATCGTTGGAAAGATAAAAGTTTAACCCTTAAATGCATAGTGATGTAAATTTCCATCACCTTTTTATTTAATTTTTAATACATAAATTAAGTTCTTACAACCACTATATTTACATAGAAATATTACTCCTTAAACATTATAAAATTATGCTACCAAATAAAGTTAAAAATCATCTTAAGATTTCTGGTGTCTAATTCTTAATATAAAAATAACAAACACAATTCTAAAAGAATAATTCATGCAATTAAGGGTTAAACTATTTAATGATATAAAAAAGTAAGAACCGATTTTTTAGTTGAATTTTGCTTTCTTCCGCGTTTTTCCGCACCAGTATTTGTCTAGAGAAAATGTTATTTCATTTAATCGGAATATTTTTGCGATTTAAGAGAAAAACATTTTCTCTAAGTTAATACCGGTGTGCAAAAAAAGCTGAAATCTCATCCCTGTATTAACTAAAACAACCTGTATCTAGTTAAATCAAAAAAAGGCATTGTACTTTCCTTTACATTTGCAATTTTGGACTTATGCTGTTAAGACCGCCCACCTAAGAAATATTTAATGTATCTGAGTAGGTAAATAACAACTATTTATTTTTATTATTGTTTTTTTTTTTTTAAAATATATATATAAAAGCTATATAATTATTATTTAAACTTATTTTAAGGACGACTGCAACTCGAAACCACGAAAAAAAAAAAAAAAAAAAAAAAAAAAAAAAAATATATATAGTCCATACATTGATTACTTTTTAGTAAATTGAGGAATTTAAGGTAAATATGAATGAAATTTAGCCCAATACATAAAAAGCTCTGCAGGAAATCCTATCGCATAAATATGCATTTTCTTGTCTACGTGTAATTTTTATAACAATAATAAAGCAATAAACTAAGAACGAAGAGATATTATAAATTTTTCATGAGTTATGGCATAGCGCATCTCTTTACGTGCAATTTTTTGAAACTTCCTATTTGTCATTCCACAAAAAAAAAAAAAAATTATAAAACAAAAAGTATTCATTCTGAAATTGAAAGTTTAGTTCAATGCCTTTACAACAGTGTGAATAAAATACACTTTGAATTTCATAGTGCTATTTCAATAACTTTTTCAGAGACCATGTTTTGGGTATGGTACTTTCACTGAAAAGTACATTTTCCATAAAACGCATATAAAATTTATATTTATGATTTACTAAAATTCTTTACATTTGTGTGCGTCTGAAGTTTACTACATTTATTAATCATAATATTTTCTTTAGTTCTGGGCGCATGTTCTTTCCTTTCTAGAAGTTCTTTTTTTTTGGGGGGGGGCATTTTTTGTATGACCCGAAAAAAGACGTTTCGCATTGAATATGTATTCAATATTGAAAGAAAAATATTCTATGGTCATAAAAGACAGGAATTGTTGTTGAATAACTTTATAACTTTTATATATATATATAACTATTATATATATATATATAACTTTTATATAATATATATAATCTAATTTTATATAATTTTACTGCTAAATAAAACAAAAAATAGGGTATGTAAGGAAATTTGGAATATCCAAAGAAACTCATGAAAAACTTTTTATACTGGTATTCGAATATTCAATGAGCATAAAAGAATTATTTTTTACATTTTATATTGTACAGAAAATATTTTCAAACAAAGAAAATTCAGTTCCAGTAATTTAACTCCTTGAGGAGCAGTGAGATATATTATATCCCACCTAATTTAAACAGGATTCGCACCAGAAACTTTTAACTAAATTTTATATTTTTAATTTTTTGGGACGGGTGGGTGTAATGCTGGAAAAATGTTTTTCTTTATTTTAAAATAACATTTTTCGGTTATTCCGATGAGAATTCAATATTACAGAGACATTATTGCTTGCCCCTCAAAGGCTTAAACGTTCCTTCCGGTTTTATTCACAGCTGTCAAGTACCTTTTAAATCTTTAAAACTTAGGTTTTGTTTATAGTACAATAAAAAATAATCACAGATTTGGAAAGTTAAAGAATCAAGCTTTAATAAAATGCATATATTGATCTGAAATCGCATTTTAAACGTAGCCAGATACCTTAAGGTTACATTCTCGATTTGATTTATCAAATGTGGCTTCAGTCTTCCATGTAAAGCGAGCACAAAGACACACACTGAGGCGACTCAAGCAACATGAAGCACGTAATAGGTATTGTTGCCACATTTTAAATTCGAAAAATACTACAGTTTCCTCTGAAAAAAATACTATGGTACAAACTTGACTTTGACGCCATCTATCGGATATAATTAGTATTAAAATATCAGTTAATCGACGATCTAGCTGTAATTGGTTTACGATAAAATTGTTAGTGATGTTGTTTACATTTCTCTTGTATACATTTTTTTATGTTCTTTGAAGCTTTCTTTTTCTTTAATTCCACAAAAAACAAATACAGTAAGGAAAATTCTGAGTAAACAATATCATAAGGCATTGTCTTTTCGATAATTATGTTAGCTGGGCGTAAAATTCTTTCTTCTTTTCTTCTTCTTTTTATATTTTTAATGAAATAACTTGAAAGCAAGTATAAAAACGAAATGAACGCAATACGAACGATGGCGATAAAAAAAAAAAATATTTGGCGATTTCTTCTCAAATCTTCCAGGGGAGACATCTCATTGCTACGGGGGGGGGGGGATTGTCACCCCCGGGCCATCCCCTGAATTCAACACTGAAAATGCTTTCTGAGCTGATTCTATGCAATATAGGGAGAAAAGTATAAACTTGAAACGCATTAAGGCAATAACAATTAAATTCTGACTAATCCTGAGCACTAAAATTTTAATTGGTTTCACAAAATCTCTCACGGTTCCTGCTCTTTCGGCCACAGATTGGATTGCTGTCCGAATCCGTTTGAATGCTAATTCAATTCCCTTATATATTCAACTCTTATCATTGTCAATTACAGGGTCTCGGGATGAGCAAAGAAGACTTTACACCCAATAATAAAATATACTATCTCCTGCATTTTTTTTTTTTAAATGTAAGTAATGCAATATTGTTATTGTCTTGAAAACATGCATTGCTCGTCAATAATAGAAATATTCCTCTTAATGCCAAACCATACAGAGACATAGGCCTTCATGATTAATAAAACTTCCTGTTTTAGTTCAGCGATACGGTTTGCTATAAATATAAATACATACAATCTGAAAGTTCTGTTTTCGGTCGTTAGACATCGGGAATGAAAAATCTGCGCTCAGTTACGGACAGCAAGATCCAAAGGACAGAAGACAGCATAGCACTGCATATTTCAAGAATATGTATTTTAAACCGTTACTGAAGTCATTTGGGTTTTTAACAGACAGTATTGGGATGCTGTAAATAATTGAAATTTGACAACATACAGTATTATACAAGCAGGCAGTTGCTTACCTATAGGACAATAAAATAATGCCGGTTCCGTTTTTTTTTTTTTTCATCAAATGTCTAAAAGGTAATTCAAAGAGATGCATACATCATTGAAAAGGACCGCCTAGAGGCTATGCATATGTAACGTTATCATTTTAGGGGGGAGGAGGGGGGTCTGGCACATGATATCGTAAGATATATTTAGGGGGAGGGGGATTTGTCTTTTGATATCGTTATCATTTTTGATCCAACCAAAATTTTCTCTTTTTATTTGTCTTTACTTCAAAATAGTATGTCATCTTTTTTTAGTCTCTTATCTATTTTTATGAAAATAATGAGTTATTATTAAAATCCTTAAATGATTATAAAGTTATTTAATTCCAAAATATGGAATACCCCAACGTTTGACATTCCTATTCTTCTGTCATATGCGAAGTATGCTGGAAATGATTTTTGTGTTTACTAGTAAATAAAAGAGAAAAAATGTTGCCCACCTGTTTTGTTGATAAGAAGTTCTGTCTGCCTCGCCCCATGCGGGGGCAAGTGCAAGAAGACATTATTACAGGGTTCGTACTCCTCCTGGAATTTTGCAGACTAGAAATTACTTCTGCACCAGTATTTTCTTATAGAAAATCTCTCCTTAAAAAGAAGGCGAAATTTTGCACATTTAACATTTCTTTTTCTATAAAAAAAATACTGGTAGTTCTCATGAAAAAAATGTCTGACCTGTACGAACCCTGTTATTATTGTTGAATGCATTATGTAACAAAAAGCTATTATTAAATACTTTTAAATAGTAACAATTTCTTTTAAGTGTTATTTGATATAAAGTTATTTCATATGTGAAGTGATATTTTACCGATTTCTCTTCATTTGCATCAATAAAGTATGCGAAAAATAAATGTAACCCTATTTGTATATCACTCCAAACAAAAGAAAAAAAAATTCAAAAATCAAAAGAATTTTTAGACATTGATAACGATATCATTACGAGGGGGGGGGGGGATGTTGCAAGGTATGATAACGTAAGATATCGTAAGGGGGGGGAGGTGGCCCAAAATTACCAAAAAGTTGATAACATTATATTTGTACATCCCCCTATCGTCATTTCTAAATTTCGAAAAAAACTTTTTTTTTTTCAATCTTATATTGATAGAAGAATTGTCCCATCGAACTCTAACGACTTCATCTGAGGAGTTGTTCTTCTCAGATTGATGTAAAACAACACTTTTTAAAATATATCTTCCAGTTCCACTTGTATTTAGTAATATGCCTGTGAAAAGCTCGATTCCCGCTAATCATCAGAGGTGTATTCCTTGGTAATATATCACTAGCTTTTTTCGCAACACTAAATTAAGTTTATTTATAAGAATACATAAAGACGTGGATGACAACACACTATATACAATTATGTACATATTGTAAATTTCAGGTTTCAAATACACAATACTGACTCAATATTCACTCTCATTACTTCCGTATTTATTTTACACACATAAATCTTTACTTCACTAGCTACTAAAATTATAATACTCCGGTGCTCGTAGCACCTGACACACTTTCTGTAACAATCTTTCGGTTTCTCATGAAAAAAAAAAACGCCGCGCTCACATGCCGGCATACACAATACCTCTACCTTCACAGCCCTCTGAATACTAGGCCTGAGCGCTGGACCAAAAATGGCGGCTGTCGAAGGCGGATTTTTTTCAGCGTGTGTACGGTCCCTTAAATATTCCTACCAATAATTTTTTAAAGTTTTTTCCGCTTCATTTTTCTGAGAATAAACAAAGTAGGGAAATGTTTTATAAAATACTGGTGTCTACATTTAAGGGACCGTACCTACGCTAAAAAAAATCCGCCTTCGGCAGCCGCCATTTTTGTGTCATTTTTGTGTGAGCGCTCAGGCCTAGTATTCAGGGGGCGGTGCTACCTTCCACACTCTGAAAACAGAATCTCCCTCTCTTCTCTCCCGCGCCCACGTATCACGTGACAATGGCGCCAAAGAAAAGTTCTCCAGACATCTCCAGACATCACAATGGCCAATAAAATTTGAACCCTGCTATTGAATTACAGAAATATGCTCTTTTTGACAACATTTTTCAAATTTCAAATGCTATGAGCGGCCTAAAAATATTAACCGATTTTAAATAGTTTTTTGTAACTCTTATAACTATAAAAAATGACTTTTAGGCGCTATTAACAGTAGGTCTGAATATTCTTTTAATTTTCATCATTTAATTTCAAAAATCGTCAATTTTGATCAAATATTCATAAATACGCAATGCGCGATCTAAAGATATTTCCCGATTTTTAATATTTTTTTGCTTTATTCTTCTAATTACAAAATGCGATTTTTAAGAAGTATTACAAATAGATCTGAATATATATATATATTTTTAATTTTCACCCTTAATATCAAAAATTGTAAATTTTTATCATATTTTACAAAATTCAACTACGATGCGCGACTTCAAGTTATTAACTGGTTTCAAAAATCTTTTTTGCGTTATTCCTCTATATACAAAAGGCATTTTCCCGCACTATTAGCAGTTTTTCTGAAAATTTTTGCTTTTTTTCGACCCACCCTACTGCAAAGCGGATAAAGGAAAAGCGAGGTCATCTCTATGGAAAGACGGGCGCGCTGTTCTTGACTTTGAAAAGAGGACAATTGTAGTTTATTGCACACTAACTACGAGCGCTACGATCATCTCCACCAGCGAAGAATCTGCGCGCGCATGCTTTCCCCGACACAGTTTCGATGTCTCGATTCAAACAACCAGTTTTGAAGGGGAAAATGCAAAGCTCGCGTTGCGGTAATCGGATACGTTCGCTGCATGTGGGAATGTTGGTAAATCTTGTATACTATGCTCGTTTTTTTTTTTTTTGTTTTTTTTTTTGTTATATTAAATCCTATTTAATCGTACTTAAGTTCGTTATTTTTTCATATATTTTTATTTCAAAAAGATTTTTTATCTTTAAAGGATTACATTTCCGCAGATATTTTTATCATAGAGATTTAAAGTTGAGTGAAATTTGAAAAATACTTTTCAGCAGTTTTCATTTATCTTTTTATTATGTACGCTTGCATAATATGTAGCATATTTTTAGTTCTTATTAATTAGTGCTACTTCTTTAAACGTATTTTTGTTTAACAAATACAGACAGACATTTGCTTATCATTTGTTTACATTATTTTTTTGATGCTCCACATTTTTAACACTTTCCAACAAAGTTGAATACAACAAAGAGTTTATAACTTCGGTTTGTCTGTCCGTCTTTCCGCGCTCTAACTCTCGTAAATATACTCGGATCGTTCTGAAATTTTTGGATGTTAATGACCTCTACCATAGCACGATCCCTATTTCAAATAAAGTTTCTAGCATGTTTAGTTCATTTACAGGGACAGTCAAAAGTTTTCCGTTACATTACGGTCTATGGGAAAAATCGTTTAAAATGGTTTATAATGATGTTACATGCTTTCAAACATTATAAAATTGATATGCATTTATCAAGTGTACTAAAATATACATTCTGTAGAATATACGGTACAAAGAATAGTTATTATTCATTTACAGGGCCACACAAAATAATTCCGTTACAGAATGATATAGGGGTGGAGGGAATTGTTTGCAACGTATTTTAATTATGTTAAATTATTTCATGTATAATGAAGTTGATATACGTCGCTGAGGTTTACTATAACTTATTTCATGTATAATACGAAGTGCATAGCATTTACAGGGACACACAAAAGATTTCATATACTATATTATATCCGAAGTACTGTACAGTAGCGATGATTGCCGGAAATGCATTTTTAATTATGTTATGTGCTTTTATCTTTCACTATATTTATGCATCGTATATGATGTGTATAAATGTTGTAATTCATATACAGGGCTGCACAAAATAATTCGTAATGGTTACTGAGTATGATTGCAAATTGCTTAAAGGTGGTTCTTAAATGAGTTATGCATTTTTACGCGGAACTGCATTTGGTTTACTAAGAAATTTTTGTAGAACATAGATAAAAGGATATACAGGGTCACGCAAAGAATTGGATACATGGCCGTCTATAAATGATAATTTCTGGAAATGTGATTTCAGTAGTTTTAAGAGTGTTTAACTTTGAATTAAACTTTAGCTAAATAGTGACGTGTATTAAAGGTACTAGGTTAACTACAGGGCTGTACAAATGTATATAAGTATGTTTTGATCTATTAGTATAAATTGCTGAAAGAGAAATTTCAACCTGTTATGCGTTTTCTTGCTAAACTAAATTTTCCCATTATATAGTATATATATCAACCTACAGATGAAATACAGGGTTGTTCAAAAGAATTGGAATATATATTTGGCTATAGACGGTAACTACAGAAATCAGTTTTTCAAATGTTTCATGCGTTTTCTAAAATGTTTACTTACTTCTCTTATATACCTTATTTCTCTAAATAACGAAGTTTTGTTAAAGCATTCAAGAAGTGTTGGAAAGTGTTTCATAATCTATGCTTAACGCATGATTTTTCTTACTTGTTAAAATATACCCATGTTTATGTATTTAAAAAATCGTCAATAATTTCGTTTGAATTGAATTTGTTCTGTGTATAGTGTTTGAAATGTAATTCATTCAAAGTTGTTAAATCATTTATTTTTTAATTATTTTAAGCGCTTATTTTATTTTCACTTATCCTATTACTCTATTGCTGATTAAAATTTCAAATAATACCTTTCAACAACAGATGGTTTTAAAAGGGCAATCTTAATTTATAAAATTTTTGTTATACAAGTTGTTTGAATTGGGAAATGTTATTAAACGCATTTAATGCTTTTCATCTATGTGAAATTTAAAGTAAATTAATTTTGATTAAATCAATTTAAATATTTGACATTTTCAATGTATATAATAATAGACATGAGAGATTTTGAAAATATGTATGATTTTGCACAGAAATTATATAAACTCTATATTTTATTTATGTAGTTCTTAAACAGTTCTTTACGAAATTAAATTATGCAAAATTATTTAACTTGAGATTTCAATGGATTTAATTAAGCTACATTAACTGAGCATAACTTACAGACTTATCAGCATATTAAAGGACATAAAAAAAAAAAAAAGATAAGAAAGAATAAAACATCACAAACAATATTTCGTGGGTTCATGAACAGGGTACAGAATACATTTTAACTAATTTAAACTGTATATTTATTTTCGGTATAAAATAATTGTTGAAACGTTTTAATTTATTAATCTCTCTATTCTAAAAAAAAGTAACTACCGCTGTCGCTGCCGCCGCCGGATTTGAATTTTTTGTGACCGGAGGTCTTTCTTCGTTAATATTAAGCAAAATATTGCATACAAAAATATGAAAATCGGTGGAATTATAGAGAAATGTTTTATAAATACGCTGATGCAGACAGTTTTCAAATCGAAGAAATATTTTAAGAGATATTTAATGCTAAAGTTGGACAAAATCGTTCCATTAAAAAGTTTTATACTAGCAAAAACTATACATGGGAATTAATTCATTTTTAGATCATTTTATACGTTAGAATTTCCCGGTGTGCATACTGCATTCACTTTTTTAATTTGAATCATTTTTTGAGGTTTTATTTCTATTTTAAATTCAAATTTTCAGCATTTCGAGAGATATTTTTTTCTTACTAGGGGGCTCTGCCAACTACGAGCTACGCTCGCCAACCCCCGTCCAGACACCTCAGACTCTAAATGCACGCTAATTTGATCGGCTTTAAAAAAATTGAATTATAATTTAAAAACAGTGGCGATCTCCCTATAAACGGATTTCTATTCATTTCTCTTTGATTGGGGAATTTTAACGCCAAATCCGCTTACTTGATTATCCCGTCGACCAATTTCGCCAAACCACTCGCCAAATTATACAAATTGACATAATTTTTATTTTAAATAACTTAAGAACAAATAAATTAGTACAACATTAATAAAAATACAAATAAAACGTCGAAATAAAAATAACTTGATGACGTAGACACGTGTACAACATTTCAAAATAAGCTAATATAAAAGGAATTAAGTAAACAGAGTCTTTGTCTCCTGGTATTTCTTAACAAAGCGAAAAGAAAGTTCTTTTAAATGAGACATTTTAAATTAATCGTTTTTAATCTGACGTAATTTTGACCAAGCTATTCTTTCTCTTTTAAATATTCACGTGAAAATACTTTTGTTAGACATGAAATATTATTTGCACTTTCCTAACAAAAATAGTTGAAAAGATCCTCTCAAAATATCAAATAAATGTCTAGCGCAATTTCTACATTTAAACTGTTTTGCAATATTATTTTGTGTTCATTTTATGTAATAACTGTAATGTGACATAAATATGACGTAATTTCTCCTATTTAAGACTTCTAACGCATGCTAATGAATTTATTATTTTACAATATCCTTTCTCTTTTAAAATTCACGTGTATACTTTTTATGACGTAATTTTTAATAAGTTGTGCTTTTTGTACATAATTATTTCATTCTAATTCCAAATGATTTTTTTCTGTTTATAATAGTCACGTGTAAATAAATTTTTAATTTGAAGCAAACATTATTGTTTGCGATGTTTATACGTTTGGCAACAGTATAAATTAATACCATTTTCTAAAATAATGTAAAAAATATCTCTAGAAATATAGAAAATTTGAATTTAAAATAGAAATAAAACCTCAAAAAATGAGTGAAATTAAAAAAAGAAATACAGTCTGCACACCGGGAACTTCAAACGTATAAAATGATCTAAAAATGATTAAATTACCATGAATAGTTTTTGCTCCTATAAAACTTTTTTAGTGGAACGATTTTGTCCAACTTTAGCATTAAATATCTCTTAAAATAATTCTTCGATTTGAAAACTGTCTCCATCAGCGTGTTTATCAAACATTTCTGTATAATACTACGATTTTCATATTTTTGTAGGTATTATTTTTCTTAATATTAACGAAGAAAGACCTCCGGCCACAAAAAATTCAAAACCGGCGTCGGTGACAGCGGTAGTTACTTTTTTTTAGAATAGAGAGATTTTAGGAAATGGTATTAATTTAAACTGTTGCCAACTGTATAAACAGCGGAAATAATGTTTGCTTCAAATTAAAAATTTATTTACACGTGACTGTTATTAACAGAAAAAAATTTTCAAATTAGAATTAAATAATTACGTGTGAAAAGCAGGAACTTATTGAAAATTACTTCATAAAAACTATATTTACACGTGAATTTTATAAGGATATTGTAAAATAATAAACTCATTAACATGCGTTAGAAGTCTTAAATAGGAGAAATTACGTCACATTACATTTATTACGTAAAATGAAGAAAAAGTAATATTGCAAAACAGTTTAAATTTAAAAATTGCCCTAGACATTTATGTAATATTTTAAGATGATATTTTCAACTATTTTTTATTAGGATAGCGCAAATAATATTTCACTTCTAACAAAATTATTTTCACGTGAATAGTAAAAGTAGAAAGAAAAGTTTAGTGAAAATTACGTCAGATTAAAAACGATACATTTAAAGTGTCATTTAAAAAAAAAACTTTCTTTTCGCTTTGCTAAAAATATCGGGAGGCAAAGACTCTGTTTATTTAATTCCTTTTACATTAGCTTATTTTGAAATGTCAACTGATTTTATTTAATCAAAGACGGAAACAGCCATTGTATCTTTTAACAGTCACTGATTTGGCTTTAAAATTCCCCAATCAAAGAGAAATGAATAGAAACCCGATTATAGGGAGATCTCCATACTGTTTTTTTAACTTACTAGGGGGCCCGGCCCCCTACGAGCTACGCTCACCAACCCCCGTCCAGACACCGCAGACTCTAAATGCACGCTAATTTGATCGGCTTTAAAAAGATTTCGAAAGATTGAATTATAATTTATAAAACAATGGCGATCTCCCTATAAACGAATTTCTATCCATTTCTCTTTGATTGGGGAATTTTAACGCCAAATCCGCTGCGGTACTACTTGATTATCCCGTCGACCAATTTCGCCAAATTATATAAATTGCCAAGCCACTCGCCAAATTATACAAATTGACAATTTTTATTTTAAATAACGAAAGAACAAATAAATTAATACAACATTAATAAAAATACAAATAAAACGTCGAAATAAAAATAACTTGATGACGTAGACACGTGTAACAACATTTCAAAATAAGCTAATATAAAAGGAATTAAGTAAACAGAGTCTTTATCTCCTGGTATTTTTTAACAAAGCGAAAAGAAAGTTCTTTTAAATGAGACATTTTAAATTAATCGTTTTTAATCTGACGTAAATTTTACCAAGCTATTCTTTCTGTTTTAAATATTCACGTGAAAATACTTTTGTTAGAAATGAAATATTATTTGCTCTTTCCTAACAAAAATAGTTGAAAAGATCCTCTCAAAATATCAAATAAATGTCTAGCGCAATTTCTAAATTTAAACTGTTTTGCTATACTATTTTGTGTTCATTTTATGTACTAACTGTAATGTGACGTAAATATGACGTAATTTCTCCTATTTAAGACTTCTAACGCATGTTAATGAATTTATTATTTTACAATATCCTTTCTCTTTTAAAATTCACGTGTATACTTTTTATGACGTAATTTTTAATAAGTTGTGCTTTTTGTACATAATTATTTCATTCTAATTCCAAATGATTTTTTCTGTTTATAATAGTCACGTGTAAATAAATTTTTAATTTGAAGCAAACATTATTGTTTGCGATGTTTATACGTTTGGCAACAGTATAAATTAATACCATTTTCTAAAATAATGTAAAAAATATCTCTAGAAATATAGAAAATTTGAATTTAAAATAGAAATAAAACCTCAAAAAATGAGTGAAATTAAAAAAAGAAATACAGTCTGCACACCGGGAACTTCAAACGTATAAAATGATCTAAAAATGATTAAATTACCATGAATAGTTTTTGCTCCTATAAAACTTTTTTAGTAGAACGATTTTGTCCAACTTTAGCATTAAATATCTCTTAAAATAATTCTTCGATTTGAAAACTGTCTGCATCAGCGTGTTTATCAAACATTTCTGTATAATACTACGATTTTCATATTTTTGTATGTATTATTTTTCTTAATATTAACGAAGAAAGACCTCCGGCCACAAAAAATTCAAAACCGGCGTCGGTGACAGCGGTAGTTACTTTTTTTTAGAATAGAGAGATTTTAGGAAATGGTATTAATTTAAACTGTTGCCAACTGTATAAACAGCGCAAATAATGTTTGCTTCAAATTGAAAATTTATTTACACGTGACTATTATTAACAGAAAAAAAACTTTCAAATTAGAATTAAATAATTACGTGTGAAAAGCAGGAACTTATTGAAAATTACTTCATAAAAACTATATTTACACGTGAATTTTATAAGGATATTGTAAAATAATAAACTCATTAACATGCGTTAGAAGTCTTAAATAGGAGAAATTACGTCACATTACATTTATTACGTAAAATGAACAAAAAGTAATATTGCAAAACAGTTTAAATTTAAAAATTGCCCTAGACATTTATGTAATATTTTAAGATGATATTTTCAACTATTTTTATTAGGATAGCGCAAATAATATTTCACTTCTAACAAAATTATTTTCACGTGAATAGTAATAGTAGAAAGAAAAGTTTAGTGAAAATTACGTCAGATTAAAAACGATACATTTAAAGTGTCATTTAAAAAAAAAACTTTCTTTTCGCTTTGCTAAAAATATCGGGAGGCAAAGACTCTGTTTATTTAATTCCTTTTACATTAGCTTATTTTGAAATGTCAACTGATTTTATTTAATCAAAGACGGAAACAGCCATTGTATCTTTTAACAGTCACTGATTTGGCTTTAAAATTCCCCAATCAAAGAGAAATGAATAGAAACCCGATTATAGGGAGATCTCCATATTGTTTTTTTAACTTACTAGGGGGCTCGGCCCCCTACGAGCTACGCTCGCCAACCCCCGTCCAGACACCGCAGACTCTAAATGCACGCTAATTTGATCGGCTTTAAAAAGATTTCGAAAGATTGAATTATAATTTAAAAAACAATGGCGATCTCCCTATAAACGAATTTCTATCCATTTCCCTTTGATTGGGGAATTTTAACGCCAAATCCGCTGCGGTACTACTTGATTATCCCGTCGACCAATTTCGCCAAATTATATAAATTGCCAAGCCACTCGCCAAATTATACAAATTGACAATTTTTATTTTAAATAACGAAAGAACAAATAAATTAGTACAACATTAATAAAAATACAAATAAAACGTCGAAATAAAAATAACTTGATGACGTAGACACGTGTAACAACATTTCAAAATAAGCTAATATAAAAGGAATTAAGTAAACAGAGTCTTTATCTCCTGGTATTTTTTAACAAAGCGAAAAGAAAGTTCTTTTAAATGAGACATTTTAAATTAATCGTTTTTAATCTGACGTATTTTTTACCAAGCTATTCTTTCTGTTTTAAATATTCACGTGAAAATACTTTTGTTAGAAATGAAATATTATTTGCGCTTTCCTAACAAAAATAGTTGAAAAGATCCTCTCAAAATATCAAATAAATGTCTAGCGCAATTTCTAAATTTAAACTGTTTTGCTATACTATTTTGTGTTCATTTTATGTACTAACTGTAATGTGACGTAAATATGACGTAATTTCTCCTATTTAAGACTTCTAACGCATGTTAATGAATTTATTATTTTACAATATCCTTTCTCTTTTAAAATTCACGTGTATACTTTTTATGACGTAATTTTTAAAAAGTTCCTGCTTTTTGTACATAATTATTTTATTCTAATTCCAAATGATTTTTTCTGTTTATAATAGTCACGTGTAAATAAATTTTTAATTTGAAGCAAACATTATTGTTTCCGTTGTTTATACAGTTTGGCAACAGGTTAAATTAGTACAATTTTCTAAAATAAGTAAAAAATATCTCTCGAAATGCTGAAAATTTGAATTTAAAATAGAAATGAAACCTCGAAAAATGAGTCAAATTAAAAAAATAAATGAATTCTGCACATCGGGAAATTATAACGTATAAAATGATCTAAAAATTATTAAATTCCGATGTATAGTTTTTGCTCCTATAAATTTTTTTTAGTTGAACGATTTTGTCCAACTTTAGCATTAAATATCTCTTAAAATAATTCTTCGATTTGAAAACTGTCTGCATCAGCGTGTTTATCAGACATTTCTGTATAATACTACCGATTTTCATGTTTTTGTATGCATCATTTTTCTTAATATTAACGAAGAAAGACCCCCGGTCACAAAAAATTCAAAACTGGCGGCGGCGGCGGTGACAGCGGTAGTTACTTTTTTTTAGAATAGAGAGATAATTCAATCTTCCGAAATATTTTTTAAGCCGATCAAATTATCGTGCTTTTTGAGTCTGCGGTGTCTGAACGGGGGTTGGCGAGCGCAGCTCGTAGGGGGCAGCGCCCCCTAGTAATTAAAAATTAAGTAACGAAAAAAATTTCATTTATTCAATTTATATATATATATATTTAAGTTATACGGCTATTTCCAGGAGTACTTGTAGTGCAAGTCACATGCTATGATTTTTGGCTACCAGTATTTTAGAGCTAAAAAATGTGACTCATCTTATGAGAAATATCTCATTAATTGAATAAGGCCGAGCAAACTTTTCGAAAATAACTGTGGGCTACAAGGAAAACTATTAACAGCTATGTGACTTACACTACAAAAACCCATGGAACTAGCCATATGTATTACTGAAAAAAAGTCAATTTTCTTCAGAGCAAAATTCTTTTTTTTTCCCCTGATAATTTTAAATAATTTTAATTCAGTTTTAGTGATTGCTTTAGATATTTTAAAAGCTTTGGTCTCTTTCTTAAATATAATATTCTACGATTTCTATAGCTGTTAAGTTTTTGCAGCAACATTTACGATTAGCATCAAGTGGACAGTTTAAATAAATAGCTGTCCCAATATAAGTTGATTATTTATTAAAATATAACGATTTCAAAGTAACTTTAATATTTAGTATCCTTAGAAAAAAAACTGCATTGCGCAAAAAAAAAAAAGTCTTTTGATTTTAGGGAAATAATTGTTAGCATGGACGTCCTTAAAAGTGTTATTTGACAGGAAACGAGTATTTTAAATTGAATTAAAAAAAAAAAAAGAAGTTATGCAACTTATTTGTATAGTCGACAGTCGTTAATTTAAAATGGCAACAACCAAAATGTTCGAGTTATAAGTACTTCGAATTCTAAGAAAAAAAGTTTTTTTATACTATTAGTAAAAAATATACTTAACTAACATTATAAAAAGATGTCTTTTCTATAATCGAATATGCCTTTTCGATCGAGTAGTCGCATATTCAGTCGGAGATCAGGAGTCCGATTCCCGCAGGGTGCGAAAGGAATTCGAACGTTCGTTACGACGTCACGTGAAAACACTCTTTCGTATCGTATCCTAATTCGTATCTGGCGAAAAGTGCTATTCTGGGATCAGATTTTCGTACATTCGAAAGTGATTGCGGATGCTATACAGCGTCCGAAAAGGCGGTGATAGCTCCTCCCAAATTCACGTCAGTTTTACAGATTACGATGATTGATATCACGATATAACCAATGGAAATCCATCATTTATTAATCGAAGTAATCATTATCGTATCGTAGTTTCATCCTAAAACGTGTAAACATAAAACTAATGACAGTTTAGTAGTGTTTGAAATTTGCAATTTTTGCCGTATAAGATAATTTAACATTACAGTCTTAATGAAATTCCTGTTATAATGAAAAGGCTGCTGTTTCAGAGTGTCTGCATACTAAGGATCTGAGTGTGACGAATTTAATTTAAAAGAACACAAAACTTTTGCCTGAATACATATTGCCTCATGTATGTGTTGATTAAAAGCCACATACTTTGGCAATAATGATTCAGTTATTTCTACAAATGATAAGGAAGAAAGTATCCTCCAGCATTAGGAGTTACTATTTTTCTATACCATTATACAAGGACAACTTGGTAAAATTTCAAAGCCATAAAGACTTTAAAGGTAGGAAGCCAGCTATATGCATTTTTATTATTTACTTTAGGACTAAAAAATCTTACCGCTAGAGGGGAAATTTTAAATTTTAGCGTTGTTTAATATTAATATTTTTTGCAGTTTAAACAAAAAAATAGAATGTGAAAATTTTAAACATGAAATTGAGTAACTAATGTGTGTATGCCCAGGGGTGGGGAATTATATCAATTTACTCAGCACTGATGAAGTGAATTTTTTTATACTGTTGGAAAAAAGTTTATATTTTTTATTCATTCATTTTATTTAAAGTTATACTCAAATGTTTATGTTTTACATGTTTATATTTTACTTAGGTGGCTGGAGTAGTTGATTTTAATCATAATTTAAATGAACTGATTTAAAAAAAATATTTAAATTAACCTTTCAAAAAATGTTATTTTAAATCTATATCAAGATATTTTGTAATAAATATTATAATTATGTATGTCCAAAAATGCATTGTAAATTTAGAAAGTGGAAGAGGCTTTTTTAATTTTATTTAAATCAAACATAACATTTTAAAATAAAATCATAAATTGAGAATGGGTAAGTTAAGGTAATAGGTATATAGGATATATGTTAAATTGTAGCTAGTATAACTGGAAGTGCTCATACAACACAAGATAATTTGTTTTATTTATTTCATGTTTTGAAAAGTAAAATCGAATTCACATTTTCAAATTAAAATCTCTGTTTATATTGCTCTATTATTTTAACTAGGTAACTGTAATTAATTTTTATATGTTTAAAATATTTCAAATTAACCAGGTGAATGAGTTTATTATTATTTTTTTTCAGATAAATTTAAATCAGCTTTTCTAATTAATAATTTAATTTTAATGATTCAGCGAAGGGTATTTTTCTTTAAAATCGTACTTTTAAAATTAAATTTTGATTAAAAACAAAACACAAATCCTGCTTAGAGAGTAAAAAGAAATATGTATATATACATATGTATAATAAATTTGAAATCACAAATATATGAAGAAATTGATAAAGTTCTAAAGATGATTTAGAAATGAACATAGGAAACCAATATGTAAAATAAGAAACTATGAATGACTCACAGAATCGTCAGGTTTTAATCGTTATGAATCGTATATATAGGATGACACGGGGTAAATATGGGTCAGAAAACAATAAGATCTCAATATCTAGGAGAAAAAAAAAGATGAAATTTTCAAATTTAGCATGAAGTTGACTTAGTATTGTAACTTTTGTATAAAATATACAGTTTACTCAAAATATTTTTATTTATTTTTCAACTGAATTTTTTAAGTGACCTATAATTACCCCGGCAACGAAGTAATTATGGGTCACTGTCTTTATGAGGTATTAATGCATATTTTTTTAATAAAATGTTTGAAAGTTTTTAGAAATTGCCTCTAAAGTAGACATTTTCATCATTAAAGCTTAAAAATTTTAAAAAGATATAAAAAATAAATGAAAATGCCATTTATTTTTATGGGATGTTTACAAAAATTACATTTTTCTGTTAGACACAAACTTTACTTTGCAGGTGCTTAGCAAGAGAGCTAAGGGATACTTGAGGTGTGTATTTATGCAGAATCATCCAAGCATAGTTAATAATGATTTTAAAAAATATTTGTTACTTATTATCCAAGATATTAATCTAGAAAAATGTGTCGTTGCAATCTGCTTTTGAAGAATGCTTGGCACAAAGATGAGTTTAAATTTTGTACAAGGACTCTGTTATTAGTAAGGTGAATCATACTGATAGATAGTCATCATACGAAAAACTTTGTACATGAGTAAAATTTATACTTGACTGATTTATTTAGGTCCAGTAGTGTTGTCGCAAACAAAACAGAGGGTATGCGCTCTAAGTAGAGGGTATACGCTCAAGGCAGAGCGTATACCGTAGCGTGTATATACTATAGCATTCTTCAGAAACAGAGGGTATATGTTGTTATTTTAAAAAAACCAGAAGGTATACGGCGTATACCCTCCACTACATCCCTGTTTAGGTCTATAGTTTTCCTCAAATTAACTGCTGTAAATTATAAAAATATGAATCTAGCACATATGTTTCACTGTTTTCTAACAATTAGGCCTAAAAATTAATATTCAAACAATTACAGTTACCCTACATAGCATAATATGGTTAAAATTAAAGGATGCATGCTTAAAAGCATTTTACTCGTTAGTTGAAAAAATAATTTTGGTTTTTTTACAATACTACTTTATTCTTTTAAGCAACAAGAATCTTTTTGGGGTTCATATTTTTTTAACGTTTTGTATCTAATTAACTACTCCACACTATAAAGATATGAATCCAGCACCATGTGCAAACAGTTAACAATTAAAGTTTAAAAAAGAGATGTTTATAAAAATATTTTATCTGGTCTACTTCAAAAGTAACTTTAGGTTTACAATACTGTATATATTTATTTTTTATTTTAAATTTTTTTTTTTTTTTATTTGAAAACCCTTAAATCATAAATTAACAATTGCATTGCATGCCTAAAATTTAAAAAATGCCATTAAGAATGGAAAAAACATCCTGACCCAGAATTGTCCCGGTGACCCATAATTACCCCAGGTATTTGGGACATAATTGGGTATACATCTAGAGTCTATTTGAAAACAAATAGGAACAAAAAGTGCATGTACTTAAAAACTTTATAGTATCTATACTTAAAATAAGCATAAAAAAAAATATCTAAACACTTATGTTAATGTGGCATGGATCTTAGTAAAAAGTGCAATTTTTGAAGGCAATCTTTTTGAAAGATGATTTTGTAGCATGTTACAAAAACATCTCAACTCACATTATGCAGCAAAATTAAAATAAAACTTTTTTATGCATAATAAAGTAGACTAATCGGAGAGCCTATCCACTATTTTAGAATTTATGTTAGTAGATTTCATAGTGATAAAAACTAGGTGACCCATAATTGCCCCAGAATGAGAGTGACCCACATTTACCCCGTACTACCCTATTTTTTAAATTATGAATTTATCAGAATGTCTAATATATTTAAAGAATCAAAATATTTACATGGTGAGTAGAATGTGTTACAACAGAATACAATTCTGAGTCTTAAATATTTCATTAGAAGAAACTAAAAAAAATTGAAACTTTTACTGTTATCAAAGGTATTTCTTCTAATGTGATTAAATTTGTAAATAAAATCCCCCCCCCCCCCCACACACACATAAACATAAAAAAAAAGAGCTTTTGAAAGCTACTCTTTGTAAAAATGGCTTACATAAGTCAGCCTTTTTTTTATTGTTGTTGTTAAATTTGCATTTTAAAAACAGGTAATAAAGAAATGTATTTAATTTATAATGCTTATATTCATAAGTCAAGCGAAATGAGTAAAGTTATGCCTTTTTTTTTTTTTTTCGCTGAACATTGTGACGAAAATATAAATTATTATGTTTAGATTTCTGTGCAAAATCAAGGAATAAATTACTGAATACATTTGCAAGAAATAAAATGATTGCAAGTTAGATTTCTATAAACAAACGCTTTTTCATCTTATTAAGTTAGTGATTGATAGTTCTGAAAGCACAAAGACTCTTTAATGCAACTTATTTTTACTTTATACATATAAATCTAATTAAAAAGGGATATTTTCAACCGGTAAAAATAAAAAGAATAGCTTTAATAAAACCACACCAAAAATTCAACTTTATATTAAATATCAGAGCTGTTTACCTTTATGCAGAGATAATCAGCAAAAGCTTACAATGTTATTTGTTTTCACTGTGTAATTTTTATATTACCTTTCATAAGCAAAATACAATATTTTACAGCAGTTCATGCTTTTATTATTTTTTTAAGTACATTAATAAGAGCATATCCTTATTTTATATCCTAACTTTTCATTTTAATACATTTCCTAAGTCATTATTTATCAATTATTTTCAGCAATTAACATATATTCTTCATTATAACAGCTAAACTGACTTATCCACAAAATAAATAAAGTTGAAATGTGCATGTTGTATGTGACATGTAGTAATACAGTTGATTGAACATGATGTTATGCTTATCTTAATACATTATTGGTGTTAAATCACATTGCTTGAGGATAGAATTTGTTTATTGTAAATGGGTAACAGGAATGTAAACAAGTACAGATTTAATCAGTCGTGTAATTGATATATTGAGATAATGTAACTTAGAAAAGACTAAAGAAAAAAAAGCTATTCACAGTTATTAAGGTAAGACTGGCAATATAAACAGATGTTTAAACAATTTTTAAATAAGATTAAGTGTTGATAAAAAATATCATGCCCTTTCCTAGTAAACTAAGTATTTTGCTACATGTTTTCAAAAACAGTACATTAAAAAAGAGAAAATAAATGTAAATGATATGCCCCCTCTCTCCTCTCTCTCTCAAAAAAAGAAGCATTTGAAATTAATTCTTTGTATAAATACACTTCAAATGCTTCCTTTTTTTACAATAATAAAGAAATGTATTTCATTTTTAATATTTATTAAAAAAAAAAATTATATATATATATATAAAGTTTTTTTTCAACCCTGATGAAAATAAAAATTATTTCTATTTTTTTTTTAAACCATTATTACTACTATTATTGCCTTTATGTTAAATTAGAAAATTCTATGAAAAATCAAGAGTAAAAAAAAAATCTAAATCTCCCAAAATATATCTTCATGAAATAAAATGCCTGCAAGTTTAATTTTTAAAGCTTTCAATCACTATAGCAACACACCATAACCGACATTCTTTTTTTTCTTTTATTTTTACAGGAACATCAATTAATATTTATTTATCATGCATCTTATTAAAATAGTGGTTGAAAATTTAAAAAAAGTGATACACATTCTTTTAAAAAACTTAATACTTTCTTCTTCTTCTTCTTTTTTTTTTTAAATATTATAAATCTAATGTAAAAAGCACATTTTCAACTGTAAACAAATTAAAATGAATAGCTTTTTTTAAAACTCTCATTGATTCTAATATGCAATTTATTATACAAGTAAGTCATTTGTCTGCTTTTGATATTACTTAAACAATTTCTATAAAATCAAGAAGAATTATTGTTATTTTTTTAAACACTGTTTTAAAGTTCAAACTTTCTACTTTTACAGCAATCAAAATTTAATTTATGTATATTTATATGTGTGTCATTAATGTATAAAACACATGAATAAAAGTTTCATGTTCTTAATAAATAAACATTTTTAAAACTTTCTCTCAAAAAGGGTAGTAAAATTTTCATAAAAAAGCAATTTTCACAGAATATAAACCACAAAAATAAAGTTAATCAGCAAGCAACAAACTTTAATCAAAGATGCTTATAAAACACTCATAGATTTTTATTTTCTGTCTGAAAATTTTATTCATGTAGGTATGAAGTTGATTTTGTAACTGTAGTAAAAAATATTTTCACTGGTATTTTAACTTTTAGATCATTGTTACTGTAAAATATGCTATATTAAAAAAAAACTTTAATAATTAAATTCTACCATGTATTTATTATTCAGTTTTTGCCTTGATATTTTGATATTGGAAATGCATAAATAATTAGTAACAAAGCCATCCAAATTTTGTAATAATAGTACTAAATTGCTAATATATTTTTGAAAAGATGATTTCATGGACTTTATTTATTTTCACATTTATTAAAAAGTAATTCTCACACATTGATTGATATTTTAATAAAATTTGAAGAAGATTATAAAATTTCTGCAATTTGTTTAATATATGTGTACTTGAAAAAAAAAAAAATGCAGAAGTTAGGTAAGACAGCAATAGATGCAGGGTTGAGATATAATTATACAATAATAATAAATAAATAAAATGAAGTTAGAAAAACATTTTATTCTTCACCATTTTTCGAAAATACAAGAAAGTAACAGTATATATTTTTCTTACACATAAATATAACAATTTCAAAAATTATATTAATATTAAAAGTTATCTCGGTTTGATGTATACCTCAGTACAGATTATTTCATATTCTTGTCAACTTTAATGGGAAGAGGTAGATCATACAGCAAATTTTCAGCTAAGCATTCATCAAAACCTAAGGTTTTATGTAAAATAAATAAATAAAGTTGGATATTAATAGCATGTATTTCTTGGGATAAGTATTATGTTTAAAACTATGTAGCATATAACAATTCTTTATAAATTAAACTCTCTGTTATATTTATTAATTAAACTCTTTGTATAACTAACTGCATTTGTAGTAGAGCATCAACTCCGAATCCTTGAAATTTGTTTTTTTCAATGATTAAAAGAAAATATTAAATTTATTTTACCCATTTGACTTTAAATAATTAAATATAGTTAAAACAGTTATAATTGAAAGCAAAGTGTTTTTATTTATTATAATAATTATTCATTTGTTGAAAAATCCACCCCCATCCCTTTTGGATTTTGATCAGAGGGTACCAATGCTGTCAAAATATCTCAGATTCTTCCAATTTATCTCCATTTAAAAAAAATTCTACAACTTTAAAATCCTTTCCAAACATCTGTTTGTTCTTAAAAATAAAAATATTTTTTATAATGTACATGATTTATTTTAAAATAAATAAATAAATAAAAATTAAAACCTCCCCACATCAAAATAACGGAGTTAACGCTCATTTTTTACCAAATACATTATAATATTCCTCACAAATGCCATAAAAAAATCCTAACATTGAAAAATACTAGAAACTTACTTATTAAAATGTCCTATCATATGTAAACAATCATAAAAGTTGCGTCCGAAATGGGCTTTTCACCCTCGTTTCGCCTGCTTTGAGATGGCGAAAATAGCATCCGAAAAAATGTAAACATCCGAAATAAGTTTTCGTATCTAATCTTTCGCCAAATACGAAAAGAAGCGGCCCAGAATAGGGCATTTTGGTATGACGTCAAAAACATGGACACCAAAATCTCCTATCTGCGCAATCTACTGCCCATCTTGTGACGTCTTGTGAGCATCTTTTTAGTGTATTTCTGTTTACCATATTGGCTTCTTTATCTCACTTGATATCATTGCCAAGTGTGCTATAATTTATCCACATTTTACGCAGGCTTAAATTGTCTTGTCATTGTTATATTGTCAGCGTTTTTAGTAAATATCGTATTTCTCGACTCCTTTCAAAGCAGATGTGGAAGACTATTCAAGAGTTATGAAATTCGGATAAGTATTCGGTTAAACAATGGTAAGGTAAAAGTTGTTGGGTGTAATAATAATGATAATACTGAAAATAATGTTTTTTTTTGCTTTTCCTGGGATTAGAAAAAGTCACTATGAAATAACGTACATCAGACATTCAACAAATTAAAATAATACAGTCGTCATTGTATTATAATGTACGCGTACGGTAATGACATTTTGTGAGTAAACTTATTTCAGGTATTTATTTCATATTATTCTATTTCAATGCATTTGTAGTACTGGCAATTTTTAACTTTATCCTAAAACTATTAACAAATTTTTAGCCATAAAATTAATTTTAAATTAACTGCTCAGCTTTCTTCATTACTGTTACATAATCGATTGATCATAGCAAGCTCATATCATATTAACCCTCCGTCTACCAGACGGGTCCATTGGACCCGACAGGTGCATACAAAATATTCATTCAAACCAGAAATTTATTTAAAATAAACTAAGTATATAAACCAGACAAAAATAAGGTAAATAAATAAGTTAAATAGTTTTAAATAAAAATTCTGGTGTAGAACGTTTTATTAAAACTTTAATAAAATTCCCGGTAGATCTAGGGTTAAACACTCTGTACATGATTTGCATTGTTGTTCATCAGTTTTAAATTTTAAATGTATTAATTTTTACAATGAATCAATCCTAATATGGTATCTAAAGTGTTGTGAAGACTTTGAATTGTATTTAGCTTCTTATCTCTCCCCCCCCTTAAAAAATTTGAGATATAAAATTTAACTTTTGTTAAAATGAACAAACCTGTTTTTTAAATAAACAGTTTTTACTTTTAGTTATTATTAGGTACTATTAATACACCATCCCTTATTATTTTTAAAAAATTGAGATGCTATTTTTCTGAAATTTTCTTTAATAATTGTTCAGTAGTAGTATAATTAAAACTGTAAAATCTAGAATATGAATTTTTTCACCCCTCCCCGCCTTTTTCCAGACCAAGGGTGGCTTAAGTTGGAAAAATTCATATTTTTTTTTTTTTTTTTTTTTTTCAGAATGAGTTTGAAAAACTTTCAAAATCCATAAAAGTTTTAATACAGAGTGTCTGATGAATCTGCTGGTGTCAGGATAGATGCACATTTTACGATATTTTTTGCTCTCAGGGGAACACAGGTGTGTAGTTCTGTATAATAAGCGACTACCATTTGTGGTCTTCTGCAAGAAAGTGGAATTTCTTCTAATGCCCTTCAACTATGTGCTACTTTTGAAACTCTTCAATCAGGAACAGTTCTAAATGTTTACTCGACCAGTAAGTATTAACTTATATGACTGACTGTAAGTATGTAATTTTTTAATACATTTTCTGTTGCATAAGAAAAGGGAATTTTAAAATGCATTCTACGTTGTTTATGTTGTTTTAATCAGTTTATTATGATTCTTATAATTTATTTAAATTATAGAATGTTTTCAATGGGACTTTTTCAAGAATTATGCGAATGCTCGTTGATTACTACCTGTTGACCCCACTTTCACTTTTGTAAATATCCTATTAAGGGACTTTTTCATGCTTGTTTTTCATGATATGAGTTTTCAGTAATAGGTACTTGTAAGTATGATGCTTGTAAGTAAGTTACTTTTCTAAACACTACATTGTATATTTATAAATGTTATTTTACATAAAGTCATGTTGTTTTTTTATAAAGTCACTTTTCCCATAAAATGGATCTGCATCTTAGAGAATCACTTAACTCAATTTGTAACACAATAATTATAATTTATTATAATTAATTTTTTAACCAAGGTTTCTTTCGCATTAGCTTTCAGATTTATAAAATTGTGTTAAATGTTTTTTTTTTTTTTTAAGCATGTAGTTATGTATAAGCAAGCTATATTTTATAAAAACAAGTCGTAAAGGTCAAAATTAGCACTAGCCACTGGCCACCTTATGGCCACTTTCCTACAAGGAGAGTAAAATTTTTTTGCATTTCATCATGTTATTCTATTTTTTCTGGTTGCAGTATGTTTATACAGTAGACTCCCTTAAATCTGCGACCCTAAAATCCACGTATTTTTCAGATGTAAACAATGAATTTAATGATGTGATCCATGTAACGCAAAATTCTATATAACGCACAACATTGCGTTTTTAGGTTTGCGTTATAAAGATCTTCTACTATAACATTAAATTATAACTCTCCTCATTTCAATGAAACTTTTGAAATGGTGTCCCTGGATAATTATAATTTAATATCAGCTTAGTAATTATTAGATTGCATATACAGTAGACTCCCTCAAATCCGCACAGCTTGGGACCAGAGGTTGTGCGGATTTCTGGTCATTGATTTGTTTACATTTTTGAAACATTAATTGGATTGGTAGTAAGCAAGGGAAATTTTAATGAATGCTTACAATAAAGTGAAACATTCAAATAACTAAAATATTAAAATAATTTATTAGTTTAAAAGTAAGTAATTATTTAAATAATTATGTAAAATAAAAATTTAGAAAAAATATTAAAGTATTACGAATGAAATCGATTCCAAAAGTCCTATGCTGCCATCTAGTGGTGGCAAGGAGAACTGTGTTAATGCTATTATCAGTATCTATAGCTTATTGTGCTCACTGTAACTTTTTTCATTGTTATTTAGAGTCTTGAATGCTTTTCTGATACTGCTTTGTATGTTTAGAAATAAATTTGTCTATAATTTAAAGAAAAAGTTCCGCGAACAAAGTTCGTGGATTTTTCCATTTCGAACCCTGGAATTTTTTATATAGATATGCTAATTTATATCAAAATCATAAGTAATGTAAATTTATTTAGTAATAAATCAGCTGTAATAGCCAAAAGAGAATGATTAACAAAAAATTTAGTAAAAAAAACATTGCGGTAGTCGCTGATTTCGGCGCCATCTTGAATTTTGTTCATGCAATTTAACTGTAAATTTCATTGTTTACATCTGAAAAAATACGCGGATTTTAGGCGTTCGCGGATTTAAGAGAGTCTACTGTATATAATAATCATTTAATATAACTAATATTGAAATGTATTATGATTATATCAAGGTTATAATTTCATTTGCTTAATAATTATTAAGCTGCATATATAAATCTATTTAATATTGAAATAATCTAAAAAGTGTTATCTATATTATCAACATTATAACTTCATTTGCTTAATAATTATTAAGCTGCATATGTACCTAATAATGCATTTGATTACTAATGTTGAAATAAGCTAAAATGTATTGCCAAGGTATTATATCAAGGTTATAATTTGGGTTGTTTATTTACAATTTTTTAAAGTGAGATGAATTATTTATTTAATTAGCATAAGTTATTGAAATTATCAGAAGCATATGTGTAATTTAGAATTCTGTTAAAATGCATCAATATCAATATTGTAATTAATTTTTAAAGATCTCAGCTCAAAAATAAAATTTAGTGACATTGTTTTGCTCGGTCAATGTTTGTAATTTACTTTTCAATGTCTCCCCAAATTAGAATTAATATACATATCCAGCAGTGGTGCATCCAGGATTATGCTTTGGAGGGGGCTACCATATTTTAGAGGCCTATATGTGCCCAGATCTGGCCTGGCCTGCTGCCGAGCTCTTTTTTCATTTGATTTGATGAGTCGTGCCGGATCAGCTCCTGACTTAATTTTTTTCTGCTGACTTGAGCAGAGTCAGATAAAGCTCTGGAAAGTTTTGGTGGGGCTAATTCTGAATGCTTTTAACATGTTACATAATAACATGCTGTACTAAAATATATCTTAGTTTTTGTGATTTTTTTGGTGTGTTTCTGCATCTGAATAGTTTTACATTGTGTTTGCAATCAAACAATTTAAAGTTTTATTATTAATTATCAAAATATTATGAAGGTTAAAGATAGCAATAAGTTGCACGGAATATTAAATTTGGTACTTCTTAGTTATCCCGTTGACCAAATTACTGTTGCCAAATTGTAAGATTAAATGCCAATAATGATTGCCATTAATTAATTGTAAGATTAAATGCCATTAATGGCCATTAAAACCATTAATTCGATGCTTTATTTGTATTTTTATTACAATTACCAATATTCCAAATCGGACATTAATTTTGAATTTGGAAAAAATTTAATAAACTGAAATTTTGTTTTAAACCGTATAATTACGATAATAAAATTTTAATATATACACATATAAAGGTATATGACAAAACTGTAGTAATAAAAATGTATTTATTACGTTAAATTTAATCTAACTATCTTCGTATGAAGAGTAGAAAAAAGTTTTACTTAAAAATTATTTATCATAAAAAAAAGTATCATTCAAAATTTTATTGTGCCGCTAACCAGCATTAAATCGCCAAAAAAAATTAAATTTTCATTATTTTTTTACAAACGCTAAATCAAGGTTCTGCAGATTTTTTTTTTTTCTATAAACATATATGTCACAAGAAGAATATTCTATATATTCCTCATGAGAAGATATTATATAATTTTTTCAAATATTTCTGAGCATGCACTTATCGAAACTTCCTTGATATCATTCTATCAATTTTTCAGATGCATTTTTCTTAACCTGACGCAAAAGATAAAGAGCCAAATCTTATTTCAATTGCAATATTTTAACTGAGTAATTTTTTAAGCATTACATTCCCTTTCATGTTTAAATTAAATATTTTCATTTTTTAATATTATCACTCATTAAAACAAATTTTTTTCTTCCTTCTTTTTTTTTTTTTTTTTTTTTATTAAAATTAGTAACAGTTTTTTCTTTTATGTTTCGAGGTGTAATAGCTGTTTCAATTTTTTTTATCAACGATAAATTTCGCCAAGAAATAAAATGGTAAACCTTATCGCCAAAATAACAGAACTTTCCGTCATAATTCTATAACTAATATAGGTAGAATGATGTGTTATAGCTTAAAACCTTCCCTGAAATGATACCTATCTAACGGTATAAGTTCCGTAAAATTCCATGCAGTAGAACTCGAAATCTAGGCGTTCAGAACGAAATTTCCATTTGGATTTTATATATATAATAGATTAAATGGATGCAATGCGAATGATGTTAGTTATGCAACGATGCTCGCAAACTAATATTAAACCAATGGCAACTTTCTTTATAAATTTCTTGTTTACATTTGAATATTTTTAAATGATTTTTGTTTTGCATGGGATATTTGAGGTCAATGTCTAATTTGGTCTCTTTTTAGTCTTTATTTCAGGTACAGTTTTTCAGAGGAAAATTTCAGTTTCAGATCCTGTTCCAAAATTAAAAGTGCCCTCAGAGAAAAAAAACTGCATATAAAAAAAAAGTAAAGATATTTGATTAGACATTAGCCTCAAGTAACCTAGGCCTAAAAAAAAAAAGAAAAAAAAATTCAAAGTATTGAAATGCAGATAAGAATTTTGAAAAGAACACTGCCATTGGTTTAACATTTAGTTTGTGTTCTCACGTTACTACTATCATAAACTCTTATTGTAGGGCGACTCATAGCCATTTCAACATGAAAACTAGCCTCACTTATGATTTTTCTTATTTGCATTACATTGTTTATTCAGATGTAGCCCTCTTTTTATTCATGACCTCCCCACTGCCTGAAAAAAAGTAAGTTGTACCAGTTAATACTTTTAAATAATTTTTACTTTGTACTTATTTGTAATTTTTACTGTTTATTTGTACTTTATAATAATTTTCTGATTACAATAAATGAGAGTGTGTTCTTAATTTTCCTTTAAAAAGTTGCAACATGCATTTAAACAATGTTCTGGGGACAAATGTAAGACATTTACTTCTATCTTTCTTCTTATTTAAAAAAAAAATGTCTTCAGGTTATATTACACTTTCAGATATCTTCAGGTTATATTACATTTTCAGATATCTTCAGGTACACTTTCAGATATATCATACTTTTTTGTTATCTCTTGGCATATGTGACACAATGAGATATTATCATCATCAACCGTTTTCAATCCACTGCTGGATGTAGGTCTCCCCCAGATTTTTCCAATGTTTCTTTTTTCCTGTCTAGTGCTTTAGTCATCCAATTTACACCGGCTACTTTTCTGATTTCATCACTCCATCTTACTTGAGGTCATCTTCTTGGCCGTTTTACATCTCTGGGATACCACTGTAGGATGATTGTATATAACATATAACTCTGTGGAATTTATAATTAGTTTGAAGTTAAAAGTTATTTATTCTTTCACTCCATCCTAAATACAGATACTGAACAATTTTAAGCTCTGTTTAGATGTTTCTAATTATATAAATATTTAGCGCCAATAGTCCAAAAGCTATTTTGTCTTACCTATATTCTGCCCACACAGTAAGTTTTTCTTATTTATGAGTAGTAAATAGAGTATTTTAAATGTATTATTGAAATATTTTTAGAAATTTTGATGTGTAAACCATAAAGGTTTTCTTTTTAATAGAACAGGAGTGTAAATCACTTGCATTTCTGATGTCTTCAAATCTGCTGATATTCTTAGCAGTTTGAATGAGACTTACTTCATTTTGTCTCACTAAATACTATTTACCAATTATTGTTTATTTCAATTAATCAACTGAAATTTTCTTTCATTCCTCTTTTTTTAGGGTTTCGTTCATCTGACGAAACCCTATTCGTCTCGCTCCTCTGTCTGTCCGTCACAGAGCCCGTTCTCAGAAACTATACATGTTGGAGACTTGAAATTTTGCATACTTATAGCTGGACACCTCAGATCGAACGACAAATCATAAAATTTTGAAAAAGTCGTTCATTTAACCCTTTGGGCTCCCGCATGTGTATATTAAACAATTCTTTCTATGTGAGCCTCTAATTAGGTTGGAAGCGTGAAATTTTGCATACTTATAGCTGAACACCTCACATCATAAAATTTTGAAAAAGTTGTAAATTTAACCCTTTGGGGTCTCACATGTGTATTTTAAACTATCCTTTCTAAGTGAGCCTCTAATTAGGTTGGAGGCGTGAAATTTCACCTACTTATAGCTGAACACCTCACATCAAACGAAAAACTATAAAATTTTGAAAAGTCGTACATTTAACCCTTTGGGCTCCCACATGTGTATTTTAAACAATTCTTTCAACGTGAGCCCCTAATTAGGTACGAGTCATGAAATTTTTCATACTTATAGCTGAACACTTCACATCAAATGACAAACCATAAAATTTTGAAAAAGTACATTTAACCCTTTGTGCTCCCACATGTGTATTTTAAACAATTATTTCTAATTGAGCCTCTAATTAGGTTGGAGGAGTGAAATTTAGCATACTCATATCTGAACACCTCACATCAAACGACAAATCATAAAAATTTTGAAAAAGTCTTACATTTAACCCTTTAAGCTCCCCCATGTGTATTTTAAACAATTCTTTCAAAGTGACCCCTTAATTAGGTTGGAGGCGTGAAATTTTGCATACTTATAGCTGAACACCTCATATCAAACGACAAATCATAAATTTTTGAAAAGGTCGTGTACATTTAACCCTTTGGCCTCCTACATGTGTATTTTAAACAATTCTTTCTAAGTGAGCCCCTAATTAGGTTGGAGGCGTGAAATTTTGCATATTTATAGCTGAACACCTCGCATGAAATGACAAACCATAAAATTTTGAAAAAGTCGTACATTTAACACTTGGGCTCCCACTTGTGTATTTTAAACAATTATTTCTAAGTGAGCCCCTAATTAGGTTGAAGGCGTGAAATTTTGCATACTTATAGCTGAACACCATCATGCAACAAATCATAAAATTTTGAAAAAGTCGTACATTTAACCCTTTGGGCTCCCACATGCGTATTTTAAGCAATTCTTTCTAACTGAGCTCCTTATTAAATTGGAGATTTGAAAATTTGCATACTTATAGCAGAACACCTGAGGCCAGGCGACAAATCATAAAATCTTGAAAAAGTCTCACGTTTAACCCTTTGAGCTACCACATATGTATTTCAAGCAATTATTTCTAAGAGAGCCCCTAATTAAGTTGGAGACATGAATTTTTGCATACGTATAGCTGAATATTTCAGACCGCACGACAAATCATAAACTTTTCAAAAAGTCTTATATTATTTACTCCTCCGGGCTGTAACTTGTGTATTTTAAGCAATTTTTCTAATCTCCGCCCTTTTCACCCGGGGAGCACTTTTCCAACTTTTATCGACGCTCCTTTGACCATTCTTTCACATTATGCACCATAGCCTTACATATTTTAGTTCCACTTTTTACCGCCAGGAGCACCTACTTGCCTCGCGTGCTATGGGCCCAATCCCCTCGACTAATATATCTACAGATAGTATGTAAAACGGAGTTTCGTTCGGATACAGGTTTGTTTAGAATAGAGTGCGCCCCTGGTTGCGAAATGTGGAACTAACAGATTTTTCAAAAGGATAAAGTGTTTTGAAAGGAATATTAAACGAAACCCTCTGTGCTATCTGCGATCACACTTACCCACTTGTTTTTGTTTAAGTATGTCAAGAAACATGCTTTTTAATTTTGATGTACTATTTATTACTTCTTAATTATTATACGAACTGAAAATTATTGATTATCCTACTTCTTTATAAAAAAAAAAAAAACCTGTCTTAATAGTTCACAATTTCGCTTGTTATACAGTCTATTTGGTACTTTTCCGTTATATGGACACCATGCCAAAATGTATGCTAATGCGCCAATTATTTCTATCCTGGTCTTTGATCAATGAATTGTTTACTGCAATGCTAAAAGATATTTTTAATTTTATACCAGTAGTTTAATATGAGTTTTATTTTATTACTTTATTGTATAACAGTTATTTGTTCACTTATTTTAAGTATATATTTGTGATTTAATAAAATAGTTCTTAAAAGTTTGTAATTTTCAAATGTTATATTTTTAAAAAAGCTCACTTTACTATTGACAAGGTTTTTTCTTTTATTTTTCAAATGTTTCAATTTATGTGATTTTCATTTTGCGTCAACTATTACACTTGGCGACAATGGTGTCCGTATAACAGAAAAGGGCCGTCTATTTTTACAAATGCTTTATCTTTCTTTCAAATTAAAATATAAATATCTGTTTCTGCAGATCAATAAAGTTTTCTGCAAAGAATTATGTCAATGTTATTTTATTTATTATATGTAGTAATCATTATATTCAATAATAAATTTTGTTATGTAATAATATTTATAATATAAAGAAGTTTTATTTTGTTTCTGTAACTTGTACTGTCAAATAAAAGAAATTTATTAAAAATTTGTTGTTTTCATTTGACTATATGATTTTATTATAAATGGTATTTCAAGTATTTACTTGCTTTGTTTATCATGTAAGAAATGTTTTTAATTATCTATTTATTTTTAATAACAAAATGTCTAAGATATAAAACAATGAGAAAATACCCTCATTTTTAACACTTTCAACATGGTTGAAAAGTGTTTATTCAGTAAGCTGAATAGTTTTGGTTTGTCTATTTTCCCACTTTCTAACTCTCGTAAATATACTGGGATCGCCATGTAATTATTTAATGTTAATGAGGTCTGCTGTGTGCTATTTAAATGCAAAATTCAATAAATATAATTCATCAAAAAGTGTTATGCGACCAACAAGTGCTGAAAATGGATTTTTACTTATTCAGTTATGTTTTTTTAAATGGCTCATTAATATATTTCATTTCATTGTATGAAAAAAATAAAGTTCTTATTAGATTTGTTGGTGAGAATTTCATAATCTATGCCTAATTTTTCATAATTATTATTTGTGTGTATATATTCCTTATACCAGTGGTGCAGTCAATATACTTATTTGGAAGGGGAATTTGGAGAATTGTTACTCCTTGCGTGATACAATATCTGACAAATAAAAACCAGTGTCATGAAAAGCAGAAACAAACAAAATAAGTTTAGCATTTATGTGTTTAAAGGTTTCATAGAAAAGCCGCTTTAATCTTCAAAGAGAAAAAAAAAGAGTGGGAAAGAACAATAGCATTAACATACAAAAATAAAAAGGATTTTTAAACATTGATAATGATATCATTATGGAGGGAGGGGGGGGGGGGGTTGAGGAATGATAACATATGATACTGTAAGTGAGGGGGAAGGGGCTAAAATTACCTAAATATTGCTAACATTATACATGTACAACCCCATACACATTAAGGTACCACTTGATTATCCCGTCCACCAAAAAACTGTCATCAAACTATAAGATTAAATGCCAATAATGGATGATCGTAAATATCACATTAACTGGACATTAAACATGATACACGTGTTTGTTATGTCATCAAGTAATTTTTAATTCTACTTTTTTTTTGTTTTTTTATTAATGTTTTACTAATTTATTTTTTCTTTCGTTATTTAAAATAAAATTAAGTAAATTTGTATAATTTGATGAAATTGGTCGACGGGATAATCAAGTAGTACCCACATTAATAACACACTGATAATTACTCCTCACATTAGCCATATATTGCTCTTAACTTTTTCTTTCATTAAATTTGTGTTGAAATAAAGATTCCTTTTATAAAGCCTTGAAACAAATGATAAACGTTTTGTGCTACTTGTGCTTTTCTTTACATTGGTTTTTACATATTTTTATCGTAACATAAGGTATTTTTAATACATCTTATCAGTTTTTTAAATACTCTGGGAGAAATTTCAATTTTGAAATGCAACCCTTTTTTGCTGCTGCAGTGTTTATACAAATCTACATTTTTTGGCTGATTTGCATGAAACTTGATATAAGAGCTGTGCATATATAATCATTTTAGGGTGGGGGAGAAGTCTGACACTTGGTTGTCATAAGATATTTCTGCGGAAAAGGGGTATTGTTTTTTGAAATTGTTATTTATTTATCCAAACAATATATTTTTTTGTTATTTTTTTTTCTTTACATCAAAATATTCATACCTTTTAAATAGTAACTACCTCTTTTAGATGTTAATTGATATAAAGTTATTTAAATGGAAAATCATATCTTTATATCGCTGCAAACATACAAAAGTAAAAAGGAAAGTTTAAAGTAATTGTTGAACACTTAAATCAAAAAGAAAAATCGTCTCTGCCCTCCTGGACACCCGTTTAAGGTAATTTTTGCACACAAAAAGAAAAAGCAAATTTTATTTTGTGGAAAGGAGGGATCATATCCCTCCCCAGTTAATAAAAAAGTAGTTTAGTTTTTCTCAGTGTTTCACTATTTTAAGTATTGTTTTTTTTCACAGTCAGAGAAAAAGAAAATTTAGCTAATAAAATTTTGAAAATTCAGGGGACGGCAATTGCATTTTCTTGTTTTCCTTGTGAACAATCATGCTTGAAAAACGCTTTATTTGTATTAATTTATGTGTAATTAATGTCAATGCAAAAGAAATTACCGTGCAAACAAAACTGGTACATTCATTTCGATACGAATGTAAACAATCAAACATGACTGTTCCCCACCTTCCAACCTGCAAATATACGCAGGAGCAAGCCAAGTTCTTATGTGATGCCGTAGTGTAAACGCAATTTTTTCGATCCTTGGACCTGAAAGACCCAAAGGACCTGACAGGCCATATAGTGTAAATGCAGCATAAGTGTACAGCCTCATCCAAAACAGTATGTGTACATGACATATCAAGGTCTCGACTGAGTTCATTAGCCAGCTTCATTCATCATCTTGTTTCAAAATGATGTCCATTTCAATAAAATTTAAAAAAACAAAAGAGCTCAAAAAATTAGAAATTTTAAAAGTCTTTTCTTTTAAGTATACCCTGAATCCCTGATACAAGGATTCTGTCAAATTTTTTCATCTTTATCTTAAAAAATATCTCGGACATAGCAGTTTGAAATTTTAGGGTGGTTGAAATTTTGACATAACTAGTTTTGTGAGGTAGCAGCATTTGTATATATAGTGTTGACTCTAAGCCGCTTTGATATTGAAATAAAATGTCTTGATTTATAGTATTATTTTTCTTTTTTAGGGTTCCGTACTTAAAAAGTAGAAACGGAACCATTATAAGATCACTCGTGTGTCTGTCTGTCCATCTGTCACAGACATTTTACTCGTAAACTATAGAACATGGAAAGTTCAAATAGGTGTCAAGTAATAAAGACTATTGTTGACCCAGATATTTTCAGATTATTAAACATTTACAAATATTTTTATTAAAAAATGTAGAGGGGCTAACAAAGTTACTTAAAAAAAAATATTTTCTTTGTATATCGTGTGTAAGCTTCTGTAATGCTGAACCCAAAAATACATTTCTTTTAATTTTAGGTATTATATTTTCAGAGATATAGTCGCAAATGTAGTGTAAAAATATGTTCCCCGCCCCCTCCATTTATTTCCGAATCTACTAAAACTAAAATTATGAAAAAATTTGAGGTGGTACACGGTAATATAAACCTTGCAGGAAAATTATAGCAATTACCCTAGGTCACATAGTTTTTGAGAAAAGCGTACTTTACCATTACACACAAATTTCAACTTGCGGGCATTCAGCAAAGTTGTTGAGGAGAACTGAAGGTACCTATCATAGCAGAAGTATAAAAGCATTGTTGATAATAATTTTTTTAAAAAATCATCGGTAATTAGTCAAGTTAGTCAAGAGGTCCCTTAAAGAGACACTTTGGACACATAATGACAGTCGTGGCGTGCTCTATGTACCATCGGCTTTTAAAGTCTAGATAACAACTTTTAATGATACATTTGTGTAATACAATCTCCAGTAGCAGTATAAAAAAAAAAACGTTAAATTGTTAAAAACAGACTAATTTAATTAGATTTAACCACATAAATACTATGGGATTCACCAGTAGTTTGCATTGAGTAGATCTCTCAATACGCTTCCCGTGCCTTTAAAAGTTAATTAAAAACCTATCTGGAAAAACGCGGCACGGACCAAGGCAGCGTTCCTACTTTGCAATCTCCTTTCGAAATTGAACTTTTACAGTATACCCATTCATACTTTTCTAGTATATATACAGCTATACCAAACCCTACGTTGTATAGTTTTTTACAAAGCCTTATTTTTCTTTTAGTAATGATTTTTTTAACAATAGAGTTAATAATTCATAGATTTACTGTACGGAATCCTCTGAGCATGAGTAGTACTCGCACTTGACCATTTATTTTTGAATAAAATAAGTGTAATATTTATATTTTAAATGAAATGAATGCAGTACAAACAAATGATTGTGACAAGAACACTATTTGTCAATTCATCAACTGTGCCTGACTAACAAAAAATACAGTTTTTCTCAAAGAACTATTATTATAGTAATAAAATACAGCCAAGGATCTATAATCTGCAATTTTCTATAATTCACATTGCTTAATGAATGTAAACAAATTTACAAATTCTTGGTCCAAAAATGATTTTTTAAAAGAAATATCTAAAAATTTAAATATAAAAGTAAATATAATCAATTTTTTAATAAAAGAGTTTGAAAAATGCATTTTTTGAGATAGCATATTAAATTAATTATTATATTTAACATTTTTATTTTCATGTTATGCTGAATATTGAATTAAAACAGTGTCCAGAAAAAAGAAAATGGCATATAATCCATAATACTCCATAATCTGCACAACCCTTGGTCCTGCAGATTAAAGAACTTTGCCTGTACATCAGAAGGAAGTGCTAGGGATTTTTAAAAAGTTGTGCTTTAGATATTAATTTAAGCATGTATAATGTTATGGTATTATTTTCGTTGGGGTTTGTGATATTCTTTCATTAGTGCAGGATTTTGGTAAAGACAGTCCTTTCATTACATACAAAAATTTCATTGTTCTGGTGAAAGAAATACCATATAATTATATTTGCTGAGTGAAATGTATCTAAAATGAAAATTTCCCTTCGTCCCTAGCGATTTTGTCTTAACAAAATTTTAGTACATTAGTTTTCTATTAACTTAACAATTAATAATGAACTTTAAAGTAAAATAAATCTGTGAAAACACAACAAACATAATCTGTAAAAAGTTTCAAAACATTTTTCAGAGTTTCAAATGTGCCATCAGATTTATTTTAAAAAACATATCTACAGCACACATTCAATTTGTTCATGTTAATTAATATTAAAAGAATGCTTAATTTTAGAGCAGTGATAAGTGCTATAAAGGGAAAGCTAAAAGGCCGACATTTTATGACTTGTCAATATTGTTAATGAATATTAATGTATGCTCAATTTTTTGAATTATATCATTTATTTTAAGCATTGATTTTACATTAGTATTTAATTAGTTTTGTAATTTGATAAATTCTAATACAGAAAAATAAAGAAATTTAAATATAATAATGAGAAAAACAATTTTTGTAGAAACGAAGAAATTGCAAAGGAAGCAAAATTTACGAATAAGTTGTGATAATTTCTAAAATAATCCTTTCATACTTTTATTAATAATAATTTAAAAAAAATGCATCCTGGTTTGACATTACAGCCTAGTATATTAAAATACGGTTATATATATAGATATATATATATAAAATACATATATACAATAGGCGTTACGATTGAGATATTTAATAAATACGGAAGTTTCCGTTCGCAATATGTCAATCGATCGTTATATTTTTTGTAACTACAAATTTTCATTTACTTCATAATAAATAATCTTGAGTGAAAAATCATTTTTTTATTATATGATTATAGCTGCTAATGGAACCTTTTTATCCACCGTATATTCAATAAATATTTAGGTGATAACTTGTAACACTGATTTTATTAATATTCTTAAATATATTATCTTATATAATGTTTTTTATAAGCTATTATTCTGGTTAATAAATAATAATAGCTTTTTGTTTACAATTTTAGTATGTCAACAAATGTATACGAGGTTGCCAGAAAATCGCCAAGAAAATCACCAAATCTCCCGCTCCATTAGCGGTGATGACGTCAAAAACATGGAAAAATATGGACATCACGTGACTCGTTGCCATCTAACGAATTGGTCTATACAGTTTTCCCTTTTCTACGCCCCTATGACATCAAAGTGACGTCACGAAGAGGGGCGTTCCGCCAAATTTTCGTACTCGGACGAAGCCGGAATTCGACTGCAGTAGTCCAAAGTCTCGGAAATTCTCAATCGTTTCAGGCATACGTACGGATATCGGCCGTAAAAGCCAGGGGCCAAAAATTCAAAAAAGTAATTTTTTAAGAAAAAACCCCTCTTAACCCTCCGTCTACCAGACGGGTCCATTGGACCCGACAGGTACATACAAAATATTCATTCAAACCAGAAATTTCTTTAAAATAAACTAAGTATATAAACCGAACAAAAATAAGGTAAATAAATAAGTTAAATAGTTTTAAATAAAAATTCTGGTGTAGAACGTTTTATTAAAACTTGAATAAAATTCCCGGTAGATCTAGGGTTAAGTTAGTATTTACTTAAAATATAATATACATTTGATTTTTTTTTTCTAAATGTTTCCTGCTTATAATAAAACGTGTTATGTACCCTTATAAACAAACACTTCATACACTTGCAGCAGTAAGGAATTTAATTTTTAATGAAAACTAACCGTTGAACGTTGAACTTCTCGTTTATTTCGCGGCAGTATAATAGTAACGAAACGACAATCAGAAGTTTTCAATTCTGTCATTAAATAAACTCGTAGAGTGATGAAATATTTCAATTATTCATAAAAGTAATCGGATTATGTATTGCTTTTAATATTTAATTTTATTTATTTTCTGTTTACTTTTTATAATTTATAAGGCCGTGGAAAATATGAATGTTTTTACAAGAAAATATTTGTTGTAAATATTTATCCTATATATTAAATATTCAATTAAAACAAATTGTTGAACACATTAAATTCTACAATTAAATATGTGTATATGTATCCACTGTTTCAGAAATGAATCTCTTTTAGCATAGGCGTAACCAGCCTTTTGAACGGGGGGGTGCCCAGACTTTTTAACCTGAACATGTTGGATACAAACAAATCTTATATAGTAAAACCTGCTAAAACGAATCCCATAAAACCGATCTAAATTCCGTTTTAGACAGTTTTCCATCTTAGAAGGTATAATTGTGTGGTATTTCTTTTAAAAAGGGCTCAAATGCGATTTTTTTTTGCGTGAGGAGGGTTGAGAAGGGGTTCAAAACATTAAAACTAAATCTAATGGTAAAAAATAAGATATGTAAATGTCCTTGCAGCAGTGATATAAGACAGTGACTAAGTGTGGTCACAACTGTAGAACCTTTTGGCACACAACCATTACAAACATATAATTGTTTGTATCCAACATGTTCAGGTTAAAAAGTCTGGGTACCCCCCCCCCCCCCGTTCAAAAGGCTGGTTACGCCTATGATATTAAATGCAAAAGTTCATATATGATTGTTCTTATAAAGATTAAAAAAGGCCTTTAATCATGCTGGAAACTTCTATAGGCACAAGGGAACACTGCATGAGATCTAAAATTATCTCAGTCAAAGTCTTGAAGATGAAATTTTGCCGGATGATAAATCTCAGATAATACATGCGGTACATCAGTACATGCGCACGAAATTTTTTCAGAATGTGACTCTATGACTTCTTAGGGATCACTGGAGGGACCGAAGAAATTTTGGAGGAAAGTCTATATAAATAATTATTACAATATTATAAATAATTATAATATTCATTAATAGCGTAATTTCCTGCCTATAATCCACGGCTCAAACAATCATGCTTCGACCCAGAAATTTTGTTTCATTATTTAAGTTAAATATTTATCGCGATTTAATAAGTTACGTTTTATGAAACAAGATTTCTGGGTCTGAACCTAATTGTTTGATTCGCAGATTATAGTCCGCAAATTACGGTAATTCCGGTTTTTTACCCCAGAGTGTGTCGAATATATTAGGTAAAGCAGGTCATGATAATATACACTAAATTTTATCATGATGATAAAAATTATACTATCATGATGCGACTGTAATAATAAAGATAGGCGCTTCTCTGTGTGTGTACGCGCACGCGCGCTGAGCTCTGAAAAAACAATGCAGCCTGCACCCGTAAGATTTGACAGGACCTGTGTCCTGAACTCATGCATATGGAAGACAATTTTTGGAATTTTTCAATTAATTTTTTATGCAAATTTTTCGCATTTTGCGGCAATTTTTTCAAATAAGTAAAAAAGAATCCGAATTCAATATTTTACCCAGTGAACTTTGTCTTCTTTTCAATAAAGTGTTTTCGAGATTCTTACAGCGATTTTTCAGTTTTTAACAATTTTTTAATGTTATCTTTAGAGGGTTTTTTTTTTTTTTGCATTTCGCGGTGTTTTTTTTTTTTTTTTTTTTTTTGTTGCTTGTTTGTTTTTTTTTGACATTCCTAAAACGAATCCGTTTTAAATCTTTTACCCAATTAGTTAATTTCGTTCCATGTGGTTTTATAATCTTTTCCGAATTTTTGATGCACTTTCTTTCGTGCTTTGAGGTGATTTTTTGAAACAAGAAAAAAAAAAAAAATTTTTTAGGAATTTTTGCAATTGCCGTGATTAAATTCGAATTGGAATAATGTCAAATCAGCTCTTATAAGAAAGCTGAAAATTTAATTTTGCTCGAAATAAAAAACGAAATAATTCAAGATTCGTTTGTTTCGAGACAGAAAAGATCGTAGCTTGCTCGAGAGTTGCCGAAAGCAGTAACCCCCACCTCCCTTCAATCCTAGATTTGTTTAAATCTATGTTCGTTTAAAAAAAACAACCACTTCTCTAGTAACGAAGTTTTCTTTCAGGGACAGGGTTTGAAATAACGCGCGATTTGTGCACAGAAAGGAAAGTCTCTCATAATAAAAAATGCTGTGCAGTATTTCCCCGTTCAAATTCTTTCACAGACCTGTTATTATAAGTATTTTTTTAAAAAAAATGGGTCTGTGATTTTTATTTCTTTTATGGAATTTCTCAAAATCAATTCGTGAATCAGTCCCGGAAAAAATTGAGAATTTCTTCAAACGATCGTGGAAAAATATCGGGAATTTCGATAAAAGAGTGCAGAAAGTAATCGCCATTTTCGTTTAAAGATTGCGCAAAAAAATTACGAATTTTGATAAAGGATTGACGAAATTTTTTTTCAAATTTCGTCAAAATGTTGCGGAAAAGAGTAGAGAATTTTGTTAATTGGTACGGAAAGATATCGAGAATTTTTCTGAACGGTCGCGCAATACTATCCCGAATTTCGACAAATGATCTCCCTGTAAAAATATCAGTTTCGTCAATCGGTCGCAACAGAGAATAAATTTCGTGAAATGATCGCGATAAAAACGGGAATTTCGTCAGCGGATCGCAGACAGATAGCGCGAATTTCGTCAAAAGATTACGGAAAGAAAAAGCGAATTTCATCAAAAGATCGTGGAAAGAAACGCGAATTTCATCGAATGATCGCGTGCTAAAGAAATGCCAATTTCGTCAACATATTGCGGTAAAAAATGCGAATTTCGTCAAAGGATAGCGGTTAAAAACACGAATTTTGTCAAAGGTAAGTGGTGAAAAGTGCGGATTTCGACAAAAAAACGGGTAGAAAGACGTGAATTTCGTCACACGATTTTGGGGGAAAATTGTAAATATCATGAAATGATCACAGAATAAAATCGCGAATTTGTCAAAATTTACTGCACTGGGCTAAAAGGTTGAAACAGGGTTCCTTTTCCTACTTTCAAAAGAATGCCGCGAAACGAGAAAAACTCTAAAAATCATATACAAATTTTCAGAGGAGGAAAAAAATTACTATATTGACTTGAAAGACTGCAATCATATTCCTTTCAAGAATGTCAAAAAATGGCCACGAAACACTAAATTCAACCAACCTACAGATTAATTTGAATTTTCTGTGCTATTATTTTTCATTTCCAAAGGAGGCAGGGTATGTGCCCCCCCCCCCCCTTTTACCTCGGCTAATCGAAATTTGGAATTATCGTTTCACATTTGCATCCCCTTTCAATTTTTTTTTTTTTTGTTTTTGTTTCTTCCTTGACTTTAAACTACCAAAACAAAGAGGCAAATAGTTTCTATCCTTGTGAAGAACTTGCGTTAATTTCTCATGAAATTGCAGAAACTTGCAATAGAAAGAACGGCGTTAAAAACATCTCCCACAGACAAAGAACGTCAAAGTGGTATTATAAAGCCACCTTTTTGAATTACTATGACTAATACAGATTCTTGCAAATATTCTAGTTTTAAAAAAGATAAACAACACAATTTTCTTTTTTAAAAAAAAGAAAGAAAAAAAAGAAGAATGTGGGTTTCTTTTTATCACATTTCAAAACTTAGCCGTTTAGTTTTCTGAACTAAACTAATTGAACTCTGCTTTCGCTTCTTCCTTTTTCTTTTGTAGATTTCGATTTTTTAAATAATTGTGCTCGAGTCTGCGGAAACGGGGGGGTGCCCGGGCACCCAGGGCACCCCCCCTGGTTACGCCCATGTTTAGAATATTAGTTGTATTCTTCACGCCATTACAAATTATAAGAAGTAAACAGAAAAAAAAAAAAAAAAAGATAATGAGATTACTTTTCTCAAAAATTTAAATATTTCATCACTCTATGAATTTTTTTAATGACAGGATGCATTCTTCACGCTATTACAAATTATAAGAAATAAACAGAAAAAAATAATAAAAAAAAAATAATGAGATTTACTTTTCTCAAAAATTTAAATATTTCATCACTCTATGAATTTTTTTAATGACAGGATGCATTCTTCACGCCATTACAAATTATAAGAAGTAAACAGGAAAAAAAAAAAAAAAAAAAAAGAACATAATGAGATTACTTTTCTCAAAAATTTAAATATTTCATCACTCTATGAATTTTTTTAATGACAGGATTGAAAACTTATTTTCGTTACTGTTATACTGCCGCGAAATGAACAAAAATTTAAGGCGATGAAAGCAGAACCAAAAGCTAATAGTAGGACGCCCCACCCACTACCGAACAATTTAGTTTACATCACGGCCTCTAGAGGTTCTACTTCGCGGCATCATTCAACATGGGATCGTCTTCGCTTTAAATTTAAATATTTCATCACTCTATGAATTTTTTAAATGACAGGATTGAAAACTTCTGATTTTCGTTACTGTTATACTGCCGCGAAATGAACAAAAATTTAAGGCGATGAAAGCAGAACCAAAAGCTAATAGTAGGACGCCCCACCCACTACCGAACAATTTAGTTTACATCACGGCCTCTAGAGGCTCTACTTCGCGGCATCATTCAACGTGGGATCGTCTTCGCTTTACTATACTATACTAAGGGGTCTTCCACAAATGATGTCACGCTTGAAGGGGGGAGGGGCGTTCATGAAAATGTGACAGTTTGTGACAAGGGGGTGTAAGAAGAAATGTGACATCACACATTTGGGTTAAAATAAAAGCATTAAAATCTGCAGATTAAATTTTGAAATTAAAGTATTTTCTGTTTATAAAGTAGATTTAAAGCCAAATATATTAAATTCCATTTCAAATTCCAAAATACGACTTTTTCAACTACTCTTTCGTATTAATATTTTATTACTATTGTATATTAATTATGTTTTTGTTATAAACCTTAATCTTATTTCATACAAAATAAGTACATGAATCATTTTTATTGTTATGCTCACAAATGTCGTTAAAACACATAGTTAAGTTTAAAAATAAAGTTTGAAATATGATCTATAACGTAGTGCTTCGTTTCTGAACTGTATGTACAAGTATATGTTTATGTAATATAGCATGACATGTGAGAATGGGGGGGAGGGGTGTCAAAAATATTAAAAAAAAAGTGTGACATCATTTATGGACCTTCCCTAAGCGCTTTGCCCTACTGAATAACTGAATGCACAAAGCACAAGTGTTCATTTTGTTAAAACTACAGCAGTAGATCTGCTGCATTTCAGGAACTGTTTACTGTCATTTATCATATTTACGATTCATGTTTTTACTATAAATAAAAATTTGTTTTAAAATAATTATGGTGTGAGTTTTACTTTTTATTAGTCAGTGTTTGTAATGGATTCTTGTCTTTTTAGCTTTCCTTCCTATTGTTATTTTGCTTCTCGCGCAAGAGATTGTCATCATTAACTATAATATTTCATTATGCCTTTATCTTGGTAAAAATTAGGCTTTTGTGAGGAAAAGAATTTTTCTACCATATTTGGTGCAATTCTATATTTACATTAGAGAATTTACCATTCAATAAACAGCTTCAGAAACAAAAAAACTAAATAGCTTTACAAGTTTATGGTCATGCATTTGCAGAATAATTTTTTAAAATTATTAATCAAACTCTCCTTTCCTATTTTGATGTTCAGAGGCATATATTGTAGATTTTCGATATTGTAATGGATTGAGCTAGTAGAGATTTAGCCCTTAGGTAGGCCACCTAGTTGAACCTGCCTTTATTATAATACCAATTTTAAAAGCATGATTTTCTTTTCTTTTCTTTTCTTTCTTTTTTTTTTTTTTTTTAGCGAAAACAATGTATTTCCTTCACATTAAAAAAAAAAAAAAAAAAAAAAAAAAGCTACTGAGAATTGGCATTGTATAATTTTTTTAAAATTAAAAACCAATATTAAACCTAAAACTAAGCCAAGAATAAATTCTTGCATAAATATATATATATATATATATTCGCGAAGTCGACATTTTAACTTATTTGGAGTAACGAAGTAAAAAACAAAGGAATCACATTTAAATCACTTAAAATTTATATATAAAAGGAATATCTTTTTTATTACATAGCATATAACATTGTTTACAAATTGATTTTTATTCTATTAAAAAATATTTCAATTATTATTTTTTATTAATTATTGAATTTGGTTAAAAATACCATGAAGCTTTTCGTATGAGGAAGTGTCAGCAATGTCTTATTACATATTAGGCAAGCTTGGAAGATATTTTTCGTAAAAAAAATATTGGCATTATTTAATTTTGTGGGAAAATGTTATCATTTTGAAAGAAACTACGAATTTAAATCCTGAAAATGAAATATTTTTCCATAAGTGCATCCAATTAACTTAAATTTACATGCCTTAAAATTAACAATCTTTCTTATATTATTTTTTCTTGTATTATTTTTCCTTGTATTATTTTTTTCGAAAGGCGAAATACTTTTACAAATGAAAATGGCATCGTTTATAAAGGGATTAAACTGTAAAAAACGCATTTCTATTTACAGAAAAAATAGAATTAATCGTAAAATTTCAGTTTTGGCTATTTACCCATGCTATCTTCTACAGTTATATATATATATGTAGGAAAGCTTTTCCTTTAATGGACTTTACCCACGAATGGCAACAGCCACGCCTATGCGGTAGATACCCTCCGAAAAGATCTGTTTATTGGACGTAGGGGAAGCAATGTTAAAATGTTCTTCACGCCTATTGGTGTTTATCTTCTGTTTACCCGCAGCTGACGTCACATGGGTAAAGTCCATAGCTTTCCCTGCGTGCGTACTGCTTACAGCGCCACCAACCGCTCACGTAGCTGCTGATCACAGCGCCTTCCTCTGTTTGATTTTCTTTCCCCATGAACTAGTCAGCGCATGCGTATTAGAAAGAGACTTGTGATCGAGAGACGCTCATTGTGAGCGGGAAAGAAACGAGAACTGAACTGAGGTCAGTCTGTCGAACGCAGAGAACGATGATGTGTGTTTGTTTTAAGACGGCGACAAACAACGTAAAGATTCTAATGATGTTTATAATTCGCGCATATAATTACTGTAAATATTTTATGTAAATAGTTTCAATATAATCTACTTTAAATTTTAATGGTGTTCGGCTCAAGTTTATGATGGTGTTTCTGTTTAATGTGTTTTACAAGCCCGAGTTCCCACATTTGGTGTCGAGAACTGTGATGCGAAAGTTACGCCCACAAAGCTAATTCTTAAGCTTTCAAAGTAATCAAAGCTTCCAAGTGTCGTATGAAGGCGCTATTTAAGTGTGAAAAATTAATAAATAGAATTATGTTGGCTGGCTGATCGCAATACAGTAAATATTCTGAAGCTGGATTACCTATTCATGAAGTGAGTTGATTATTTTGTTGTTATTCAATATGTCAAAATTAGTTGATTTCAAGGAATTAGAACTTTCGTTGAAAGCTGAAAAATCATTAAGTATTAAAAACTTATATAAATTAATTTTTGGAGAAGTCGGTGATAGGAATAATAGACGTAGAATTCGTAATTTCACTGGCTTTGCTTTTGAAACTGATTCTGATGAATTTAAAACAAAATTGCAAAATATTAAAGATAATTTTTATTTAAACGACTTGATAACTATTTGCAATGTTTTGTGTATAAATAATTCTGGAACTTTCGATGAAATTGCTGTCAGAATAATTTCTTCGTTATGTGATTTTAATGTATTGAAATCTAATTTAATTCCTGATGAAGGTGCTCTTAGCGATGATGAGAGCGAAGACGAATCGAACAAAATTAATGACATTTTGAGTGTTTCTGAAAATAATTTGAGAAATGATTCTGGTAGTTCTAGTTGTGAAAATAATGAAAATCAGAAAATTCTAATTCCTGATTATGTTTTTAAACCATCCATTTCCATTAACGATATTGAAAATATGGTTTCGGAATTTGATGGTAGTCAATTTCAAAATGTTGAAAAATGGCTTGCCGATTTTGAAAATACTGTTTCTTTATTTAATGTTAGTGATCTGCACAAACTGATTATGGCTAAACGCCGTATGACAGGCAAAGCTAAATTGTTTATGGAAAGTGAAACAAAAATAAATTCGTGGTCTAAACTGAAAGCGTTACTTATTTCTGAATTTGGTAAAAGGTGCAATTCAGCAGAATTACATGAATTGCTATCTAAAAGGAAAATTAAACAAAACGAATCGTTGGATGAATATTTTTTGAGTATGAAACAGTTATGTTCAAAAGGCAACATAGAAGATTCTGCACTCATTCAGTATGTAATTAATGGAATTAATGATCCTGTTTTTAAAAAATCCTTTTTGTATGGTTGCCCAAATGTTGTTGAATTTAAAGAGAAGCTTAAAATTTATGATAAATTGCGTGTCGATTATGATAGTAAACCTGATGTTGATGTTAGGCCTAAGATGAAACCAGAAGTTGAATTTAAAAATAAATCTAGACCCAATAAACCTGAGATACGTTGCTATAATTGTGGCGATAGATTCCATAAAAGTAATCAGTGTAGAAATAAAGATAAAGGTCCTTTCTGCTTTTCTTGTAATTTATATGGCCACAAATCATTCGAATGTGGTAAAACCAAAGATTCAAAGTTGCCTAATGATTCTTAAGTAAATGTTCTAACCTGTTCTCAGAATTTAATTTTTAAAGATGTAAAGTTGCATTCATTAAATTTAATTTCATTAATCGATACAGGAAGCGAAAGATCTATTCTAAAGAAAAGTAATTTTGATAAAATTAAAAGTTATGTGAACTTAGAACCAACAGATATGCTTTTAAGTGGATTAGGTAAAAAGTCATTCAGACCAATCGGTTACTTTGAGGCCGAAATCGAAATTGATGATTCTAAATTTCAAACGTCTATTTTTGTGATTGATGACAAATCTATTGAATTTGATTTAATAATTGGTACTGATATAATACAACAAGGCTCCTTAATTGTTTCTGGTCATGATGTTAAGTTAAATAAGAGTCAGAATAATTCCTTAGTCAACGTTATTAATTCAAGTAAAGTAACTGTAAATCCTAAATTTAACCCTTATTCTTCCACCTTGCACAGTAGCAACCCACAAATTCTAAACCAAAACAAATATTTGCCTGTTCTTCAGTTGTCCTATTCTAGTTCAGAAATTAAAGAATTACGTTTAGAAAAGGAAAATTTAACTGCCCAAGTTAACGAAGTTGAAAGAAAATATAAAATGTTACAATTAGATGTAATCGATTTAAAAGAAGCATTTTTGTCAGAAAAAACTAAGTCGAAAATTACAATAAAATCGTTAGAAGATAAATTAGAACAAGAAGTAACAGAAAGACAAACCGTTAGTAAATTGTATAGAAAATTAGAGAGACATTTTCAAGATATAAAATCCCAATTAGATGAAGAAAGTAAACGTTCAGAACAATACCGATTACGATTAATAAAAATAAATGACTATTCAAAACATCTTGAAAAACAGTTAGAAGAATCAGAAGATGAGTGTTCTAGAATAAAAATGTCCAAAAGAAGAATCCAGATAAAATTTAATGATTCCCAGGAAGATTTCGAAAATTTACGACAAGAGATGACTAAGTTAAAAAACCAAATTAAGATGACTAACAGTGCTAAAACCCTTAAAAATGATTCAGATTCCACTAAGTTAGAAAATAAAGAAAATATGATGTATTCTTCCAGAAATGACAATAACCAGAAATTTGATGTAATAAAGGAAGAAAATTTTAGAAAAGAAAATATTAAGAAAATGTCTCACGCGAAGTTGAAGGGTAATGCTTCTAAGAAAATTAAGAATATTCCTAATTCGTCAGATGAATTTGAAGATGAAATTGAAATTAATAATTACGAAGTTAAGAAACCTAAGCAGAAGTTTACTAAAAAGAAACTTGATTATAGAAGATCCTTTTTCGAAGAAAATACAAGTAAATTTGACTTAAATTCCAAAGATGACACTAATGATTCCGAAGATGACACTTTCACCGATTATGGCACTACCTCGACTACGACACATCACCGGACTGACTTTAAACGGTTTTGACAAAATTAATCCTGAAGGAACGAAAAAAAAAGACGTAAGGTAAAAGAAGACGAACAGACGTAAGGTAAAAGAAGACGATAAGACGTAAGAAGAAAGAACGACAAAGAGACGTAAAAAAAAGATTAAGAAGAAGTTTTCAAGAAATAATATAAATTTTGATGAAGAATTTTAATAATGATGACTTTTTTCCAGAATAGAACTTCGGATGCTGCTGTTTTTTCTTTGTCTTTTCAGGTGCTCCTGCTGCTCCTTCCTATGGTCCACTCTGTCGATCGAGGTCGATCAAGCTGTTAGGATCGCCGATTTGTAGGAAAGCTTTTCCTGCGTGCGTACTGCTTACAGCGCCACCAACCGCTCACGTAGCTGCTGATCAAAGCGCCTTCCTCTGTTTGATTTTCTTTCCCCATGAACTAGTCAGCGCATGCGTATTAGAAAGACACTTGTGATCGAGAGACGCTCATTGTGAGCGGGAAAGAAACGAGAACTGAACTGAGGTCAGTCTGTCGAACGCAGAGAACGATGATGTGTGTTTGTTTTAAGACGGCGACAAACAGCGTAAAGATTGTAATGATGTTTATAATTCGCGCATATAATTACTGTAAATATTTTATGTAAATAGTTTCAATATAATCTACCTTAAATTTTAATGGTGTTCGGCTCAAGTTTATGATGGTGTTTCTGTTTAATGTGTTTTACAAGCCCGAGTTCCCCCCCCCCCAAATATATATATATATATATATATATATATATATTTGGCAGAGTTATTTTTAACTACAACAGTTACTCTAGGAATTTACAGAGTTGTATTGAGAACAGTATTTGTCATTGTAATAAAGTTGAATATAATAAATACGTTAATTCAAATTACGGACATATTCTTACCGGGGATCTTACTATAGTGGCAGACACAAATCTCAGAAATTACATGAGGTATGGTACAAAATACAGATTGAGGAGAGTTGTGAGTAGAGGGTTAGCTATAAAACGTTTGTCAAATAATATAGATATCTTCATTCAAAAATTAATATATAAATATGGTTTACCAAAAAGCGTTTTTGAGGAATGGAGGCACTATATTTTAAAAGAATTTCAAGGCTTTTACCAAAAAGATTTTGAGGGTGTCTCGGGAGAATCTTACAAAGATTTGATTAAATCAGTAAAAAATCTACAGAATGATTTTATCATTACATATGTGGACAAAGCTAACACCAACTATGCTATAATATGTACAAAATTATACGGAGATATTCTAAGGGAAACCTACAATAATGAGGGAAATTATCAACTACTAAAAACTACTAAACAAGTTATTGTAAACAGAGTGAAGGCGTTTTATAAAAAAATAAAATCAAAGCAAAATAGTGTGGAATTTCCTTATCTTGTAATGATTCCAAAATTCCATAAAAACCCAATTACTTTTAGAACTGTAACTTGTGGGTTTGGTTCTTACCTGGAATGTGTAAATAAAAAATTGCTGAATATATTACAAAAGATTTTCGATCAGGTTATAAATGAATATTCTTCGATAGTAATAAAAAATAGCTATGAACTTATAAAAAGTTTAAAAAAGCTGAAAAAAATTACAGGATTATATACATACGATTTCGAGGATTTGTATAATAGCATAAATTTAGATGATTTGAAGTACAGAGTTATGGATTTTTTCAAGAAATCTAAAGAGAAAGATATCAGTATTGAAATATTCACCGATTTATTTCAATTTGTTGTTTACGAAAATTATCTGTATGAAGGGAAACAAATATATAAACAAGTGAGAGGTATTCCAATGGGGGGGAGTTGTAGCTCCATCCTTGCAGATATTTATCTGTTTACATATGAAGCCGGTTTATTGTTGGAAAAAGAATTAAAGATATACAGATATATAGATGATGTTTTGGTGGTTGAGCTGAATAACAATAAAGAAATTTATCAATTTAAATGTTATCCAGACACTTTGAATTTAAAGAGTGCTTCGGATGATCGGGGCAGTGTCAACTACTTGGATGTTAATTTGGAGATTATAAACGGAATTTTAGTATATAGTATTTATGATAAAAGAAATTATTTTGATTTTGATACAATAAAAATATTAAACTTGAATAGTAACGTGCATGTTTCAATTTTTAGAAATATATATTTAAATGGTTTAAATCGTATTGCAAATTTGTGTTCAAATGTTGATAAATTGGTTGGTGAAATTTATAACCTTTACATAAACGCCAGTAAACAAAATTACCCAATACATTTTCTGAATGATTTAACTTTCAATTTTATCAAGAAAAAAAGCTATCGAAATAAAATATTGGAATTGTTCGATGATGGTGATTTATCGATACGTGATTCCTATCGAAAATAGCTTTGCGGTGAGGATATTCACAGTCTTCATTTGACGGCTTTCGGGTTAGTTTGTGGTTTTCATTTCTTTCAATTTCTATTTGTTTGGTCTCGGCAAGTGAGGGGGAATGTTGTGCACGTAAAACATGTTTAACCCCGCAGTACAAGTCATAAGCCTTGACCACTTGTCTTCATGTTTAGTTTTTTCTTAGTTACTCTTGGTTTTGTTAATTATTGTTTTAGTTACAGTTTGTTAGATGTTTTTTCGTGTAATAAATTATGTGAATTTGGATTTTTCAATATATATATATATAAATATAAATATAAATAATCTAAAATAAATATATATAAATAATATCATATATAAATAAATAATAATATAATATAAATATAATATAAATAAATATAATATAATAAATATAAATATAATATAATAAATATATAATATAATATAAATTAATATAAATATAAATAAATATAAATATATATAAATATAATCTAAAATAAATATATATAAATAAATATAATACTTTAAATTGAACACATATTGCTAAAAATTTGTTTCATGATTATGTTTGGACGCCTTTTTAAAGTCAGAATTATACATAAATTGACTATTTAGGAAAATGAAACCTTCTTAGTTGGGGCTTCCGTAATTAGCATCTTGAAAAAACATGCTAGGACATATTTTCGAGTATTTCTTAGTTTCGGGAAAAAACGGTATTACGTATAATAATATTAAAAAAGTATGTTGCTTATTATTATTATTTTTATATACATCTGCACTCCATCCATCGGCAACATGATTTGCATTCTTAGAAAATATATATATATATATATATATATATATATATATATATATTCAGTGCAAAACAATTGTTAATATAAATAGGGCGGAGCTTTTTCTCATGTTCTTGTTAACAACCCACATAAAATGTATTACAGTACTTCTCGAAATTCTAACAAGATAGTGGCATTTTTGTTAACAAATAAGAAAGGAGCAAACAGTAAAATACACAAAGGGAAAATTAGGGTTAATTTTATTCTGAGGCCATGGATGAAATGTTAAAGGCGACTTTCTTGATTTAAGTAATACGGTTGTAATCAAAGCTGGATATATTATGTACTCGACTTTGGTTCCCATCTTCTGTAAAAAGCGTGCACAATAAGATACATAAAGCCAGAATTAGGGCACATTCATTTTGAGGCTATGAAGGATATATTGAAGACTTTTTTCTTGATTTGAGAAATGTTGCTCTCATGAAAGATGGATATGTTATGAATTCGGCCTTTGTTTAATTCTCCTATAAAAAGCGTGCACAAAGTATTACACAAGCTTGGCTCAAATGTAGCTTATCTGGTGTACGAAGTCTCTCTTTTATAATGTATATGTACTAGCTGTGGTGCCTGCTACACTTCAGTATCAATGAACCGAAAATCACATGTATTTTAACTGAAAACTGAAGATGATTTTAAGGGGCTACATAGTTGTCGTTAAAGCTGGTATCAGATTCACCAACTTTTCAGCCGATTTTAACACAACTTTTTCCCGTTCAAAGGGAGAAAAAGGTTACAATTGTCGTTGCTAAAGTTGGAGGAAAACCAGTAGGGAGGTAGGGGAGGTATGATACACTTTTTTTTTTACTAATTTTTTACTACCCTTAGAAACCTATTTTTAAACAGATTTTTCGTGTTGTCTTATAAAGTGAACTTTTATTCATTTATTAAAAATATTCTGAATTTTAAAAATGATCATTCAAAAAATATATCCCAATTATTGTGAATGGTTACTACTGTATCAAATCTCCCCATTGCTGGGGAGGATTGATACACTAGCAAGGGAGGTTTGCTACATTGTTATGCAAATCGAAAAAAAAAATGCAGACAATTCAATTTATGTGTCATACAATTTTTTATGATAAATCTTGAAATATTTAAGTAAAATTTAAAAAGAAATGACATTGACATATTTTTGTTTCAGAAATGTTTTTTACAAAAATATTTAAACATTTGCTACTATTTAAACATTTCTATTAACACACTTTTTAGAAAATAAGTAATGAAAAAAAAAACCCCTAGAGATCTTGCTGCAAGGAAAAATGAAGTGAACATTGCTGATTTGCAAACAATTTAACATAAATTTAGCTTAAATTTAGGTTAAAGATTTCTTTAACCCTTTCAGGACAAAGCATTTTCAACGCTAAAGTGTTGAATAAATGGATGGCATCGGAATTTGCCGACAAATTCAATTGGAAATATGAAAAGGGCTATATTTCACTTTCATATTATATGGAAAATATTTTACCAAAATGCTGGTGCAAATGTGGCGTTTGGGAATTAAAATTAAGTGGTTTCATAAGCATATCACCACCCCTGAAATGGTTAAAAGGAAAACTAATAACTCTATCATTTTGGTAAGTAAAATCGGATGGCTTTAATGTTTTTTTTTTTTTTTAATTTGCCCTTCGACAATTATAGAAACATCTTCCCTTTCAGGCCATTTAAACTTTTTTCCTTCTACATGACGAGCAAAGCGAACTAAACATCTATCATCGCACTGCTTTTCTATGTAACCTACTTAATAATGTCTATGAATAGTGTTTTTGTTCTTCCTTACCAATTTCAGTAGCTCTTGCTGTAAAACAATAAGGAATATTAGAGTCCTATATTAGTTTACAACTTAAAAAAACTATTACATTTCAAATATACAAATGCATCATTTCTCACCAGCACTAATGTATCATTTCTCCCTATCATGCCTTATTGGATTTTCAATCACTTTATATAAATGCAGTTGCAAAATGCCAATCTGCTTTCTGGTAAAACTCACCCTAACAGTGTGCTTTACAAATAAAAAAAATACAAGATATAATATTCACAATAATAAGAGTTATGAAAGAAAATCAGTATTTAAAAAAAATACATTGACATTCCAAAAGTCTTCAAAGTTAAAAGAAAAAAAAAACGTTGTCAGTTCTTCACTGCTAAGTCCAGCTAATGATGGTCTCTGCTAATAAAAGAATACTTTACATCTGTTACATTGGCTGTTAATGCCATTCGTTGAGAAAAATTGTCAATGTATCAACCCTCCCTATGTATCAAACCTCCCCTACCTCCCCTACTATTAGTACCAGCCGTTAATATTTTTCGACTATTCGTATCAATCGCTTATCTCTGATTGGCTGAAACGTTGAAAGTTGGGGGAAAAGTAGCTGCTAGGGCAGACTTTTTTAGAGTTGTGGATAAAATGCTGGGGATATTGCTGTTTGCTATCACACTGGGTGTTGAGACAATATTTCCCAAAAAATTGGAGAAAATCAAGAGTTGGCTCAAAAATTGCTCGAAAAGTTGGTGAATCTGATAGCATCTTAACTCAATGGTATGAGTAATAGTAGAGGACATCCTGAATTAAAAAGTTGGAGAACGTATGTCAGTAGTGCGAAACACTATGATAACTAAATAAGATAAAAACACGTTTTATTTATAAAAAGGGTCTCTGTTTTCAAGGATTCTAGTTTGATTTTTATTCTTTCATCAGTAGGTGTTTATAATAATTTGTTGTACTTTTCTCATTTTTACTAATAGACAGAGCTGCCTAGTCTCCGGCTTTTTGGCTACCATTCTTTTAATACAGAAAATGTTCTTTTATTTAACTGGAACATTTGGACGTTTTAAAAGAACAACATTTTCTCTAAGTTAATGGTGGTGCACAAAAAGCCGGAGAGTTGGCAACTCTGCTAGTAGAGGACACGATCGTCTGGGGAGAGAACAACTTCTAATAGTAGAATTTTGAAAAAAATTCGCTTTCCGTTTCAACAGAGGAGAAAGGGAGAAAATAGTACTGCGTTCTTCCCTCAACCTTGTGTAGCTTTCCCTTTTCGATTGTATTTATCATTCGATTATGGGAAAATTAAAATAATGTAGAATGTTGAATTTTATAATTTGTTTCTTAGAAAACATTGAATTTTTTAAAAAATATAAATTATATATTTTCAAAAGGGAAAAAAAAAAAAAAAAAAAAAAAAGAAGGAAGTTTATAATACCGCCTGTTATTTCTTTAAAAATCTTTTGTTATATAAATCTGTAAAAAAAAGTTATAATTATAATAAAGGCTTATAAAAAATTCTATATTTTCTTTTCTCTTCGTATTTTAATATTATAATATTTTGCTATATATATATATACATATAAAAATATTAACATATTTAAAATAAAAAAATAAGTATATTATATTTATGTAAAATACAGTTATTTGACAATAAATATTATATATAACTATATTCGACATTTATCTGTGTCCACGGAATACTATTTTTTTTTTCCTTAGAAATTTCATTTTTTGATTAAGTTTTATATATTAATGATTTATCTTTCTGTGTTAGATTCTGTGAGATGTATCTTTCTCTGTTATACTTTGTTAAAATAGGCCAATTGTCGTAAATGTTTAATATTTTGTTAAGATTAGCACCAGCATTAAAATAATCATCGTATTTTACTTTTTCTTTTTGTAAGCTTATGTCAAAATTTCCAGTTAAGGGAATTCGATTTGAATATTTTATAATACATTTTTAATATATTATTAAACGGTTTTCTGAAGGAGATATGTGATAATATATTTTTTAACGATTATGTTTGCAGATTAAGGAGGAAGAAGGGGGGGGGGGGGAATCGGGTTATATTTTTAATTTCCAAAAAATAAACGAAAATAAACGTTTAACGTATAAATAAAACGTTAAATTTTAATAATATTTAAATATTATTAAAATTAAATATTTAAATTATAAATAATTAAATATTTAAATAAAACGTTTCCCGTTTGATTTACTGCATACACATTAAATGAAAATTTCTTTCCAGATTTGCAATCTTTAGAGTTTTTATTATTTTATATTTTTAATGTATCAGTATCATTAAATAGTCTTTACTAGTATTCATTCCATAAAAATAACGCCAGGTTTTCCCTTAATATAAATTGATTATTGATGAATATTTGCTTACTATATATAAAAAAAAGCAAAAAGTCATTTGTACATTTTTTTTACACCTGTCATGACATAACATTTTATTTATTTATTTTTAAAATTAATTAATTATTCAGAAATCTGGTCCTTGCTGTTATAGAGCACACATGGAATTAAAAATATGAGAGGCAAATAATGTTGCAAGAAATTCAAAAGAAGTGAGGTTTTAAAATCTTATTATAAAATATTATTATAATAATTAAATTTTTGCTTAATTAAGTCCTTGATAATTCCATTTAATAATATGTCAGTAAGATATAAAATATTAGAAAAAAAGTTACCTTAACTAGAAATTTCGACATAAGCTTTAAAAAAAAAAAAAGCGATGTTTTTAAAAGGCTGTTGATAATCTTAGCAAAAAAATTAAGCATTTACGACAATTCTCCTGTTTTGATAAAATTTACGGCAGAAGGAGATGAATAAACAAACACAAAGGTTCACTTATAAGTCTTAATTAAAAATGAAATTGTCACAGATAGCTTTCGAATATAATTATAAATAAATATAATTTATAGTTGAAATATATTATCTATTAAAATATTGCAGAATTCACAAAGCTACTTATTTTTTAAGTCTGTTACAAAAATATATTAAAATATAATAATATTAAAATATGAAGCTACATTTTTTTTTTCAGATTTATTTATCAAATGATTTTTAGATAAATAATGGCCATTACCATAATTATAGTAAATTAGTATATTAATTTAAAAAAATCATAATTCTTTAATTTTTCAAAATTTTATTTCCTTTTGAAACATTTCATTTTTTGCAAATTCTATGTTTTCTTTGTTCAAATTTTAAAATTCAACATTCTTCGATGTTTATTTATAATTTTAATGAATCCCATATTCGAATAACAAATGCAAGCGAAAACGGAAAGCTACAGTCAGTCACATAAGTCTACATACTCTCATAAAATTACAACTATGTAACACAATACTAATATTTTGGAAAGTAAAACTTTATTTTAGTAAACATTTCAGACATTAACATATGTCCATCAAAGAAAAAAAAAAGCAATTTAACAAATTACAACGACCATTTGGAAAATGATTTTTTTCAAAGACTAAAATTTAAGACATAAAAAATCGCACGGAGTTGATGATACATTATGTAAGCCATGAATTAAACACTAATAGTGTTATTACACGTAAAAATTGAAAGCGACAAAAATCGCCTGCGACTCGTCACATTTCCTGCAAACTTATGTATTATCCACCTGAAACTTACGCATTATCCAAGCATTTCATTGGTTGTTCGGGAAAAGGCGAAATCTGACGACCCATTTTAAATGAAATTTCATTCTTAAACTTCTAAACATCCCACACTATTACTTTTTATACCGTCGTATAGAGAAAAAAATTTACTTTTAAATGCAATTTGTTTGAAAGTTGTATTTCAATTTGTTTCTGAGTTATTAATTTTTTTTCTAGTTTTTATTACTTTTTTGTCATAATGGCAACAGAAGGTATCCATCTCTGTTGAAAGTAAAGGGAAATGCAGATTACTGTATAGACCAATCAGAAAACGAATAAAATGCGGATTAAACCAATAAAAACCTTCAGATATGCTTTTGATTTCCCATCCTGACGAGAACAATAACCATTTTTCCAAGTGGTTAAAAAACACTCATTAAAATTTAACAAAATTGTGCAAAAGTCGATATTATATAGTCACAAAAGTCTAAATGCAAATAATATATACTACATTTATGCATAACCAAGGGTTCAAAATTAAAAATAAAACTTTGTAGGACCTCCCTTGGAATCGATAACTGCTTGCATTCCTTTTGGCATTGACAAAATAAGATTTTTCATCATATCAGAAGTAATGTCCGACTATGCACGTGGTTTCGTCACTTGTAATGGTGTGTTGATGAATTCGACGATCAAGTTCAATTTAAATGTGCTCAATGAGGTTTACGTCTGGTGACTGTGGTGGCGAATAGAGTTGTTTGGGTACTTTATAAAGATGTCGTTCTTTTATGATCTTAACAGTATGCCTCGGGTCATTATTTTGTTGGAAGACTCAGCTATTTCCCGATCCTAAATTTTGAACGGATGAGTGTAGATTGATTGCTCTGTAGTATTTTTAAATATCCGAATGGGTCCATTGTACCGCTAATAAACACTAAATTACCATTGTCGCCATAAGTCACCATTGAGCTCTAAATCATTCAATTCCCTCCACTTGTTTAACAGTTGGTGTAAAATTTTCTAGTTTAATTTCTGATGGATTATTTTCCGCCAAATTTTTCCATACCTATCACAGCCAGAAATATTAAACTTACTCACACCAGTAAATAACATTATTTTCCAAAAGTGAAAGACCTTGTCAATAGGTTTGAAGCAAAATCTAGCCTTTTTTGTTGGTTTACAAAAGAAATGAGAGGTTTCCTTCTGGGAACTCTACCATTGAAGCCTGCCGATCGAAGAATTCTACGAACAGTTTCTGGATGCACTTTCTTGCCACTTGCTATCGCAATGTGCCTGGTTAATTGTGGGGCACTAATTTTCAGATTTTTTAAAAACTTTTCTTCCTGTAATCCTTGCGTTTCGGTACTTTAAGTTTCCTTGGACGACCGCATCGAGATTTGTTTAGCACGTTTCCACGTAAATTATAATTTCTAAGTATAGTTTCTACAATTGAACGACTTTTTTCTATAATTTTGGCAATCTTGTCATAAAAATTATTTTCGTTTCTTAATTTTACGACCAGATTACGCAGTTCTAAGGACGCTTCTTTTCCCTGACTCATCTTTCACATTATATGCAACCGTTTACATATAATTAAATACTCCGACTGTTATGGAGATGAAGCTTAGCGTAACTAAACTTCACGTGCCTAGTAAAATTGAAAAGTGAAAACGAAAGAGGCTCATATGGAAATTTTGTTAACAGACTATTAAGTGTATGCAGACTTGTCTGACATGCTGATTGCAGTAAATATGCAAATTTTACGAGTTAGTACAATTTTTTTTTTTTTTTTTTTTTTTTTTTTTTTTTTTTTTTTTTTGTAAATTCGACTAGTTTTGGTGAAAGCTCTGTTTTGATGGTTGTATGTAGACTTTTGTGACTGACTGTACATAAGGTTGAGAGAAGAACGTAGTAGTTTTCCCCCTTTTCTTCACAACTGAAAGGGAAGGAGAATCTATATATTTAAAACGCTAAGCGTTTTCTTTCGATAGTCCGTGAGAAGAAACTACTGCATCAAATTACACCAATCTTTTTTTAACCCCTTGAGGGGCACCGGTATACATTATATACCACCTACGATTAATGAGGTTTTGCACCAGAAAAATGTTATTAAATTTTACTTTTCTAGCTTGGTAGAAAAAAAGCCGTAAAATTGCTTTTACATATTTTGAAATAGAATTTTTCAAAGATTCCGGTGGGAATTCAGCATTTCACAAACGTAATTGCTTGCCTGCCCCTCAAGGGGCTAAATGAAAGATATTTGGCCACAGATTTGTTATCGTACATTCGTTTGTTCAAATATTTTATTAATTAGCCGTAATTTTAAATTAAAATTCTACAGTTGCGCATGCGCATTATATAAGTACAAATGTGCCTTTGGAATGACGCGCTGCACATGCGTAAAGATGTTCGCTCAGTTCAACTATCATATCACAGGTAGAAATTGTTTTAAGTTCGTCTGCTATTCGATCTTACTGCAAACAAGCTTTTCTTTCTTTCACAAAGCTAATGTTTGGCTCTTTCAGCATTAGTAACAATTCAAAAATTTATTGTGTCGATATTAAGAGGCTCTACGGCTTATTTTGGGGGTATCATATTGTTTTGGTCATATTACACGGATAAGATAAACACAGTAATTTGAAGCTAAAAGTTATGTCTGATGAATAGTTACTAGCATGCTAAGTTGTAGCTGCTTCTTAAAAAAAAAAAGGTATCATAAATATTAAAACGCAAGAAAAACTATTTCTGTAAGATCAAAACTCAGATTCGAGACAATTGCTTATTCGTCAACTGTGTTTCGAACCTCTTCAATTTAGAAGTAAGAAAAACAAGTTCCTGCTAGCGTAGTGGGTTAAAACAGCAGTTTAAGGCTCTGAATTTTTATAGAGGACGCAGGTTCGAACCCAAGCCTGGCAAAATGTGTAATATTTTTGTCGATAATTCATTTCAATAATGACATATTTTATTAGGAAGATAAGTTATAGGATTTTTATTTTATTATTATTATTATTATTTGAATGCTTTATAATTAAATAAAATTTAACACTCAATAATATTTTCAAAAAATAATGATTTTATATTTAAAATATTTTGCAGGTAATTGTCAATTAAATAAACTAAGGTGATCTACAATTTTCGTAATATTTACTGACCATTATCAAGAATATATATATGCGTGTGTGTCAGAAAGAAAAGTTTGTCATTCATTTGCTTAAAAAATAAAACGGAAAGAAAGAAAAATATTCGTATAAGAGCTATAAAAGAAATTACCTTGATATCCAGGTTTAATATTTAAAAACTGTAAAATAAAATTCACGTAATAAAAAATATATATTATAAATCGTTAGCTGCATCAAGTTTCAGATTTAGGTTTTTAGAGAATGAGACAGATAAAAATAAAATTCATGGCAACTTTTAATGGTCGTGTAGTTTTAATAAATAAATAAATAAATGAAAATAAATTTCGTTATTAAAAAAAAAGAGGCCGTAGTAAGTAAAAATAAATTCTCTACCGTTATTTTTAGGAAGATTTCTGATAAAAAGCAAGCATAATTAGTTGTAAATTATAAACTTAAAATTCTTTCACTTCACTGAATAGGTGACATAGGTAGACTGACTGCACCAGCTATCGCCTTTAAGAAATATGAATCACTTATCAATATAGAAATTCGTAACGTAATTCTTCATTCAATAATTAATTTAAAAGCAACTAATTAAAAATTCAATAATTTTTCTAATGAAACATTCAAGTTAATTATTTACCATCAAATCGTGACGGGCACTATCTAGTTTTTTCTAAGATCTACTGTTAGAAGCCGTTCTCTCCCCAGACGTACGTCCAAACTGTAGGAAATAGATTGTAACTTTTTTTTACTAACTTTACAAATAAACATTTTTTTCAGTTTTAATTTTTAGCCATCCATGTCAGATGACTATTACATGAATAATTGGTAAAAGTTCACTGCCTATAAAACTTATATCGTGTATTCCATTATACTGAATGCATGTAAATATACTGGTGTCAGTTATTTAAAATTACATCTTTCTAAAATATATTTAGACCTTTTTTAATCAGAAGAGTTAATTTAACATACTCGTATAGCAAACGAAAATTATTTATGAATTATCAGTAATGAGTATTTATAAACACTCATCGGTCCTGCCTTAATTTAAATAGGAGAAAAGGTCATATTTCTTGATGTGGTACTTTTTTGCATTAATATCCCAACAAACACGGAGCTTCTGATCCGCTCACAGCTATGTTACCCTTGGCCCCAAGTGCTTGATTGAGGGCCGCTATCATTGGCCGTTACGGCTCCGTCAAAAAAGTGTCACGCTGGACATAATCTGGCCACAAGATAATTGGCCGTAAATACAAGAAGATGCCCACAATCATGCCACAAACTTTTTATCAAAAGTGCCACATAGCCTCAAACTGGCCACATTCACTCTTTTAAAGGCCATAAAAAGTCAAAACTAGGCAGAAGCTCGCCGTCTACCTGCCATTCGTGTTTGCCAAGAATTAAGTTTAACCCGAAGCTGCCCATAAAAATGCCTTTTAAGTTTATTAAATGATGTAAACTAGCCTAAAGCTATCCACTGACATGCCACAAAAATTATTTAGGCATAAACCAAAATTTATTCTATAAAAGAAAATCCATTTTAGAAAATTAATTAAATGATTAAATGTTTTTGCATGGAAAAAAAAATAATGTTCACTTAAGATACACTTAAAAAAAAATATAAATCCACTCACGATAAACTTTTTTAAAATGTCCAAAACATAATATTTGATATAGTGAACTAATTATTTTTTTCAATTATATATTTTTAAAATTCATATGGAATGTCCTTTCAAATATTTGCATGTCAAGCAAATTTCAAAAGTACATTATTGAAAAAATAAACTAATTTATTAATTCACTATATCATGTATGTGTTTTTGAAAAATTTTAAAAAGTTTAAGATAAATGAACTTAAATTTTCTGGAAAAGTCTATGTAAGCGAATATTAATATATATATTTTTTTCATACAAAAACATTTTATCATTTTAATAACCTTCCCACAAGTACCTTTATTTATACAATAAATTTTGAATTTTTGCCCAAATAATGAAAATCGTCTTAACATGATCTAATATATAAAATATGTTGGGTTGGCAACTAAGTTCCCGCCGTTTGTTTAAATATACCTTTTGTACCAGAATCTATATTCTTTGATCGAGTTAATTTATGTTAAATATTAGATCATTAAAATGTAATGACAACTGTAAAATACCAAGTGGGTTGGCAACTAAGTTCCCGCCATGTTTTTAAATACGCATTTTTTACCGAATCTACATTTTTTTTGATCGAGTTAATTTATGTAAAATTTCAGATCATTAACTCTTTGCACTCGTAGGTCCAGTCTGACTGGACATCTTCTTTCTTTGCAAAATTTGTTTTTGGTACCAGTAATAAAGGAAAATAAAATTTGTCTTATTTAATTACAGCATTTTCGAAATTGTGTACTTGAAGGAAACTTCTTTTTAAAAGTGGTGTAAACTGAATAAAATTTGTGTAAGTGACGCCCGAGTCAAAAGGGTTAAAATGGAATGTCAACTATGGAATGCCAACTGTGTTGGCAACTAAGCTTCCGCCGTTTTTTCTTTTTAAATATTAAAGTTTATTTTTCAATAAAGAATAACAAATAATTAATCAACAATGTATTCTCCCTTGCACTTCATCCCAACGTTCAAGAAGATTTTCAGTACCTCGTTGGTAGAAATCCCTTGGTTTCGACTCGAAAAATTCATACAACCAAGCTCTCAATTTTGCACTAGTATTGAACGAAACTCCGCCCATAGCATTTGATAGAGATCAAAAGAGGTGGAAATCCGTTAGCGCCAAATTGGTAGAGTACGGCGGGTGAGGAAGCACTTCCCAGCCATGCGTTTGAATGGCTTCCTTGGTCATATTGACGATATGAGGGCGGGCGTTGTCGTGCAGCAAAAGAACTCTATGCTGCCGATTAGGTCTTTTCTCTTGAAAAGCTGTGTCGAGTCGTTTCATTTGTCGAAAATAGAGTTCCGCGTTGACTGTTTGGTTCCATTCAAGCGTAATAGATAAGCCCTTCTAAATCCCACCATACGCACAACATCGTTTTACGTGGATGAAGATCTTGTTTCACGAGCGGTGTTGGTAATTTACCTGGTCTAAGCCATTCCTTGCGCTGCTTCATATTAATGTATAGGCACCCTTTTTCGTCCCAGTAACGATTCGGTAAAGAAATCGTTGCTTGTGTCCATGAGTTGAGTGGTGACGAGCAAGAAAACCAGCGGAGATTGTGGCTCGATGATTTTTGTTTTTGTCACTTAAAGCATGCGCAACCCATGCTCCACAATTCTGAAACTTTCCCATCGAGTGAAGATGCCTCTCTATAGCAGTGTGGGAGAATTACATTTTCTCCGCGAGCTCCCTTGTCGTTTGATGCGAATTTTCGTGCAAAAGTTGGTTTTATCGCTCTTCATCTAATTCAACTAGACGGCAAGAACGTGGTGGCGTCTTTAATCAGTGTTGCCAGACGAGCTACCCTTTTTTAATTCAGATTCTTGACTGGCACCAGTTTTTTGAAATGGTAAAGTGCCACTTATTTAATGACAGATTAATTAAGGTGAAAACAAAGGGAATTTTAACGTTTCAGAAAAGTGGTGCTAATCAAGAAATCTGAATTTTAAAAAAGCAGCCTACTGGCAACACTGTCTTTGATGTCAAAATTTCCATTTTTGAAGTTGGCATACCAATCGTGAGTGGTTGTTTTAGCTATGTCACCCACGCCGTACACAACACAAATGTCGCGTGCAGTTTTATGCGACCGTACAACCTTGATTCAGAGCAAAGAGGAGGAGGTGCCGAAAGTGCTTCTTTATCTCAACTTGACACTCCCTTTTACTGATCTGAATTGTAACATAAATTTACTCTATCCAAAAAACAAAATATAGATTCCAGTAGAAAACTTCTATTAAAAAAACTGCGGGAACTTAGTTGCCAACCTAATAAATTAAAATGTGTTAGTGATAGATCTTTGTTTACTATTTTTTATTCATTTATTTGCAAGTCTTTTACCAGTATTTTATTCTTATCCATTAAAGAATTTAGTTATTTTATTATAATGAATTTTTTATACATTTTGATTTTATTTTGTAAGAAATGTTAAAACGCTTTCATTTCGTCAAATGTGATAATATTTACTTTGCAGTGCGTGATTCACCGATATTCTAATATATTAAAATTTTATTAAACTTAGAAAATAGTTAAAGCTTTTTTTAATAAAGTTTTATGCCACAGATTATCAGTCGAAGATAATAAATATGTCGTAGGCTAACGGAGAAATCAGCCTACGACATATATATTATTTTAACTTTTCCTAAATCCCCGAGTTTTTTTTCTTTTAATAATTTGAAATGTCACCAATACTTTAATGATTTTTCAAAATTTTATTAAATTCAATTTTATTCTGATTTTCTAAATTTTATTAATCTTTATTCAATTTTTTTACAATGCAAACTGTACTATTAAATTTCTTCACTCAAAAAAAGAAAAAAAAGTTTTTTCTAAAAGTCGCATTTTTTTTATAATTCCACTAAAACAGACTATTTTAAAGAATCTCAAATGATTCAGATAAATATAACATTTAAAGTTAGTGTAATCAGTCCTCAACAAAAATAAAACAAATCATAAAATAATTATCTATTGCATTAAATTTTACAATATTTTACACTATATGAAATTTCACACTATTTAAAGAAATAGAGTGGGAGAACAAAATACTTTTTACTAAGAAGAATAAACTTTATTTAAATTAAACTAGTATTATTAAATTATTGAATCCAAGCTTTCGCGATGCAATCAAAACTTTGAAAGTTGATTAAGTTCCAAACTTTGAGAGAAAACTTTATATAAAAAAGGTCTCACTATTTTCTAATTTAAACAAAATTTTAATGTAACAGAACATAGGTAAATCACGTAATTTAAAGTAAACATTATCCTACATTTGCCGAAATGAAAATGTTAAAAAAATTCTTAAATCTAATATATAAATATCCTATATTACACAAAATAAAATCAAAATGTACAAAAGACACAGATTAATTTAAATTAATGATTCTTTAATGAATAAACAAAAATTAATGACTTACTCAGAATTTTTATGTGCACCTACATGTCAACATATACGTGTTAACTATCCTTATGTTTTATAAACAACCGTCTGTTCGCTTAGTACGGTGTGAAATGAATGAAGGTGGGACGATGACTAGCAAATTTGAAGAGGACAGGATCGACAGAAAGCCGAATTCTAAGAACTTTTCCTGCACCCTTCTGACCTTGAGGAGTGAATTCTTGTACGAAAGACATCGCGGGAAGTTTTTATCATAGAACTTTAAACAGATATACAAAGAACTTATAATTCTTTGGTTTTATGAAGAAATGCATAATTCTAATAAATAAATAACACTCTTTTTTCCTCAATCATACATTTTTTCTTTTAATTTTATTTATTTATAACATTTTGTTATTTCTCTGTTTTGTTTTCTGCAAGAGGAAAAAGAAATCGATAAAATTTCAACAAGGGGAAAGGGGCAGAAGGATTTTCAAGTTCATTTTCTCCAGAAATTTTTTGATATTGAATGTGTCTTTTTAGTTTTTCTTTCTTTTTCTTTTCTTTTCTTTATTTATTTATAAACTATTATTAACTATTTATCTTTATTCATCATATTTATAACTTATAACAAATGTATCAAATAAATTATGTTTGCCCTTTTCTTTCTATTTGATAAATTAATATTCTGGCAATTAAAAATTATATAAAATAACCATTAAATATGTTCATTTTTATTCCGATGTATTCACAAAAATATACTAATTTAAAATATTGATGCATATTTTAAGAGCAAGAACATTAAGCGTGTTTTTGTTTTTTTCCATATAAAATCTTTCATTTTAAATAGGAAATTTCTATTACTCCATAATTATATATTATATTATACAATTATATATTACTCCATAAAATATAAATCGTGCAATGTTCTAATGTTTTCAAACAAATACAGGTTTTTGATTTGCTAACGCCACATATATGACTTTATCTGTATTTTTTATTAGTAAAATAATAATAATAATAATAAAAACAAATAAATATACACAAATTGCTTGGAATATAACAAAAGCATGTTTATTTATTTTTTCGTTTACACTGAATTCAGAACTTTAAATCTTACAGTATTTTATTTTACATGAAAATATATTTCAAATAGTATTAAAAATTTCTGCTTTAGAAACAGCTTAATCCCCCTCCCCTTTTTTTTCTCTCTTTCCCTTTTCTCTGTCATGTTCAACAATAAGTGTTTGTTGGAACAATCAAAGTGACATTTTTTTTATGAAAAATATTTTTTCTTGGAACTTAAAAAAAAATTCACATTTATTATGAAACCTCTAGTACATGTTTTGTTTACTATACATTCCCAATAAATGCATTTTACTATAATTAATTATTTTGTGTTGTTCCGATTCGGATGTAATTCCTATGAATTTGTAGTTTGTTTATTTTGGATATTAAAATCAATAAAATAATAATCAAATAAAAAATGATACATTCATTATTTTCAGTGTGACGATGAAAAATATATCCATGCTGAGATATCGAAGCACAGTTCGGAAATATTATTTTACATTTTGTAAAAGTAAATGTTTGTTACATTTTTATCGATATATATTCCTTAAATACTTTAAAACTAAGCAAAAATAACTAATCTATTTTACTGCTTTAAATATAAATCTAATAACGTATCTACATTTTTTAAATAAAAGCCACATTTAAATTAATTAAGCTTACGTAAAAAAAAAAAAAAATGACGAAAACAATACATTTCGTCTCTTTAAATAAATATGCGTGATAGGTAATATTAGCCCTCTACTTTCTAAACGATGATGGACCGTTACATATTTGCCAGAAACCGGCCTTCATTGATTTGGGGGCAGAATAAACGCAACAGTTTTCTCGCCACCGGTCCGTAATCTTTTCCGCTATAGCTGCCGTAATTAGCGGCGCGTCACTTACGGTGCAGTATAGTTTGGCTACAAATGGCCTTAACTCACGTTGACCGCGACGAAACCGCCTTGCGGCCAGAAGTCGTGTGTTTGCTGGGATACATTTACATCCGAAAAAATGTAATATTGATGCTGCTGTGGTCTGCAAAATTACGTGCGAAAGAAATTTCCTCAAACTGGCGGTAAACCTGGATTTCTGGTAACCTTGCCATAAACCATACCAAATCCCATTAATGTCAATCCTAGTTGCTCTTTCTGCGGAGGAAGGAGAGAGAAAGAATCTTCTTTTGCGCTTCTGATATAATTTTATAATGGACCTGCGTTGTACTCGCTTTTTGACTTTTGCGCAACTAACTCTGTTTCTTGAAGCTTGAAAATTACAACGGTACAGTTTTCACACGTCCTCCATTCTAAATTTCTTTCTGTCACTCGCTTCTGCGTCGTCACTGTCCTATTTTTACGAGATTCCTCGTATTTTTTCTTTTTTGTATTTTTATTTTTTTTTAGCTCACAGGCTATCAAAGCCTGAGAGCTAATGTGCCCAAAACGCTCTGTATGTATGGTTACAAAAATTATCGTAGAAGAAAGTTACTGGTACCACATGATTGGTAATAAAGTCTACTTTTAAATGATGTATGTAAACTTTGCTTAAGGGGCAATCTACATATTAAAACGAACCATAACGTCGATTTTTCAATAGCAGTACACAATTCTGACAGCGTAAATGAACGGTACAACCTTCGATTAGCCTAAAAACAAATTTTTATGCAATTCGTACGATAAGCTTCCTAAGAGAGATTAAGAGAGCTAAGAGAGATTAATTATTTTAAAACGAGCGTATTTTAGGGACTGTATCCAAATTGAAGTTCGGTACTCGACTATTGACCGAGAGAGACCCTTCTTGATCAAGGCAGTGCCACTAAGCGCCACTCAAGCAGTTATTCAAGACTGCTAAATGGCAGGATAGCATAAGAAATTTCAAAATATTTAGTCACTTCTATCATAGACGGCCCCTTAAACCATCATTTTCCCGTTTTTATGTCTAATTTCAAAACTTCTTGGAAGAAAGATGAGAAATTTTGGATTTCCATAAAGCAGGACTTAATAAATCTAAATCCAGAAAAAAAAAAAAAAAAAAAAAAAAAAAAAAATGTAGGTTGCAATTTATAATTTTTTCGAATATTAATTTCATTATTCATAATTCATATCATAAAATTATAAAAATTACAAATTCAACGTATTTATGTTTAGGTATTTTAGTATTATTGCTACACAAAAATTTAGTACATTAGGAGTGTAATTTCAGGAGTTATTAATAAAAGTATGAAAATGTAATTTAACATTAGAAGCACTAGATTTTGAATGTTTATAATTCGAAAACTTATCATTCAAATGACTTAAAATTTGGTGTCTAGGCATAGTTTGAACCGAAGATTTGAAATATCTTGTTAAAATTGGGTATTGCCATTGAAAAAAATAAAGTTTGGGTTCGTTTTAATATGTAGATGGTCCCCTAAGCAAATTTTATATACATCATTTAAAAGTAGACTTTATTTCCAATCGTTCGGTACCAGTAACTTTCTTCTACGATAATTTGTTGAGAAGTTAGTAGGGGTGTTTCCTTTTTTTTCCACGACTGTACGTAACGCGATAACTCTTGATAGAAATATCCGATTTGCTTCAATTTTTTCTTTCTAGGTTCATTCCGACAAGGCTGCTCCCTGATTATTTTTGGGGGTTCATTGATTAAGTATAAAGGGGGTGGGCGGGGGGGCTAATCCCCCTCTTAATATAGATAAAAGGGTTTTCATGCAGAATCATTCAATTTGCTTCAAATTTGATATACCGGTTTATTCTGATAAGGAGCTTCCCTGATTAGATTTGGAGGTTCATTGACTGAGTATAAAGGGGAGAAAGGGGGCTACCTCCCCCCTTAATTTAGATAAATGAGTTTTTCATGTAGAATTATCCGATTTGCTTCAAATTTGGTATACTGGTCTATTCTATTAAGGAGCTTCCTTGATTGGATTTGGAGGTTCATTGGTTAAGCATATAGGGGGAACGAGGGGCTAATCCCCCCTTAATTTAAATACATGGGTTTTTCATGCAGAATTATTCGATTTATTGATATACCGGTTTATTCCGATAAAGGGGCTTCCCTGATTAGATTTGGAGGTTCATTGGTTAAATGTAAAGGGGGGAAATGGGGGAGCTGAAACCCCCGTAATTTATCGAAATGGGTTTTTCATGCATAATTTTCTGATTTTCCTCAAATTTGGTTTACAAGTTTATTCTGATAAGGCGCTTCCCTGATTAAATTTGAGGTTCATTGGTTAAGTATAAAGGGGGGAAACATTGGCAAATCCTCCTTAATTTATTTTTCGAGGGCCATTATTCTTTGAAATAAGAGTATAATATACAATTTGTGTGAATAGCCTGTGAGCTCAATGCCATCAATTTAACTGGACATTTTTCTTTTTTATTAGCTCACAGGCTATCAAAGCCTGAGAGCTAATGTGCTCACCGGTTCTGTATGTATGTATGTACGTAACGCGATACCTCTTGATAGAAACATCCGATTTGCTTCAGTATTTTTTTCTAGGTTCATTCTGATAAGGCGCTTCCCTGATTAGTTTTGGGGGTTCATTGGTTAAGTATAAATGGGGTAACGGGGCCCCCCCTTTAATTTCGATAAATGTTTTTTTCATGCAGAGTTATTAGATTTGCTTCAAATTTTATATACCGTTTTATTCTGATAAGGAGCTTCCCTGATTAGATTTGGAGGTTCATTGGTTAAGCATAAAGAGGGAAAGAGGGGCAAGCCTCCCCCTTAATTTAGATAAATGGGTTTTTAATGCAGAATTATTCGATTTGCTCCAAATTAATATACAGCTTTATTATGTTAAGGAGCTTCCTTGATTATATTTGGAGGTTCATTAATTAAGTTTAAAGGGGGAAAGGGGGCTAATACCTCCCCTTAATTTAAATAATTGGGTTTTTTATGCAGAATTATTCGATTTGCTCCAAATTTGGTATACCGGTTTATTATGTTAAGGAGCTTCCCTGATTAGATTTAGAGGTTCATTAGTTAAGTATAAAGGGGGGAAAGGGGTCAAATCCCTTCCTCTTAATTTAGATAAATGGGTTTTTCATACAGAATTATTCGATTTGCTCCAAATTTGGCGTACCGGTTTTTATGTTAAGGAGCTACCTTGATTAGATTTGTAGGTTTATTGGTTAAGTATAACGAGGGAAAGAGGGGCAAGCCTCCCCTTTAATTTAGAGAAATGGGTTTTTCATGCAGAATTATTCGATTTGCTTCAAATTTGATATACCGGTTTATTCCGATATGGCGCTTCCTACATTAGATTTGGAGGTTCATTGGTAAAGTATAAAAGGGGAAAAGGGGTCAAGTCCCCTCCCCTTAATTTAAATAAATGGGTTTTCATGCAGAATTATCCAATTTAATTTAATTTTTTTTCTAGTTTCATTCTGATAAGGAGCTTTCCTGATTAGATTTGAAGGTTCATTGGTCAAGCATAAAGGGGAAAATGGAGGCGCTAATACCCCCTTAATTTAGTGAAATGGTTTTTTCATGCTGAATTATCTGATTTTCTTCAAATTTGGTATACAGTTTTATTCTGGTAAGGCGCGTCCCTGATTAGATTTGAAGGTTCATTGGTTAAGTATAAAAGGGGGGAGACGGAGGCTAATCCCCTTTTATTTATTTTTTGTGGGCACTATTATTTGAAATAAGAATATAATATACATTTAGTGTGAATAGCCTGTGAGCTCAATGCCATCAGTTTAACTGGGCAGTTTTCTTTTTGTTTTATAGGTTTATGGTTAGGTATATTTGTGATCCAGAAAACGTGAATCCTTTCAACCGTTTTCTCGAAATTAAACTAGATATGGATTGGAAAGATTAGTACATTGGTTTCGGGAGGTGCAGTTGATGGATCTTTGGAGTCGGGGTAATTTTTAAAAATTATTTTACTCTTTGCCCTTTTTTATTTATTTATGGAAATCTTTTAATTCTCTTTTTGTAATTGTTTTATACTACGCGCACTCTGTATATAGGATTTTAGAATTTTTTTTCTTTTGAATCTAAATTATTCCGCTCTGTTTTTTTTCTTTGTCGCACTTTTATTTTTGTTTTACTCTTCAAAATTTCAAGAAATCCACAAAATGTAAGTACTATTTTTGTTTTTATTCGGGGATCGTATTCTTCAGGGAATTTTTTAAGACAAATATCAGTACTTTTAAATAGAAAAATACATCTAGATTAACCCCTTGAGGTGCTGTGGGATATATTTTATCCCACTTACGATTAATGAAGATTTTGACCAGAAAAATTTTATTAAATTTTACTTTTCTAGCTTTGGTGGAAAACACAATTACTTGCTTCTCAAAGGGTTAAACGCGCGAAATTTCGCCTTGCTTAAGAAAAGATTTTCTATAAGGAAATACTGGTACCGAAGAGTTTCCTGGTCTTGAAATTTCAGGACAAGTACGACTCTTGTTTTATTTGTATTTTTTTTTTTTCGTGCTAAAAATGCGTTTTTGAATTTGATCGCAATTCTAAAGTACCAACAAAATTAGTTTACAAGTATGGTGAACATTTTCAAGAGTTGAAAGCATTAACTCTTTTTTTAAATTTCTGGTACAATTATGTTTTTTGTGTATTTTTGTAATGAAATATTTGTGGACAAGATTTTTTTCTCTGATAAAAAGTGTTGTTAAACGGTTCAGGGGGGGGGGGCATAGAAATTATTAGTTTTAAATGTTTATTTTCATTATTAAAAAACAGGCTGATTTTCACGAGTTTTGAATTTGGTCGCTATATTTGAAAACGGGTCTTTCTCACGGTTTCAGTTTGGTTACCACTTTCAATAACGTATTTTTGGCGCGAAAAAAATTCGCCAAGTTACCACAAAGACGTGTTCCAAAAATGTATTGCTCTACATAAAATTTCTTTGCTTTGTGAAGACCATCGTCTTTGTAATTTTTCCTTGCATGCGCCTTCACTTTCTTGAAACATTTTATTGGAAGTTCCCAGATCCTGAATTACGCTAATTCCCAAATTTCACCAGAATGATTTTTAAATTAATGTTTATATTTACATGTTAAATTAATTTTGATATTGGCATTTTTAAAAGAAATTTCATGTTTTAAATTTATTCGATCTCTTATTGGTGGTTAAAGAAAAAAAAAGTTGGTTTGGTTGATCATGGTGTTTAACTTCTACACCGTGACATTACACTTTACGCTTAATAATAAATTCTAATTAGCTGATGCTGACCTTACGTTTTTCGCGTTATGTAAAAAAGCACAGAATTATATGAACTATTTTAGGTCATGCTACACCTTCGATTCTTCAATTAATATACGTGTATATAACGCACACACACACACATATATATATATATATATACATTTAACGCATAAATTTCATGATCGTAGCGTCACATTCACTTGACGTCAGATGCGTTACATGTGTTTGGTATATCATCAAGAGGTTTATTATTCGACGATCGACGATTAACTGTATTCTGAATGATGTTTTTCTAATTTATTAGTTATTTTGTTAATCAAAATTGCAATTATCTTTAAAAAAGCGACTACATGATATTAGATGAGAAAAAGCATTAAAAAATGTTGCGAGACATAGCTACGACGCAGTGCCTAGAAGTATGCCTATTGTACGTGTCTATACAATCTATCTATACTAATATTATAAAGAAGTAAAGTTTGTTTGTTTGTTTATTTGTTTATTTGTAGGAGGTAATCTCTGGAACTACCGAACCGATTTAAAAAGTAATAGTATAAAAATGTCGATGATAGTTCCTGTTCCGACATGGCTATATCTTATGTCCATGCCACTACCCCAAAGGATGTGCGGGAGCAAAAAACGTTCTAAAAATGCGATTTTTGTGTTACTGAAGGGCCTAGAAACATGAAATTTCGAATGGTAGCTACTTATAAGATATAAATGATCTCTAAGAACTATTCTTAAAAAAAAAAAAAAAAAAAAAAAAAAAATCGAAATTTAAAAGGAGTGAAAATGCGCAAAAAGTGTTCTAAAAAACGTTCTAAAGGGCAATTTCTACGCAGTCTCAGGAAGTACCGAACCGATTTAAAAAGTAATAGTGTCGAAATGATGGTGACAGCACTTGCTACAACATAGGCTATATTTTAAGTCGGTGCCACTACCCCAAAGGGGATGCAGGAGCAAAAAACATCCTAAAAATGCGATTTTTGTGTTACTGAAGGGCCTAGAAACATGAAATTTGGAATGGTAGTTACTTATAAGATGTAAATGATCTCTAACAAAATTTCTTAAAAAATTCGAAATTTACAAGGAGTGATAATGTGCGAAAAGCGTTCTAAAAAACGTTCTAAATGGCGACTTCTACGCAATCTCAGGAAGTATCAAACCGCTTTCAAAAGTAATGGTTGGAAATTGACGGTGACAGCCCCTCCTCTAACAGAGGCTATATTTGTGACGGTGTCACTACCACCTGGGTGCTGCAGGGGCAAAAAACATTCGAAATTGCGATTTTTGTGTTACTGAAGGGCCTAGAAACATGAAATTTGGCACGGTAGTTACTTCTTAGATATAAATGATCTCAAAGAATATTTTCTATAAAAAAATAGAAATTTAAAAGGTGTGAACATGCGCGAAAAGCGTTCTAAAAAACGTTCTAAATTGCGATTTCTATGCAGTCTCAGGAAGTACCGAACTGATTTTAAAAATAATGGTGTGAAAATGATGGTGACACTCCTTGCTCCAAGATAGGCTATATTTTATGCAGGTGCAACTACTGCAAAGAGGGAGCAGGAGAAAAAAAGTAACAAAATTGCAAGTTTTGGGTTACTGAAGGGCTTAGATACATGAAATTAGGTATGGTACTTACTTGCAAGATATAAATAATCTCTAAGAATATTTCCTAAAAAAATCGAAATTTAAAAGGTTTAAAAATGCGCGAAAAGCGTTCTAAAAAACATTCTAAATTGTGATTTGTACGCAATCTCAGGAAGTACCGAACCGATTTCAAAAATAACGGTGTGATAATGAGGCGACAGTCCTTGCTCCAAGATAGGTTCTATTTTATGTCAGTTTCACTAACACCTGGGGGTTGCAGGAGCAAAAAACGTTCTAAATTGCGATTTTTGTGTTACTGAAGGGCCTAGATACATAAAATTTGGCATGGTAGTTACTTATTAAATATAAATGATCTCTAAGAACATTTCTTAAAAAATTCGAAACTTAAAAGGGGTGAAAGAGCGCGAAAAGTGTTCTAAAAAACGTTCTAAAGGGCTATATCTCAGTATGTATGAAACAGATTTCGAAAATAATGGTTGGAAATTGATGGTGACAGCCCTTGCTCTAACACACGCTCTATTGCATGTCGGTTTCACTACCACCTGGGAGTTGCAGTAGTAAAAACCGTTCTAAATTGCGATTTTTGTGATACTGCAGTGGCTAGCAAGTTGAAATTAGGCATGGTACTTACTTAAAAGATATAAATGATCTCTGAGAACTCTTCCTGAAAAAGTTGAAATTTAAAAGGTTTAAAAATGCGCGAAAAGCGTTCTAAAAAACATTCTAAATTGCGATTTTTTACACAATCTCAGGAAGTACCGAACCGATTTCAAAAATAACTGTGTGAAAATGATGGTGACACCCCTTGCTCCTTGATAGGTTCTATTTTATGCCAGTGTCACGAAAACCTAGTGGTTGCAGGAGCAAAAAACGTTCTAAATTGCGGTTTTTGTGTTACTGAAGGGCCTAGATACATAACATTTGGTATGGTAGTTACTTATTAGATATAAATTATCTCTAAGAACATTTCTTAAAAAATTCGAAATTTAAAAGGGGTGAAAATGCGCGAAATGAGTTCTAAAAAACGTTCTGAATGGCGATTTCTACGCACTCTCAGGATGTATTGAACAGATTTCGAAAGTAATGGTTGGAAATTGATGGTGCCCTTGCTCTAACATACGTTCTGTTTCATGTCGGTGTCACTACCACCTGGGGGAGGGGTTGCAGGAGCAAAAAACATTCTAAATTGCAATTTCTGTGATACTGAAGAGGTCAGAAACTATAAATATGGCATGGTTGTTACTTATAAAATATAAATGCCGTCTAAGAACTGTCGAAAATAAATTCGAAATTTAAAAGAGGTAAAGCGAAGGGAGGGAGCAAAAAGCGAATTAAAAGTCCTGAATTATTATTTCTATGCAATCTCACTAAATAATAAACCGATTACAAAAGAAATGGTTGCAAATCAATGGTGACAGTCTCTGATCCCACAGAAGCTATATTGTATGCCAGTGCCATTACCACCTGGGGTTGGCAAGAATAACAAACGTTCTAAAAGAGCCTTTAAAACTTTCTAAATTACCTTTTCTATGGATTATTAGGAAATACGAAACCGATTGTAAAATAAATGTTGGAAAATGGTGACAGTCTTTATTTCAACATAGGCATTTTATGTTAGTGCCACGACCATCAGAGGGTGGTAGAGAAGAAGCTTGGAATTTGACATGATGGTTTATTTTAAGATGTAAATGCGTACTAAGAACGGTTTTTAAAAAATTCAAAATACTTTCTAAATTATTTATTTAAAATTAGTTTTAGTTCTAATTAATTTAAGTCTCATTTCTGCTTAATGCAGTGTAATAATGAAGTTTAGTCAAATTGTGGCTTATTTAGTAATTTTGAATTATTCCTAAAAGTATAATTTCTTCTAATAAAAATTAGACATACAAATATCCCTTATCATATTTCAAATATTACGCGAGCAAAGCCGCGGGTTTTGCTAGTATATTATACGTGCCTACGCAATATAATTATACGTAACTATAGTGTCACTTGCAGCCACTATATTTACGTACAATACATCAATTTCAACTGACATCACGAACATTCGCCAGCCGGAGATAATTAAGAAAAAAAATGTAAAAAAATAAATATCTAAGATCATATTTTTTTCTCTTTCCATTAATCTCTCTATTCTAAAACAAAGTAACTACCGCTGTCACCGCCGCCGCCGATTTTGATTTTTTTGTGACCAGAGGTCTTTCTTCGTTAATATTTAGAAAAATAATGCATACAAAAATATGGAAATCGGTGGTTTTATACAGAAATGTTTGATAAACACGCTGATGCAGACAGTTTTCAAACCGAGGAATTATTTTAAGAGATATTTAATGCTAAAGTTGGACAAAATCGTTCCACTAAAAAAGTTTTATAGGAGCAAAAACTATATATGGGAATTTAATCATTTTTAGATCGTTTTATACGTTTGAAGTTCCCGATGTGCAGACTGTATTTCTTTTTTTAATTTGACTAATTTTTTGAGGTTTTATTTCTATTTTAAATTCAAATTTTCAGCATTTCTAGAGATATTTTTTACATTATTTTAGAAAATGGTATTAATTTGTACTGTTGCCAAATGTATAAACAGCGCAGACAATAATGTTTGCTTCAAATTAAAAATTTATTTACACGTGACTATTATAAACAGAAAAAATCATTTGGAATTAAAATTAAATAATTATGTACAAAAAGCAGAAACTTATTAAAAATTACGTCATAAAAAGTAATACACGTGAATTTTAAAAGAGAAAGGATATTGTAAAATAATAAATTCATTAACATGCGTTAGAAGTCTTAAATAGGAGAAATTACGTCATATTTACGTCACATTACAGTTATTACATAAAATGAGCAGAAAATAATATTGCAAAACAGTTTAAATTTAGAAATTGCGCAAAACGATTAATTTAAAATGTCTCATTTAAAAGAACTTTCTTTTCGCTTTGTTAAAAAATACCAGGAGACAAAGGCTCTGTTTACTTAATTCCTTTTATATTAGCTTATTTTGAAATGTTGTTACACGTGTCTTACGTCATCAAGTTATTTTTATTTCGACGTTTTATTTGTATTTTTATTAATGTTGTACTAATTTATTTGTTCTTTCGTTATTTAAAATAAAAATTATGTCAATTTGTATAATTTGGTGAGAGGTTTGGCAATTTATATCATTTGGCGAAATGGGTCGACGGGATAATTAAGTAGTACCGCAGCGGATTTGGCGTTAAAATTCCCCAATCAAAGAGAAATGAATAGAAATCCGTTTATAGGGAGATCGCCACTGTTTTTTAAATTATAATTCAATCTTTTGAAATCGTTTTAAAGCCGATCAAATTAGCGTGCATTTAGAGTCTGCGGTGTCTGGACGGGGGTTGGCGAGCGTAGCTCATAGGGGGCCGAGTTCCCTAGTATATTTTAAAATTTCTTGTTTAAAGTTATTGATAGTTAACACTTTAGTGAGTGGGCTTTTCCAAATTTCTTTCTTTTTTTTTTTATTCCAATGCCAACATTCTTCCATTCATTTATTGGGTGTTAGAGTCTAGTGAATATTTTTCTGATAGTTATTTTTAATGGCAAGTGGTCGACTGTATAATTTAGAAATACCGAGATTTTTCAAAAATTAAATTAAGCTGAAAATATCACTGCCAACTACTGCCATTCTTTTACCATTATTCTGAATGATAATCTCAGCCTTATTTAATCACATTTTTCCTGTAAAAATATCGAAAATAGTCTTGACAAAATATCATAGCAGTTGGAAGCTATGGTGTATTTGTTTCTTTCCCCTTTTTCTCTTATTTGAATTTTAAAAAGAATAATTTGAAATTTTTATTTTTAAAAGTACTGAAAAAAATATCATCAAATTAACAGACTCATTTCAAAAAATGTATTACATTATTTGATAGTATTATTGTTATTATTAAAAATGACATATTATTTAGTAAAAATAGAGAAAATATTAATAAATAATGTAAATAAATAATTAAATATAAATTAGTAAATCATATTTTTGTAACCAATAAATCTCTCTATAATATCTTTTTTTTTTTTTTTTTTCGTTTGACAACACGAAATTTTGAAATCATCAAAATATCGATTTTTTTCCTCTACACATGGAACTTTTAGAAATTTTCTGAAAGAAACGATATTTTTGTGTAAAAGAAACAATAAATCATACAGAAACAATATTTAATGTAGTTTGATTGTTAAAGGAAAAGTATAACGCCCAACAAATTAGAAAGAATAGTCTAGAATCTTTCAGTGTCTCCCTAGGTCAAAGCCGGTAAAAGAAAAAACCATCACCAAAAAAGGATTGATTTCAGTGGGCCACCATTAATGCAGCGATGGGCCATCACTAGTGTTGCCAGATGTTCCACATAAATCGGGTCTCATAATGCTTTGGACACCATTAATTTCTTATAGTTTATTTTGTCATCTGTAACCGCAGATAATTGTGTCATTAGATAAGCCGAAGAAAATTACTTTAAAATACTGGTGTCCAGAGCAATTGGAGGCCTGATTTACCCGGGACACCTGGCATCATTAGCCATCATTAGTGTTTCCTGGAGTGCGTTATAATATTTTTCTCAAAATGTGTTGAACGTCCATAAGTCAGTATTTTGTTTTTGATAGATTTCGTAAGAACACTATCTATTACATTCTCCTCTGTTGGAATTCCTGAAAATATTTTGCAGATCTATGTCGATTATGCAAATATTATCATAATATATATATATATATATATATATATGTGGTTATCAAAATAATGGAAACACTTGTGAATGAAAGGGACATTTAAGAATTCCCTTCGTAAGCATTAAAATATAATCTTAGCTACCAGATTTTTTTTAATATAAAAAGTACATGTATTAGGTAGTATGAGACAGCTGTAGAAGAGTTGTCTACGTTTTGATTTTTTTGTCAGAAACGTAAAATGTCAGACCTCACAGATTTTCAAAGAGGCCAAATTGTAGGAGCCCGACTAGCTGGAGCAACGGTGACCGAAACATCCCAGCTTATAGGCGTTTCTAGAGGTACGGTGTCTAAAGTCATGACAGCATACACACAGCGCGGAAAGACAAGCTCAGCAAAGCAAAATAGTGGACGGAAGGAGAAGCTGAGTGAAAGAGACCGACGGGTATTGAAGCGGATTGTAATGTCTAAAAAGAAAACAACTGCAGCCAAAGTGACCGCAGAGCTCAATCAGCATCTGGATTCTCCAGTGTCAACAATTACAGTTCGGAGATACCTTCATAAAGAGAACATTTACGGCAGAACAGCAATTCCCAAGCCACTTGTCACAGATGCTAATGCCAAACGTCGCGTCGTGTAGAGTGGTGCCACAACCACAAAACCTGGTCGATTGATAAGTGGAAGACTGTTATATGGTCAGACGAATCATCTTTCACATTGTTCCCCACAACAGGACGGGTACATGTCTGGAGAACACCTGCACAAGCGTATGATCCTGATTGCCTCCGTCCAACTGTCAAGCATGGAGGTGGATCGGTTATGGTATGGGCAGCCGTGTCATGGTTTTCTGCTGGTCCAATCGTAACCCTGAAAGGAAGGATCACTGGGGAGAAGTATAGAGAAGTTTTAGCTGAACAGGTCCATCTCATGATGCAAATTTTGTTTCCTGCAGGAGATGGAATTTTCGAGGATGATAATGCCCCTATTCATGCAGCCAGAGTTGTCCAATCATGGTTTGATGAACATGAGGATGAGGTGGAACATCTACCTTGGCCCGCACAGTCCCCAGACCTCAACATAATCGAACCGTTGTGGTCTATTTTAGAGCTTTCAATCCGGAATCGATATCCTCCACCGGCATCTCTCACGGAACTTTCACAATATCTCCATGAAGAATGGTACAATATTCCTCTAAACACTATTCAGAATTTGTATGATTCGATTCCCAGGCGAATCCAAGCTGTATTACATGCCAAAGGCGGTCCTACGCCATATTAATAAAGAATTCCTTCAAAATCTAGGGTGTTTCCATTATTTTGATAACCTTTATTTATAACCTTTTTTGATAACATTATTTTGATATATATATATATATATATATATATATATATACATATATATAATTTTTTTATGGACGCAATAACTTTTATAATTCTGTACAAATCTCTTCCAAACTGATACATACAATCGAGGGGTAGAAAATGTTGATCAAGTTCGTTAATGTGCAAAATTGGACCAAGGGGAGTGGAAACGGGAATGGGTTTTGTGAAAAAAGAAAAAAAATCCACGACTTCTTAATTATGTTACATGTCAAATCAGTTAAATTTTGTTTCTTCCAGGAAAAAGACCAAAAATTTATGTATAGCAGATTTTTAATATCATTAAAAATGGCCTCAAAGGGCGAAAAAATTGGATTTTAAGAAGAACAAAAATTCACAACTTCGTCAATTCACAAGATATCAAATCCACTTAAATTTATTATAAATCTTCTTAATATTATCTTCAACTTTTATATTAACAAGTTTTTGAAAGGACCAATTCTTAGAGCAAAATAAGATAAAAAAAATGGTTTATTCATAACTTCGTCAATTCGCAAGATATCAATTCCGCTTAAATTTATTATAAATCTTCTTAATATTATAGTGGCGAGACACTGCCGCAGACCAGATGCCCTAAGAAACCGCATACAAAGGTCGAGTTCCAAGTTCCATCCAGATAGTGAAAGCTAAACGAAAAATTTAAAGAGATGGAGCATCCAGATATCTGGGCACACAGGAGAGATGCATTTTAGCTCCCCAGCATTTTCAATGCTACATATACGCATGCCTCAAAGAATTAATAAGAGACAAAACGATTTCGGTGTATTTAGGCGATATAATTGTCCTTCCACAGACTGAAGAAGAAACGCTTTCCATATTGAAACGTGTGCTTCAAGTAGCATCAGAAAATGGTCTAGAATTTAATTTTTCTAAATGTCAATTTTTGAAAAGAAGGATCGAATTTTTAGGATACGTAATGGAGAACGGAACGATCCGCCCTTCGGAATCATAAACAATAGCCGTTAAAAAATTCCCTGAGCCACAAGATAAGAAACAACTCCAGAGTTTCCTAGGACTAACTGGATATTTCAGAAAATATATAGCCGATTACGCTAGAATCGCTAAATCCTTAACTGATCTTCTAAAAACGGAAAACGAATTTAATTTTGGAGCAAGTCAAAAGGAAACTTTCCAACTCTTGAAAAATAAGTTGGTTGATAAAGACGAGGGGCAGAAACAGAATTGCACACGGATGCTAGCAGCTTAGGTTTTGGAGCAGTTTTGTTACAGAAAGACGATTATGGAAATTTAACACCCCGTTCATTTCATGAGCAAGAACACAACATCTGCCCAGACCAAATATAGTAGAGTAGCGGATAGGGACAGCTTAATGCAACAATGTTAAAAACTTCGACTGCATAAAGCTATGGGGAAAAAATCAAAAAATCCCTATCCGGCTTCGGCACGTTGTTTTGTTGGTGTTGATGTTCATTTGTACTTGGTTCTTATCCATGTGTTTTACATTTTATTGTGTGTTTAAATTTTATTTTTTTTCCTATTTTTATTACTATTACTGTTATTATTATAAATTAAGATGTTAAAACTTGAAGAGAATGCATTATAATTATTAATATTATAATGTTAAAAAGATTATGAGATGCTTTCTTTATACATTTTCTATAAAATAGGAACTGAAATAATCATAAAATTAAAATATGTTTAGTTCAATGTAATAATAATTAAAAAAAAACTGTACCCTCAATTGAGATTTATTTTTTTTTATTATAAAACAAAGAAACATTTTAAATTAAGAATATAGAGAAAACAAATTGTTATAGCTTTTAAATCTTAAAAAAAAAAAAAAAAGCCACATTGATGTACTATTTATAATAATGTGTTACATATGTATAACTATACTTAAGGGACAAATTTAAAATCATGTATATTTTAATTATAGAAGTATATGTTAGTTATGTCATATTTATTGTTTTCTAAAGCCTTGACTGACAGCGAAGTTAAAAGATTTAGCTTAAGAGAAGAAATAATAATTTTATTATATCTCTTGGTGACTAATTAAAGCAGCTTGGTGACAGCCTTAAAGCTGTTAAAACGCCACATATCTGTCAATTCATTTATATGTAATGAGTTAAATATTAAATAACATTATTATGACATAAAAGATGAACTGCTTTTAAATTTTAACAGTGAAAGTTGTAGATATTTGTTTAATCATTTATATACTACTTCTTACTACAATGTTGGAAAGATTATGATCTAAAGATTTCGTTTTTAATATTATTTTCAAATATTTTGGATAGGTGGCGCCAGTAGTAATGCAAAAGCTTATTTTTTTTCCTTGCTTCAAACCAGGTTTAGAAAAATCCCTACGAGATTTCCTTCTTCCTTCTTCTATTACGCAGGCGCTTCTTTAACATTGTTGCATCAAGCTGTCCCCATCCGCTACTATATAGTAGTTACGAGCTCGAAGCTGTTATTGAAGCATTAAAAAAATTCCGGTACCTGTTAGGGAATAAATTTAAAATAATAACCAGCTGTTTCGTCTTTCAGAAAACATTAGAGAAAAAAAATCTTACCCCAAAAGTAGCAAGGTGGGCATTATGTCTACAAAGAGTTTGATTATCAAATTGTCCACAGGACCGGAAATCAAATGGAACTCGTTGATGCACTGAGTCGTAACAGTATATTAGTCACAACACGTTCACATGATGAAATTACAACAAAATTAACCAAAGCAGAAAACGAAGACGATTACATAAACCATCAAACACTAGTTGAAAAAAAATGAAAGCAAAGATTATTTTGTTAGGCAAAATATCGTATACAAATATGAAGATGGTAGAGAATTAATTATGGTACTGGAAATCCTGCAAAAAGAAATTTTTTCACGAAATTCATAATAAAGGGCATGGCGCTGTAGCCAAGACCGAAGCAATAATTAAGCAGGATTATTATATCCCTAATCTTCGAAAACAAATCAAAAGTGTTATAGGAAACTTTAGAATGCATACTATACAACAGAAAGCGAGGGAATAGTGAAGGATTGCTAAATCCCATTCCCAAACAGGACTCTGCCCTCCAAACTTATCATGTCGATCACTTAGGCCCAATGCCTTCGACTAGCAAAAATTATAATTTTATCTTCTCTGTAGTAGACGCTTTTACGAAATTTCTATGCTTTTATCCAGTTAGACGGCATCCGCTAAAGAAGCAATTTCTAAATTAAAAATTCAACAAGCTACATTCGGAAATCAAGAGCGAATAGTTAGCGACCGAGGTGCCGCCTTCACCTCTAGTGAGTTTAAAAAGTACTTCGGAAATGGAAATATTGAACATGTTCTAATTACAACGGGGATACCCAGAGGAAAAGGACAGGTAGAACGACAACAGGAGACTCTCGTCGCTAAATTAAGTATCGATGATCCGGCGAAGTGGTATAAATATGTACCGATTGTTCAACGAATAATGATTAGTACGATTTCCCGAAGCACTCAATACACACCTTTTGAGCTTTTAACGCGAGTAAAAATTAGAGTAAAGGATGATTTAAGAGTAAAAGAAATTCTGGATGAGGAACATGAAAACGCGTTTGTCAAGGAAAGACAGAACAGCCGAAATATCGCAAAACAACATCTATTAAAAATTCAAGAGGAAAATCGCAAAACTCTCAATCGTAAACGTAAAAAAGCGAAATGTTATCGAATGGGTGATTTAGTTTCGATTCAAAGAACCTAATTTGGGGTCGGCATCAAGCTGCGACCAAAATTCGTTGGTCCTTACAAAGGTATTGAAGAACAACGATCGATACGATGTCAAAAAAGTGGACTTCCAGGAAGATCCAAGAGCGACCTCTACTGCAGCTGATCACATGAAGCCATGGGCTTCTCCAGTCTAAAGTGAAGCAACTGTGATTTTCGTGATTTTGTGTTTTTTTTTTAAAACTGTGCTTTATTGACATTTTTTCCCCTTTTCTCGTGAACTTATTTTGAACACTGTTTATAAACTGTGAAAAGGACTGCATCTAAGTGACAGACTCACCTGCACATTAATAACTCCTTTTTTTATTACTATAATATATTACAAAGTCAAGAACTGGAACGGAACTCGATGTTTTATTATTATGTTTAAAGATTGGGTTCGTCTGTATTTAGTGATCTGATGTTGCAATTATTTGTCATATTGTTTGTTTTTGTGTGTGTTTTTTCTATTATTTTTCAAATTTTATGAAAATAGCACCGTACCTGATCCGGTATACATGGTAGGTGACTGTGAGGGCACAGAAAGGTAAGGAAGGCCGAATGTAGTGGCTAGACATTGCCGCAGACCAGCTGCCCTGAGAAACCGGTAACAAAGGTCGAGTTCCAAGTCCCAGCCAAATAGTGAAAGCTAAACGAAAAATTAAAAGAGATGGTGCACCCAGATATCTGTGAACACAGGAGAGATGCATTTTAGCTTTGGTCATGGAGAAAGCGTCTCTGCGGACCACTGTTTTTATGATCGGGACGTTGTTCCCTTTTACTTACGATAGGATCCACGGAGATCCAGAATTTACCTTTAATTCTTTTTTAATTTTTGTTATTGTAAATATTTTAAAATCCCCATAACCTAGAATCAATTATAAAGTGTTTGTACTATTATGATTAATCCAGAATATTAAATATTTGCAAGTTAAAGAACGAATCTATTTTTTTGTCTGCCTCCTTGCCTAAATCCCATAATATTATCTACAACTTTTGTATTAACGTGTTTTTGATAGGATCAACTCTCAGAGCAAAAAAAGATTAAAAAAAAAGGTTGCGAGCAAGAAACAAATTCATAATTTCATCAATTCGCAAGATATCAAATACGCTTAAATATATTATAAACCTTCTTAATATTATCTACAACTTTTGTATTGAGAAGTTTTTGGAAAACTAACTCTTACAGAAAAAAATAAAAAAATAAATAAATATATAAAAAAATAAAAGAAAATTAAAATGAAATAATAATAAAATAAAATAAATAAATAAATAAATATAAAAAAGGTGGGTTGTAGAAGAAAAAATCACATTTTCGTTAATCCGCCACTAAGGTGATAAAAAAGTATCATTGTCGTGATGAAAATTTTTGACAATCCTCAGAGATACTGTATGTAAGGTTACATTATTAAACGCGCGCGTGCCTGAATAAAAAGAACGTCAGAATTTGAAATATGGTGTGTGTGGTTCATTTAATGAAGCAATCAGCACATGGTTTAAATTTATTACATAAATCTTCTAAACATTACGTATAACTTTTGCAGTAAGAAGATTTTGATAAGATGAACTCTACTAATGGATGACATTATTAACAATATTCTCAAGGGATGAAAAAAAATCGCGGTTGAAGAAAAAGTGATCTTATTAACATTATTCTGATAAAACAAATTCTTATAGAAAAATGAAATTCAAAGCCTTATCAAAAGCGGCCAGCTTAGAAGGGAAATTTTGCTATTATATCTGTCAGACCGGCAGGCGTCAGCACAGCCAATCACCTCATCGAGTTCACGGCTGAAATTCCAGAATTAGTTAAAACTCCATAGGCATATTAAAACGCAATCAGTCTGTCAAGTCATATCTTGATCGAAAACACCTAAAAACTCGATTTTAGTGATTGACTCGTAGGGTTACCACTGTGTTTTCCTGCTCCCAGTCCTTCATATTTTCATACCTTTGGGTGCAGGAAAACACAATGATAAACATACGAGTTAACCACTAAAATGGGATTTATAGGTGTTTTCCACCAAAATATGATTTTTTTAGACCAATTGCGTTTTAATGTGTGAATAGAATTTTAACTAATTCTGGAATTTCCACTCCCCTTATTGTCAAAACCCCTTAAAGATCGCTTAATATTTGGAAAAACCATAAAAAAAAGTATCTATTTTTTTTACAGAAATTGAATAATTGTACAATTTCTAAATAAAATATGCAATTAGTTTTTGTTAAGGCGAAAAAAGAAAAGATTTCATAGAACAAATTCACATTTGTAGAAAAGCCATCATGCGAGAATTCTGTGTCTTAATGTTTGTTTTACACCATACAAATTAATATGAATAAGACCTTTATTTTTCACATCTTAGATCTTTATTTATCATCATCACACAGATTTTTACAAATAATATTTGAAATAATGTATATACATTAAATTTTAATTACTAAAAAATTTTTTGAGTGTGATAAATTTCGGAATATGCAATATAAAGTCCAACATCACAATCAGCGACAAAAGCCAAAATTCAGTGAACAGTGAACAGCAGTGCAGTTCCAGGGGCTACCTATTTGACGATCAAATCCACGCCCTGTCGATGAGTATTTGCAGAGCACATCATAAAGAAAACAGGAAAGGTTAGTCTAAGTGCAGCGAAAAGCTGCTTACGAGTGTCGATAGCTCCCAGCACGCCGAGAGCTAAAGACTGAATGAGAGGAAAAGAGAGGAAAAAGTCTATTTATGTGGACGGCCAGGTGGGCAGCCAATACGAAAATATCGCGGGGCTTCACTGTTACATGAAGTCCGCTGTAGAAAATAGACCGATAGAGTAAGAAAAGAGTTGTTCAAGGTTCATGAAAGCCGAAATGTCGCAAGCCAAGTCCAAACATAACCAAAAAAAAGACACTTTTCAGTGACCATACATTTAAATTATAAAATAAGAGAATAAATCAATTTTAAAAAGGGTAGGAGCCATAAGCGAACTTATGACTCGCTACTAGAGAAGTTAAAATTACTGTTGATCATCTCGCTGAAGGCGAGAAGTTTAGCTATAGAATTTTCTTTAGATTGTATCGCTTCGAGGACACTGTTGAGTTTTAAGGGGATTTCGTTAAATGAACTTACATTTAGTTCTTGTTTGATTTTAGATAGGATTTCAGCTATCGTGTTGATAGAACCTGAAAATTCCTGCAACTCATAGAGCTGCTGAGTGGGAGGCGGAGCCTTGTGTAATGAAGAAATTTTATTGGCTGAAGGTACGATGACGTCCTCAGTTTGTCTCTGTGATTTTTTGGCAGAAATTTTTTCTTTTTTACTTTCACCAACTATTTTAGCATAAGATTTTTTAAATTGGGGTTTGAGGGGAAATTGCGAACAACCTTTATAAGATGAAGGGTGTTCTAAAGAGCAGTTAGCACATTTAGGAGGGGGTTTTGTAATTTCAGTAGAATTTTCCTTAGCGGTAGCAATATCTTTTTTAATTTGGCAGTCTGGGGACAGGTGGGGACCACCACATCCCACGCATTTGGGATTTAAATGACAGTTCGTACTTACGTGGTAGAACTTTTGTCAGCGGTGGCATTGAGTTGCTTTTTTCGAAGGGCGAAATTTTTCAACTTCAACCCTTAAGCTACAGATAGCATTTACTTTAAAAATTTCGTATGACGTAGCATTTTTAGGAAGTTCCAGTAAGTAGAGAGGGAGGGGTTTCCCATCTCTACGACTTTTTAGTTGAGACATTTTCAGAATAGTGAAACCTCTACATGAGAGAGTTTCTTTGACTCTTTCAATATCGAGAGTTCTAGGGAGGCCTCTAATGACCACTTTCAATGGGATATCCCGATCCGGGATAATATAGTGCTGTACAGTAGTTTGTTTAAAGTGCTCGTGAAGCGACATTTTGTCGCGGAAAGTTGCTGGGGAGATACGAATAAATTCTCCTACTATTTTAGCTTCAAATTTGTACTTGTTACAGGATGAGAGTTCGTTAAGAAATTCGATAATATTTGGAATACCAGTGACCATTAATGGTTTGGGTCTTTTTTTTAGATTTTTCAGGAGTTTCATCATCAATATTAACGTCACTAGACTCCGATTCCGAAAAACTTTCGTTATCATCGTCTTTAGGGGTTTCATCGGGGGATTTTTTAGCAGCAGTTTTATGTTGCACTTTACTTTTGCGTTTTTTACTTTTCTTTTTAACTGGGGTAAAGCCCTCATCAGTGTCCATCATTTTAACGCTACCATCTTGCATTTTAGAATTTACAACGAGTTGGATAGCATCCAACATATTGTTGGCTTTGCGAGAAGTTAAATTAGTAAGTATTTCTAATTTATCAAAAGTAGTTAAAGTATACGGCTTATCATTAAGCATAATTTCAGAAGGACCATTAAACTCATTAGTATACTTAGTTAAAAGTGCGGAGTAATTAACTCTATTGCTTTTAGAATTGTTAGTAAAAAGAGAAGACACAGAAGATGTGCGACTCATCATACCATTACCGCCAGAGGCAGCAGGGGCAGACCCGGGGGCCTGAGACGTCATCAGAAGCAAGAGCACTGACAGGAACAATCTAGCTGGAGCTTACACACACGCTAGCTGTGTGTGTGATATATACAGCCAAAATTCAACAGTGATAGTCAAAGACTTCACACGGAAATGCCAGTAATTTTTCTGGTTTCAGAAGTTTTCATAGCAATTAAATCTCCAGCCCGAAAATATGACGTGCTCGATAAATAACGAAGGACACCTCAGCCCATGATATTGGTGTGAGGTGTTATAATTTTCTAAAAGTATGTTAAATATTTTAAAATTAATCTTTTGTTTTTAAATGTTTTAAGCTTCTTGTTATTTAATAATAATAGAACGATGAAAATACGTCAATTTAAGATTACATTACGCCTTCTCTGAAAATAGTGCAATTTCATTGTAAGTAATGTTTGCTGAGATACATTTAATTTTTACATTCAAATGTCCCACTACGTTTTCTCTGGACCGAGATATTGTAACGTTTTTAAATGTAAATTTAAGCTTCTTGTTATTTAATAATAATAGAACGATGAAAATAAGTTAATTTAAGATTACACTAGCAAAAGGCATACTTTGTTTGAATTCGCGAAGCATTATTCTTTTCGACCAGTAAGTTTATGTTTTCTGGGCATTTTTTTTATAATAGAACCATATTTTATAATACATCCCATAAATTGTTTTTAAACGGCGAACATCTCTCTATTCTAAAAAAAAGTAACTACCGCTGTCACCGCCGCCGCCGCCGCCGCCGCCGCCGCCGCCGCCGGTTTTGATTTTTTTGTGACCGGAGGCCTTTCTTCGTTAATATTAACAAAAATAATGCATACAAAAATATGAAAATCGGAGGTTTTATACAGAAATGTTTGATAAACACGCTGATGCAGACAGTTTTCAAATCGAAGAATTATTTTAAGAGTTATTTAATGCTAAAGTTGGACAAAATCGTTCCACTAAAAAAGTTTTATAGCAGCAAAAACTATGCATGGCAGTGTAATAATTTTTAGATCATTTTATGCGTTAGAATTTGCCGGAGTGCAGATTGCATTAATTTTTTTATTTTGACTCATTCTTTCAGGTTTTATTTCTATTTTAAATTCAAATTTTCAGCATTTCTAGAGATATTTTTTACAGATTTCAGAAAATTGTACTAATTTAAACTGTTGCCAACTGTATAAAAAGCGTAAGCAATAATGTTTACTTCAAATTAAAAATTTATTTACACGTGACTATTATAAACAGGAAAAAAACTTTCAAATTAGAATTAAATAATTACGTATAAAAAGCAGGAACTTATTAAAAATTACGTCATAAAAAGTATACACGTGAATTTTAAAAGAGAAAGGATATTGTAAAATAATAAATTCATTAACATGCGTTAGAAGTCTTAGGAGAAATTATGTCATATTTACGTCACATTATAGTTATTACATAAAATGAACACAAAATAATATTGCAAAAAACTTTAAATTTAAAAATTGCGCTAGACATTTATTTGATATTTTGAGAATTAATTTAAAATGTCTCATTTAAAAGAACTTTCTTTTCGCTTTGTTAAAAAATACCAGGAGACAAAGACTCTTTTTACTTAATTCCTTTTATATTAGCTTATTTTGAAATGTTGTTACACGTGTATACGTCATCAAGTTATTTTTATTTTGACGTTTTATTTGTGTTTTTATAAATGTTGTACGAATTTATTTGTTCTTTCGTTATTTAAAATAAAAATTATATCGATTTGTATAATTTGGCGAGTGGTTTGGCGATTTATATAATTTGGCGAAATTGGTCGACAGGATAATCAAGTAGTACCGCAGCGGATTTGGCGTTAAAATTCCCCAATCAAAGAGAAATGAATAGAAATTCGTTTATAGGGAGATCGCCACTGCTTTTTAAATTATAATTCAATCTTTCGAAATCTTTTTAAAGCCAATCAAATTAGCGTGCATTTAGAGTCTGCGGTGTCTGGACGGGGGTTGGCGAGCATAGCTCGTAAAGGGCCGAGCCCCCTAGTATTAAAAATAATAATAATTGTAATTATTTCTTAATAGCAAATATGCTTTGATTTGTTTCAATTTTCAACCTTCAAATTCGAATAACACTTTATATAACTAATTTAACAATTAATTTTATTTGTTTACAATTCTTTTGTTGCTGCTTTACGAAACAAAACAAACAAACAAAAAAAACATAATATAATTCTTTTAAAATGCCTAAGTATCGCCTGCGTAAATGATTTCACATAATAAGAAGAAATTGTGTATTTGAATTCTTAACGCTGAAAAATACTTTTATAATTAAATGTAAATAATTGAATTTTCACAAATTTTAATTCATTAAAAATATGCTGTAATTTTCATAAAAAAGGGTATTTTAAAAATTTCATAAAAGAAATCGTGAAACTATTTAATTAATCATGATTCTATCTATAATAACTAACTCCATGATTTTCTCTTGAAAATATACGTGTTTTATTTTTTATTTGCAAAAATGCGTCCGCAATGGAAAAACATATAAAATAAATTAATTAAAATAATGAATTTTTTAAGGTTATTCTGTAAAAAAATAATATTGTGCAAATCTACAGATCATAATTTATTTTTATGTTTAATTTCAAGTCAAAATACTAAATAGATTTTTTGTAAAGTGTACGGCAAAATGTAACTTTGTAGCCTAGTAGAGGATTCGCTGCGCTCATCCTAATTACGCCATCTCTGAAAGCGCAATTTCATTGTAAGTAATGTTTGCTGTGATACATTTAATTTTTACATTAAAATGTCTCTCTGCGTTTTCTCTGGAGCGAGATATTGTAACATTTTGAAATTGAAATTTAAGCCTCTTATCTATACTAATATTATAAAGAAGTAAAGTTTTTTTATTTGTAGGAGGTAAGTTCTGGAACTACCGAAACGATTCTAAAAGTAATGGTATCAAAATGATGGTGTTAGTCCAACTTAGAACATAGGCTATATCTTATGTCAGTGCCACTGTCCAAAAGGGGTGCAGGAGCAAAAAACGTTCTAAAAATGCGATTTTTGTGTTACTGAGGGTCCTAGAATCCTGAAATTTGGAATGGTAGTTACTTATAAGATACTAATGATCTCTAGGGACATTTCTTATTGGAGACCCCATTTATTTTTCGTTTCCATGTTTTTGTACATATGTTCAACTACCACCTGATACATTTTGTTTTATTCAACTGTGATGCTGTTTTGAGATAGGACTAATTCAAAAGTTGCAGATTTTGAAACTTTTGAATATTTAACAGATTATATCTGCTAACAGCATCTATATCCCGGTAAATTTCTATATTATTTAGCTTGTCCTAATAGTAAACTTTGATATTCTATAAGAAAAATTTTGGGGTACTATTGCTTAAATAAGATAATAAGTGCAGAAAACGGACAAAAACGTCATTTTGATTGCATTTTGTGGCAACATAACAATGAAAGTTAACCTTGCCTCATGGAACCAAGTAAATTTTACTAAGCGTGTAGTGTTATACGAACAGTTTATGACAAAATAATTTTGGGATGTTATTGCTTTTCAGAGATATAGCAATCCAAACATACTAGCATTTCAATTTTCATGAATAAAGGGATTCATGATCTTGACAATTTCTACAGGAAACAGGAAATTTTTTTAGGCCTTCAAAAAATGCACAATGTTTATTAAATATGATCTACTTCAACATAAAAAAAAATCAAGCCAATTGAAAAATACAACTATCAAAATATCACTTTTTTGTCAGAGTTTCTATTTTCTATTCACTCTTAATTGTGAGCGGAGCTACTGAAATGGCATTATCAATGAATTATGGGTCAATCCATTTCAAATCACCAAGGTGGTGTCGCTCGACATTTTTTATTTAAATAATCTGTGAACCAAGTTTTCTTCGTAGTTTTATGAGTTTAAAAACAGGATTATTATTATTATTATTTTTTTAAAATCTTGTACTTTTTTTGCCGGTGACCATTTTTAACAAACTATACAGCCATTTTTTGGCGAAAAACGTGTGTTACGGAAAATGCTGTACCTGCTTTATTTTTATACCTATCAAGATGAATGAAAATTCAAAATGTTCAACGTACAATTGTGTACATTTTATGCGTTTATAACATTTTCAATTGACTTAATGATGTAGGCCAAAAGCAAGTTTAAAAACCGGAGAAGTAAAAGGTCAAACATCACATTTCGCTGCCATTATTTTTTATGAAGGCGATCAGACTCACCTTAAATATTTTTTTCTGACACAGATCTCTTATAGTATTACTTCTTTTTACAAAGTTTAATCACGAAAACCTTTTCCTTCTTTTTGCACAGCTCATCAAAAACTGCGTTAAATCTGATTTTGGCAATTTTTGCTAATTAATATCTCAAAAGGGATTGCATAAAAAATTCTGAAAATGTAGGCTAATAAGCACCTTTGTAATGTAAAGTTAAATTGTAAATTTTATGATTGAGACATAACTGGTTTTTGAATAACAATTCACTAAAAATGCGGCAAAAACTCTGCTCCCCTTTTCTTTTCTTTTCTTCCAGATACATAGCATTACAGTTACTTTTTGCTTAGGTCCGCTCAAAATGACGAAAAACACAAATTTTACGCAAATTTTACCTTGGTGATTTGAAATGGATTGACCCTATGACCCAAAATTGCTAGGGTTTTAATTTTGAAATGCAGGCAGGGTGGGAACTGGTTTTTGAATAACAGTTCACTAAAAATGCACCAAAAAAAATCAGCTTCCCTTTTCTTTTTCTTTTCTTTCAGATACATAGCATTACAGATACTTTTTACTTAGGTACGTTCAAAATGACGAAAAAGACAAATTTTACACAACTTCTACCTTGGTGATTTGAAATGGATTGACCCTATGACCTCAAAACGCTAGGTTTTTTTCTTTTGAGATGGAGGTAGGGTGGGAAAGGTAAATTGTAAAATAAACTCTCAATACAATCTAATATACAATGAAATTATTTGTGTTACATTAAATATTCAATAGAATGTAAAACAACAACAGCAACAACAACAAAAAGAATTAAAGAAAAAAAATGTGAATTTTACTAATGCGAACGAAAGGTGTATTTTCCAAAATTAAAATGAACAAATATGATACTGAGCAAGTATGAAGGTAAGGAGCAGGGCACCTTTTGAAAACTTTCTTGAATTGGGGCTGCTTTTGATTTTATTGTGCACAGCTGAGGAGCACCTGATACAGTTTTATTCTGACATATATTTTTGAAATTAGCCTAAGTACTCGTTAAGGAGCTACTTCACTCAAGCGAAAACAATAGCTCGCTAATGAAATTTGATAAAATATCTCTTTTGCATGCGCCCCGCCCCTTGCCTTACCCCTTGCCAAGTATCATATTTGCCCTTTTGATTTTTATTTTTGAAAATACACCTTTTATTCGAATCAGCGAAATTCACATTTTTTCTATAAGTCTTCTTCTTCTTTTAACGTTCTGTTGAATATTTAATGTAACAGAATTGATTTAATTGCATATCAAATAGTATTGAAAGCTTATTTCCCGACTTACCCTTTCGCCTCCAAAATCTATTTACTTTACAAATGAATCATAATGTCTTTTGTTTAGAATGTTCCGTACATTTTTTAGAACATTTGGACATTCCTTAATTTCATATTTACTAAGCTGTTATGACTAAAATTTGTCTTTATCGTCATTTGGAAGGTACCTAAGCAGAAAATGCTTGTAATGCTATGTATCTGGAAGAAAAGAAAAAGGGGGTAGAGTTTTTTTTCGTGCATTTTTAGTGAATTGTTATTCAAAAACCAGTTAAGTCTCAATCTTAAAAGGTTAGGTTCCCTTAGAAAGACCCCTTCGGAGGGCACTCCACCATTTTGGGCCTATATCCCTCGTGCTGATGATTGGCCGTCATAAATACAACAACCAACTCAATCTTAAAATTTACAATTTAACTTTACATTACAAAGGTGTTTATTATCCTAAATTTTCAGAATCTTCCATTCAGTCCATTTTGAAATATTAATTAGTGAAAATTGCCAAAATCAGACTTAATGCAATTTTAGATGAGCTGTGCAAAAAAAAAAAAAAAAAAAAAAAAAAAAAAACGGTTTTTAGGATTAAACGTTGTAAAAAGAGTCCGAAACAATCTTTGTCAGAAAAAAAATGTTTAAGATGAGTCTGATTTCCTTCATAAAAAATAATGGGAGTAAAATGTGGCGTTTAACCGTTTATTTATGCGGTTTCTAAACATGTTTTTGACCTACATCCTTAAGTCAAATGTAAATTTTATAATTACATTAAATGTAGACAATTTTATACTGAACATTTTTGTCTTTTCATTCATCTTGATAGGTATAAAAATAAAGTAGTTACAGCATTTTCCGTAAAACACATTTTTCGCCTAAAAATGGCTGTATAGCTTGTTATAAATGGCCGCCGCCAAAAAACCATATGATCAAAAAATATTTTTATCAAATCTCTAAACTCAGAAAACTATGAAGAAAACTTGGTAAAAAGATTAGGAAAATTAAAAATGTCGAGCGACACCACCTTGCTGATTTGAAATGGATTAACCCGTAATTCATCTAACTTATCATTCCCGAAAACAGCCGTTAATTAATACGACAGCGATGGATGAGGCCATTGTAACCGAAAAATGCTCCAATCATTCAAACTTCCGTAACCTGGTAATGTTTTTTTTAAAAAGAGCACATTATGATGATTTTAGAAATTGCAAAGCCTGAAGGGGGGTTGGCAGGTATAGCTCGCTAGGGGCTGAGACACCTAGTATTATATAAATTACTAGTAGAAGCATTCTGTCTTTCTGGGATTGCAGTTGCTTTGTAAGAATAGGAAAAAAAAATATTTAGGCTCTTTTGAATTTCAATACTTTAAGATGCTATTTTAATCTTCGAAACATGTTTGGAAAGTTAAACTACTTTTTAAAATTAATCTGGAACCAAAAACGAAAAACAAAGCCCTATTCAGAGTCGCCAAGTCTCCGGCTTTTTGCACACTAGTATTATCTTAGGGAAAATGTTGTTCTTTTAAATCCGCAGAATGTTCCAATTCAATAATACAACATTTTCTGCCTTAAAATACCGGTATCCAAAAAGCAGGAGACTTGGCAGCTCTGCCTATTAGAAATCAATCTGAGATATCCTGTGAAAAAAAAAAAAAAAAAAAAAAAAAAAAACAAGAAACTCCTATAGATATAAAGAATTTATAAAAATAACAATTTTCATGTGTTCTGAAACAGGATACAGAATACAATCTAAATTAATTTAAACTGTATTTTTATTTTTTGTATAAAATAGAGGTTGTATAACTTTTTAATTTATTATAATAAGGCATTAAATGACGAACGAAATTTCCTTTATTCGATTTATTATTTTTTTTTTAATGTGAAAAAAAAGAGATAGATGTGTTATATTTTGTTCATACAAAATATTTTTTTTATAGAAATTAAGTTTTGCAGCGACAGAAAGTAAAAAAAAAAGGCATCTTTAAATGTTACTTATTGTGTAATAAAATGTGTTTTATGTAGCTTTACAAAACAAAAAGCAGATGTATTTACAGTATACTTCAAGCGATAAGTATACTTACCGCATTACGTCAAACGTGGCAAATGAGATTTGCTCATGCTATAACTAGTTTTATAAATGTATTCAGATCTTGGTGCAATAGCTGTTGCACTCTTATGCAAAAATGCATGAATACAAAATTTATTACAATTCTGTATATTAAATTCAGTAATTTGGAAATAATATGAATCCATCTTAAATATGACGCAATCACCATGACAACCTAGAATCATTACCGATCATGGGATATCACTGAATTCATTACGTATAATGTAATTTAATAGAATGAAGAAAACATTTATTTATATCTTTTTAATTTTTGATTCGATTTTTGATAAAACTTTAAATGATTCGACAAAATTCTGCATCGATTATAGTATATATTAACACTTTCATCGCGGCAATGGGGCGCCTTTGTCCCACCTTTTGCGCTAAGAGCCTATCCGCTCCTCGCAGCGCTAAAATCGAAACAAAACACAAATTCACTTAAAACTTGTTTATTTTACTTTGAAAAATAATAATCAATATCATTTCTTATTCTAATGATTTATTTGTCCAAAATTCTGCCCGGTAATTATTATACATTATATATCGGAATCAATGTCTGATAATTAAATGACAGACTGTTCCGGTACGAATTGATTTTCCATGATTGATAGCGAATATTCCTGGAAGATGAGTTATCTCGTCCCTCGCGATGAAAGTGTTAAATTTCAAACCATTCGGTTGGGTAGTTTGAATGAGTAGTTTGGTAGAGTGAGGTTGTTGAACACTTTAAATTATATATTTATACATATATCCACTGTTTCAGAAATGAATATACTTTAAAATATTCGTAATCTTCACGCCATTATAATTTAGAAGAAGTAAACAAAATATAAATAATATTAAGTAAATACGTAATCCGATTAGTAATCAATTATTAAAAATTATAATATTTTATTAATTACGAGTTCGTATAATCACAGGATTAAAAACTTCTGATTGTCGTTACCGTCAACTTCCGCGAAATAAACCAAAATTTCAGCCCGTGAAATCAGAACCAAAAGCTAATCATGGAACGCCCCGCCCACTACCGCTAGTGGAGCAACTTTGAGGGAGTGACTTCCTGTTACTATATATATATATATATATATGTACAGCTCAGGGCTGCGGAGTCAGGCCCATCTTTGAGCGAAAGAGTCGGAGGCGTCCATTTTACTCACCGACTCCGCAGCCCTGATCCAGCTTCATTACAACTACAGGCATCTCCCGACTTACGTAAGAAATGTGTTCCGTAAATTTTAGCGTAAGTCGAATTTGTAAATTCCTTAGGTAAAATTTCGTCAGAAATTGCAATATTTATAAATAATATATGCATTATTTACACAGTATTATTTTATAAATAAAGTAGCATGCAGCAGTATGTACTTGGATATAAACTATAAAAGTGTGAAAAAAATATAAAAACAAACTGTAAGAACATTTTTCAAATAAAAATACGATTTCAAATAAATATGGGATTTATAAATTTAACATTGATGAATTAATTTATATCAATTTTGAATCTGCATCAAACGAACAGCTCTGAAGCTGGAAGAAAAAATACTCTCTTTCCTCTTCACCGAAACTTTAAAATTAGGTTTAATTATGGTTTGAATTCAGCTAACAAAATTGGTAACAGTTAAACAGTTTTTTTTTTTTTGGGGGGGGGGGGGGGGGAGGGGCTTATTTTAATCAGATTTGCGTTTGTTTTGTTAAAGATTTGATTGTATATCCCAATAAAAATATAACTATGTCTAATATATAAAAAAACTATATTATTGTTGTGTTTTTTATCTGCATATTTTATTTATAAAACAACTATTAAAAGTATGTAAATGCGTATCAAACGCATCATAAATATAATTTTCGTCATGGATCCTGTATCTTTCGTTTTGTGTAATAAAAATCTGATTTTTAATGTTTCATACAGCAGCGTGTGCTGCTATGTATCAGGATCAACAAAGAGGTTAATGATGTGTGGTAATATCAAAATACATTTAGTATTAAATAAGTATTTATTTCAAAATAATTCTGCCTTCAGTATATTTTTTTATCAGTAGGTGTTTATAATAATTTGTTATAATGTTGTTTTCTTTTTTTCTTTATATTATTTTATTTCTCGTGCAAGAGATTTCAGTCATTAACTGTAATTTAATTTGGGGTCAGTACATCATGCCTGTATCTTCGTAAAACTTACAGTTTAGTGAAATCTTTCAAATGGTATAGTTCTAGATACGGGTCAGAACTGAAAATTGGACAATTTGCGTCCACTGCCAATGATGTTTCATTAATTATTATACTAAAACCAAAAACTGAAAAATTTAAAATAGAAACATTTGTTATAACAATTACAATGATAAATGGACATAGAATGATGTATAAATAATTAATTTTAAGCTTTAACCCTAGAACTACCGAAAATTTTACTCAAGTTTTATAAAAACATTTTACACCAGAATTTTTACTTAAAACTATTTAATTTGTTTATTTAACTTATTATTGTCTGATTTATAAATTTAGTTTGTTTTGAAGAAATTTCTGGTTTGAATAAATATTTTGAATGTACATGTCGGGTCCATTGGACCCTTCTGGTAGACAGAGGGTTAAACAAAGTAAATCATAATTTCAGTCGCTGTCCCCAGGTACAAATATCCAATATTAAATGTATGTTGTAAACATTTCTATAAATATTATTAACTTTGTCTATTATATATTTATACCTATATATATATATATATATATATATATATATATATATATATCAGTGACGTGGCGTGGAAATTTTCGGTGGTCATCGCAATTATTTAAGTTTGTGGTGAAAAATTATTAACTCTAAAATTCAATGGTTGAATGTTCAAAAAAGAAACTTTAAATCTTACCTTCACTTATACATGAACTCCAAATGTTCTGCTAAAACTGGATCGTAGAGTTTTAAAAGCTTATTAAGAGTTTTAAAATATTGCTTGGTCATCGCCGCATCCAGCGATGACCGGACGCCACGCCACTGATATATATATATATATATAGTATATATATATATAGTATATATATATATATAGTATGGGAAAATATAATTCCCCTTTATTAGTATTGATTGTATAGTAAAATATTGTAGTAAATATATTCGTCCGTGAGGTTGACCACCCTCTCAGTCCCTCTAAACACACATTTAGGTTAACAGATACTAGGCGGCGCTGGCAGAATTATTTCCATTGCAACAGCAATTAAAGTTCAACTAGCCACCATGCATGAATGTAAATTGTTCTTCTCTTTGTTTCATATTTAAAAGTATTTAATTTTCGTTCTGAATAGGGATGAGTACTTTTTTATAGCATCATTCATGTCCCCATATTTAACATTTTATTTAAAAAAAAGATATTGAATCTTTATTTATGTAACATACAAATGTCACATGCATCTCTAATAAGTTATATGTGTCCAAAATGATTCAACAAAACGACTGTGCAACTGTTAAGACAAAAACATAACCCAAGTCCTATTTATTAGACACTGATTATGATGTTAACAGACACTTTTTTCCATAAATTTTATCATACACATAAAATATACATCCTTGATCTCAAAACACCACAACATTTAAATGACAAAAGATGTACCATAGTGTATAATTGTATGTGGTAGTTAGTACATTAATTTTAAAAAATAACAATTGTGGAATGAAATTTCTGGGATTTCAGATATTGACCCATACATATATGAGAATTTATCTCAAAATAAACAGCTTAAAAAAATAAATAAATAAATGGCTTTATAAGCTTATAGCTATAACTTTGCACAATAACTTTGATATTATTATTATTCACCCCCCCACCCCCCCTTCATACGTACTTGATCAGATGAATATATAGTGGATTGTATCTATTAGAATACTATATTTGCCGCCATGAATTATTCTTTTAAACGGAAATAATGTATTTCCTTCATCACATTTTTATCACTGCGGAGACTTGTCATTGTATAAATTTTTTAAGTAGTTATTAATTTAAAATAATAAATTCTTACATATGTTAATAATTAAAAAAATTATCATTTTACTAGATATTTTAATTTTTTTTTTTACTACTTAGATAAAAAACACAGAAAGTACATTAAATTCATTAAAATTAAAATTTAAAAAGATCTATATTATTACACAGTGCAACTAATTGAACTGTATTAAAAAAGTATTTCAATTTCAATTTTTTGTTATTTATATATTTGTTTATTTATTTTGCTGAAAAAGTCACAGAAGCTTTTCTTATGTGGAAGTCTCAGCAATATCTTATTACCTCCTAGGCAAACTTGCAACACATTTTTCGTAAAATAAAATATTTGCTTTATTTAATCGCAGAAGCCTGACGAATTTTTTTTTTTTTTTTTTTTTTTTTTAATGGCGGAAGTGTGTGTGGGCGTTAACCAGGTCCTGGGTCTTAGGCATTCAGCCTTTGCTTTTTTTTTTTTTTTTTTAAATGCAGCGTTATTTTGCAATTCACTATTACCACACTGTACATAGAAAAAGGTATAAAATTTTACACCGGAAAAAACTGTGAGACTTACACTAATTTTTCCTGGAAAAGATGATTTAGATTTTATTTTCAGAGAATGTATATTTTTTTTCACGACAAAAATTGCAAAATTGCATTTTTTCATTTCCAACAGTTTATATTCTGTCACACATCTACCCTATATATATAAAATCCTAATGAAACGAATTTATGAAACGAATATATGAAACATCTGAAATGTAACGATTCTTTGAATCGACTGATTAAACAACTGATTATGTTTCACGGCGATTTCTCCTAAAATATGGAATACTTTGCGATGAAATTAACACCAAAAATCAATATTGATCCGCAGATTTCAAAACTGGTATTAGAATTTTTAAATTCGAATTAGTTTTCGAAATATTTTTTTTCTAATTATATATATATTTTTCTAATGATGGCAATTCAAATTTTAATCAAACAGATTTTTTTTTTCAGATTTTAGAAAAGGTTACTATTTTAAACTAATTTCGCGAGAAGTTTGGCCTCCCTTAAATGTCTGCTAAGAAATGTATCATATTACTTTTATTCATAATTCAATTTGTATTTCATTATCATTTTATTTAATACAAACAGAAACATTTAAAATAAATGGCTTTCACTTCTTTATTTTTTTTAAACGAAATGAAAAGAAAAATATTAGGCACAGATGTCATATACGCACCGGGGTACCTAATTGGCGCCAAAATGGCATTATTTTGGTTGACATGGTAACCCGGCTTTTGTTGTTTATTTAATAAGTGTTTATTTACTTTATTTTCTCTTTTTAAATTACATAAATTGTTTTGTTCTATAGTTAATTATTTTTTTGGTTATTTTCCTTTAAAAATAAAAAATAATAGAAAATAATTAAAAAATACGGTACTACTTAGTTATTCCATTGACTCATTTCGCCAAAATATATAAATCGTCAAACCACTCGCCAAATTATACAAACTGACATAATTTTTATTTTAAATAACGAAAGAACAAAGAAAATAGTATAACATTAATAAATATACAAATAAAACGTCGAAATAAAAATCACTTGATGACGTAAAGACGTGTAACTTGCTTAAAGTCAGGTGAATGTGACATTTATCAACCATTATTGGCATTTAATCTTATAGTTTGGTGATAGATTTTTGTTCGACGGGATAACTAAGTAGTACCAAAAATACATATGTAACTGGTATTCGAAAACGAGGATTTCGCCAAATTTTCGTAAAAAAAAAAAAAAATCACGCCAAACCGGGTGCGTATATGGCATCTGGCCAAATATTAAATGATGTAACAAACGATGACATTTAATTTCAACTTCAAAGCAATCAAGGGCGGATCTGGAGAGTCCTCAAGGGGGGGGCGATTTTAGAAATTTGGAAATTCCAATCTGATGCGCGGGTCGGGGCTAATTTTTTCACTGCGGGTCGTGTTACTTCTACTTTTTGCTGTGGGTCGGGTTTGGGTCCGGTTGACTTCTATTTTTTGCTGCTGGTTGGATTAACTTATACTTTTTTGCTGTGGGTCGCATTTGGGTCTGGTTGATTTCTATTTTTTGCTGTGGGTCGGGTTAATTCCTACTTTTTTGCTATGGGGCGGGTTAACTTCTACTTTTTCGATGCGGGTCGGGTTTGGGCCCGGTTGACTTCTATATTTCTACTGCGGGTCGTGTTATTTCTACTTTTTGCTGTGGGTCGGGTTTGGGTCCGGTTGACTTCTATTTTTTGCTGCTGGTTGGATTAACTTATACTTTTTGCTGTGGGTCTCGTTTGGGTCTGGTTGATTTCTATTTTTTGCTGTGGGTCGGGTTAATTTCTACTTTTTTGCTATGGGCCGGGTTAACTTCTACTTTTTCGATGCGGGTCGGGTTTGGGCCCGGTTGACTTCTACTTTTCTGCTACAGGTCGGGTTGACTTTTACTTTTTAGCTGCGCCTAGCGCGTTGGGTTTGGGACAGATTGATATACATTATATCTGGTTTGGGTCAGTTTCGGATTGGGTTTTCACTACTGCGACTTGCGAGAAGGGTTCGGGTTGACCCGCTTTTTTTAAAAGAAAGTCTAAGTATTTTTGAAGATAAAAACTATATGCAGTAAAATCTCCATAACAGACACGTCCAAATAATTATTTAGGAATACTTTTTAACCTGCAGAATTATGTAAAAAATACTAATTTGGTATAAGACTGCTTGTTTCTTTATATCTAAGGAGAGTTGTAATTAAGTAAAGAATGCTTTGAAACTTATTAAAAAACACACCGGGTGTCCTTAAATGGATTTTAAAATTTAGTACTTTTCGAATGGTGGCAGCTATTTAAAAAAATCTTGCAGGAGGGTTATGTAAGATGTCATGCGATTTTTTATTGTGATTCTTGATTTTACTGTATAATAGCAGCGATAGATGGCGCTGTAAACAATGGTCGTTAAGCCTACCTCCTCCGGGAACCGATTTAGCCCCTCTTGCTTCCAGCACCATCTTCTTTGCTATTTTAAACTAAAATCAAGAATCGCAGTTAAAAAAATTATCAGGGGTAGAATAAAAAAGAAAAAAAAAATTCTGAAATTCAAAGAAAATTTTCTGAAAGGTTACAGCAGATGTGGGGATTCCCTTCTGGCACTAATTATTTTTGTTGCAGGTAGGGTTAGCTGTTTTAGATTAGGATCGATTTCAGGCTGAGTGTAGATTCCTGCAAGCTGGGTTTGGTTTAACTTGTTTTTTTTTTTTTTGTTTTTTTTTTTTCAAAAATTAGCTCAGTATATTATTTCAAGTTAAAAATTATACCTATAATAATAAACGTATGGAAGTGTGCTGTTTTCCAAAGAGACCACTGCATTTTTCCAACGTCTCTTTGATGAAATTCGCTCGTCTTCGATCCTTTGATGAAATTTGCGTTTCTTCTGCAACCCTTTGACGAAATTAGTGTAATTTTGCAGACCTTTTGTAAAATTCGCGTTTTTTTCCGTGACACTTCTACAAAATTCACGTTTTTTCGGCGATCCTTTGGCTAAATTCGCGTTTTTAAAGCGATTCTTTGACAAAACTCGTTTTTTTTTTCCACGATTCTATGAAGGAATTCGTGTCTTCTCAACGATCCTTTGATGAAATTCGCGGAGTTTTTTTTCGCGGCTATTTGACAAAATACGCGTTTTCTCCGCGATCCTTTAACGAAATTCGAGTTCTTTTCCGCTGCCTTTTGAAGAAATTCGCGTTTTCTGTGATCATTTGAAGAATTTCGCATGTTTTCCGTGGCTCCCTGATTAAATTCGCGTTTTTTTCTGTGATCATTCGGCGAAATTGAAGTTATTTTCTGCGAACGATTGACGAAATAAAATTTTTATGGAAGCCATTTATCAAAATTTGCGATTATTTGTATGTCCGAATTTTCGGATAGGTGAATTTTCTAAATTTTTGGAGCCAAATGCCTTAACCCTGGAGCTGCGTATTATTATTATTATTATTATTATTTATTTATTTTTTAAATCAAAATAAGTTAAAAAATTGCGCATATTTTTTAATACACATTTCAAATCTGCACACATTTTAGAGTAAAATATGTTCCAAAATCTTTGTGAAACAGGTTTTTTTTTTTTTTTTTAATAGAATTAGATCATAAAAAAAGATTTTCTGCGGAAATTGCGGGTTGCGCAAATTTTGCCACTTTTACGTTGGCCGTGGAAATCGCGGGTTGTGCAGCGAGAGGGTTAAATTTTCGGAAAATTTTAAACATAATCACCCCTGTTCCCGACATCTATAACCCTCTTGCAAGTATTTTTTTAATATCTGTCCCCATTTGCAATTTATTAAATTTAAAAATCAGTCAGTCCATTTTAGGACACCCGGTATATTCAGTAGTTATGGGATGATGGCTGAAATTAAGCATTTAAAAAAAAGTTAAGCTGGCTTCGATATGTCAGTTAGAGGTTTACCTGGGCTGAAGTTATCAGGCCCAAGCCCAGGTCCAAGCCACATGAAAAAATAAAACTATTGGCCCTGCCCGGTATAAAAGCTAAAAAATCAACTCCAGCCCTGCCTGCATTTTGCAATTAAAATTATTCATAAAATACACTTGCTTATGCTTATATTTTATTTTCAGATTATGTTCGAAATTCATGAATACAGAAAAACAAAAATATTAATGACTATAACGATGACTATTTAGGCAATTATGTACGTAAACACTACGAATTGAAAAAATATGACTTAGGCAATTACATTCAAATAAAAATCCGGTAATCAGTTTAGAATGAAAGAAACGGTTGATAAAGAAAAATCATAATTTAAAAGTTCTACAAAGTAAACTAGTTGGATGTGCCAATCCCAAAATTTTCTTCTATCTTATACATCTTAATATTTCAAAAACGAGTTACACATGTTAATACTTCAATATTATTAGTTCATTACTATACCAACTTTGATTTTCATCTTAAATATCTGCTTCAGTCAATTAAAAGAGCTAAAAACGAGTTATCTATATCATGATATTTGTTAAAATTAATAGTTTTTCCTTATTCTGTTGTTATCAGATGTTTGCGAATAGCCGGCTTAGCAGGAAGTGAGTTCCCGCCTTTGCACAAGCCGCCGATGGACAATAGAACTACGAAAAATGAAGAAAAGTATACAAAAATCGCTATCACAGAGGCCCTTTACCGCGCGATATTTCCAAATTCAAGGAGGACCTGTTGGCCAAAGCCAAAAACATGCACAGAAAATTTGGTTCAATTGTATGCATAATTTTATACACTTTTCAATTGTACAATAAAGAAAATGGTACAGACATCGTAATTATAGCGCCCCCTTACAGCGGAATTTTTCCAAATTCAGGGAAGACCTTCATGCCATGGCCAAAAAGAAACACAAAAAATTTGGCTCAATTCTATGCATAACTTCATACACTTTTCGATGGTACAATATTCAAAATGGCACAAAAATCGCTATTATAGCGCCCCCTAACCGGCGAATTTTTTCCAAATTATGGAAGGACCTGCCTGCCATAGCCAAGAACTTAAAATAAAAAATTGGTTCAATTCTATGCATAACTTCATACACTTTTCGATGGTACAATATGTAAACGCGCTATTACAGCGCTCCTAGCGGCGAATTTTTTCCAAATTCAGGGAGGACCTGCTTGTCATAGCCATAAACTTAAAATAAAAATTTGGTTCAATTCTAAGCATAACTTCATACACTTTTCGATGGTACAATATTCAAAATGGCACATAAATCGCTATTATAGCGATCCCTAACCGGCGAATTTTTTCCAAATTAAGGAAGGACATGCTTGCCATAGCCAAGAACTTAAAATAAAAAGTTGGTTCAATTCTATGCATAACTTCATACACTTTTCGATGGTACAATATGCAAAATCGCTATTACAGCGCCCCTAACGGCGAATTTTTTCCAAATTCAGGGAGGACCTGCTTGTCATAGCCATAAACTTAAAATAAAAATTTGGTTCAATTCTATGCATAACTTCATATACTTTTGGATGGTACAATATTCAAAATCGCTATTACAGCGTCCCCTACCGGCGAATTTTTTCCAAATTCATGGAGGATCTGTTTGCCATAGCCAAAAACTTAAAATAAAAATTTGGTTCAATTCAATGCATAACTTCATACATTTTTCGATGGTACAATAGGCAAAATCGTTATTACAGCGCCCCTAGCGGCGAATTTTTTCCACATTCAGGGAGGACCTGTTTGTCATAGCCATAAACTTAAAATAAAAATTTGGTTCAATTCTATGCATAACTTCATACAATTTTGGACGGTACAATATTCAAAATCGCACAAAAATCGCTGTTACAGCGCCCCCTACCGTCGAATGTTTTCCAAATTCAGGGAGGATCTCCTTGCCAAAGCCAAAAACTTAAAATAAGAATTTGGTTCAATTCTATGCATAACTTCATACACTTTTGGATGGTACAATATTCAAAATCGCACAAAAATCGCTGTTACAGGGCCCTCTATCGGCGAATTTTTTCCAAATTCAGGGAGGACTAACCTGCCATATCCAAAAACTTAAAATAAAAATTTGGTTCAATTCTATGCATAACTTCATATACTTTTGGATGCTACAATATTCAAAATCGCTATTACAGCGCCCCCTACCGGCGAATTTTTTCCAAATTCATGCAGGATCTGCTTGCCATAGCCAAAAACTTAAAATAAAAATTTGGTTCAATTCTATGCATAACTTCATACACTTTTTGATGGTACAATGCCGACAGACAGACGGACACACGGACAGACAGACATTTTCTATAAACATGTTTCTTGGGATCTCTGACCCCTAAAACATGAAAACCGGAAGTCGAAAAAAATTTCGATTACAATACTTTCTTCTATTGAAGATAGAAGAAAGTAAAAAGTAAATTTTAAAAAATGCATCTCTGTAACTTATCAAATCAAATTAAATTTCTAAAGATTTCGCTAAACAAATGTACAAAACAAATATAATTTTTACGAATGACAAATAAGTAAGATTGTACACCAACTTGGGCTCGGGAGGAAGAATTTAGAGGAATGCACGGGTCGTGGTCGGGCCAATAATGCTTATCATACGGGCTGACACGGACCGAATGTTTAGCTTTTATTCCGGGCCGAGCCCCGATCTGGAAATTTTGGCCAGTGCAGATCTCTTGGAAAAATGAAGTCCAGGCCAGGCTCGATCTCGAGGAAAAAGAAGTCTGGCCCGACACGAGTCTGCAGAAAAAATTAAGATCAGGGCACGACCCGACTCTAAAAGAGAAAAGACCTGATCCAGCCCGAACCTTGTGAATTTAAACTGGCACGACCCTGGTCGGGTCGAACCAACTTGGGCTCAGGAGGAAGAATTTAGAGGAGTGCACGAGTCGTGGTCGGGCCAATAATGCTTATCATACGGGCTGATACGGACCGAATGTTTAGCTTTTATTCCGGGCCGAGCCCCGACCTGTAACTTTTGGCCATTGCAGACCTTTAGGAAAAATGAAGTCCAGGCCAGGCTCAATCTGGAGGAAAAAGAAGTCTGGTCCGACCCGAATCTGCAGAAAAAATTAAGACCAGGGCACGACCCGACTCTAAAAGAGAAAAGACCTGACCCAGTCTGAGTCTCGTGGATTTTAATTGGCGCGACCCGACCCGGGTCGCGCCGGGCTCGAGCTCCGCCCCAATTCATTTTCCGTGAGGATGCATAATGTCGTTTTACAAACCCTTTATTAGCCCAAGGGGGGGGGCGATCGCCCCTTCGCCCCCCCCTTAGATCCGCCATTGAAAGCAATTTTTTAATTTACCACTCGAAAAGAAAAAAAAAATGCTAACTGGCGAGTTGAAAAATAGTTATTGGCGAGATTTGCACCCGGATAGCGTAACAGTACCAAGAATTCTTTGCGACAATGCTTTTATATATTATTATTCGAAAAAAAAAAATTATTTTCTTTAATCGAAATGGTAAACTTTCGGCACAGATGCCACATACGGTCCCATATTGGCGCTATTTTTTTCTGACACCAAAGTCATATACGAAACGGGTACTTAACTGGTGCCATAGCATCGTTATTTTGCTTGATTTGATAAGCCGGATGTTGTTTATGCTGCTGATCTTTTCCCAAATTAGCGTCGGAAAAAAATCGCGCCAATATGGGGCCGTATATCATATCCGGGACAAACTTCCATATGAAAAGCGAAGGGATCAGAGTCTATTTATTTATGGCAGTTACATGACTCGGACTATTATAATATAGATGAAATGATGGCGATAGAATAATATTTGGCGACTTATCACCTGTATCTGGCTACTATTAAAGTACCAAAATTTCACCAGGAATATAAAAAGCGAAGTGGTTCGCCCGGAACTCTTGATAATAGTCATATGACTTAGGCTATTGTTATAGGAATTTTTTTTTAAATACCGGGAGACAAAGACTCTGTACACTTAATTCCTTTTATTTTTAACTTCTTTTCAAACGTTTAACTGATCCTCTTTAATCAAACACGAAAACAACCATTGGATGTCTTAACAGCAACTGATTCGGCCTTAAATTTTTGAAATCAAAGGAAATTGAATGGAAACCCGTTTACAGGGAGATTCACAGCTTTTTTCAGTATAATTCAATCTTCTATAATATTTTTTAAACCCATCAGATTAGCGTGTTTTTAGATTCTGCGGTGTCTAAACGGGGGTTGGCAAGCGTAGCTTGCAGGGGGCAGAGCCACCTAGTTCATACATAATAAATTATATTTATTCAAAACAGTCATTTGTCATCGTCTGGAATTAAGGTTGTTCTGAACCTACTTAAAAATGGAATGTTTTCTGCGGGAAAATGTCATGATTAAAAGAAACCATGTATGTAAATACTGAATATCATTTTTTCCCATAATTTCATTAAAGTGGCGTCGGTTTATCTCTCTTCAAACTAAGACATTTTCTTGGAAAGGCGAAATACTTTCAAGTGAGAAAGTGGCATATTCTACAAAGGGATTGAAATGAAAAAGCGCATTTTCATTTTGAAAGCTAAAGTAGAAATAAAGGGAAAATGTGAGTTTTGGCTATTTATCCATTCTATCTCCTTTACTAATAATAATTTAAAAAAAAAAGTAATATAAAATTAATACTTTAAATTAAATACATAATCCTTAAAATTTTTATCATGACTTTAAGAAAATAAAACACTTTTTCTTGGGTGGGGTTTATTGCCGAAACGTCAGTGAAGGCTTAGGCTAATGTCAGATGAACGTCTTTTTGCACGCTTTTTTACTTACGTATTATGCCTACGCAATGCTAGCGGCATTGTGTAGGGATAATACGTAAGTAAAAAAGCATGCAAAAAGACGTCCGTCTGACATTACTTACTGTGGAGGCCCGAAAAGTTTTTATTTTCCGTCTGTTAGTATATTCGTCTGTTCCGCGATAACTGCCGCAAAAAGCATCCGATTAGCTTGAAATTAAGTGGGCATGTTGGTGAGGTAACCGGATTAAGCTGTATAGTTTTTGTTAGATTTGGTTTATTCGTTCGGAAACTATAGAATATTTTATTTTGCGTTAAATGCTTTTCAGTGGCAAGTCAGACGACTTTCAAATTTTCATTTGTTGAAAGAAATGGCTTATATGAATAATGAATTTAAATGGTAAATTTTCGATGCTGAAATTTTTAAATAAGAGTATTGAATTATTCCTATTAGTTTGTAGTTTTGTCAAGACATTTGCCAGAGTTTTTAAATTGGGTGTGTAACTTATGATGGAATTTTATACATGTGTTCGAATAACATAAAATATTTTATTTTATAAATTTACTTATTTTAAAATGTACATATTTCCTTTTTTTTTTTTTCTGTTAACTGTTATCTAGCAACTCCATCTCATCTAAAAATATAAATGTGAAAGTATGTAGGGTTTTTTTAAGTCAAATCATAGTCAAAAGGAATGAATTAATGAATGCCTTTGTATAGATGTTTGCATATAGATGAACCCAGAAATGAAAATATTATTTATATACTATATAGAATAATATTTTTATTTATTTATTCAACTACTTTGTTTATAAATGAAAGAGTTCGTTATTTTCATGCAGAATAAACTGACATTATTCTATTAAATTTTATAAACTTTACTGTTGCCAAAAAAAAAAGAAAAGAAAAACTGGAATAATAATTCTCCCAAAGAGTTAATTTTAACTTGTAAGATTTTCAAGTGAAAATAAAAATGGAATAAACAAATAATAAACAAGTAATATAAAAATTTTGTTTTTAAAGTCAATTCCTACTTAGGTCATTAAAGAAAATAATCCCTTAAGCTAATATTAGTTTTTGTTGCATTAAAATATCTCAATTTGTTGATTTTCTATAAGCAAGTAGGTTTACAATGGAATTCTATGGGAATTTGGCGAAATATTAGAGATTTCGCCAAGTTGGCGTCACTTTTGGCCGCCAAATTTGACGATATATCGCCAAGTTGGCGACAAACTTGGCGGTATTTGGCGACAGAACAGGGTTCTTTCTATGGTAACCCCTTATTGAAAATACTTTCATTGTTCTTCAATAACCAATGGCCGTCGTTTTCTTTCCCATGCAAAACTAAAATTAATTAATTAATATTTGAAAAAACTGTATTAACATCAGTTGTCATCCACTACAAGTTTTAAAAAATTTATTTCAACTTGATAGGATGAATAATGAGTATTTTATTAACGATTGAAAATTTGAACAAGATATATAAATAAATAAATAAATAAATATATAAATAAATAAACATATAAATAAATATAGGGAGAATGTGAACTAATAATTGGAATTGAAAAAAAGATATATATGACAGGAATGAATACATAAATATTTCACACCAAATACCACCTAAAATAATTTTTGTAGTAGTATTCCCCCAGCATTATGAAGAAAGATTCCTCGATTTACACGATTTTACTTGCCCTTCCTTTTTTCATTTGTTGTGATTTCATTTTCGCAATTGTGTATATTAATTGGCACAAAGTTTCACATTTTTATGGCTGAGGAATATGTAAGACCATACAAATAAGAAATTCCGTATTGTCTCCTATAAAATGTGATAATGTGTTGGTTAATTGCCGAAACGTCAGTGAAGGCTTACTGTGGAGACACGAAAAGTTTTGGTTTCTGTTAGTCTGTCTGTCTGTTCCGCGATAACTGCCGCAAAAAGCATCCGATCGGCTTGAAATTCACTGGGCATGTTGATGAGGTACCCGGACTTAGCTGTATAGTTTTTGGTTAAATTTGGTTCATTCGTTCGGGAAATATGGAACATTTTATTTTGCTCTATAATGCTTTTCAATGGCAAGTCAGACGATTTTCATATTTTCATTTGTTGAAAGAGATGGCTCATATGAAAAATGGATTTAAATGGTAAATTTTTGATGCTGAAATTTTTAAATAACATTATTAAATTATTCCAATAAATTATGTCAATATATTTGCGAGATTTTTTTAATTAGGTTTATAATATTGGGGGGAATTTTATGCATGTTTTCCAATATTATAAAGGATTTTGTTTTATCAAATTGACATAATGCATATTTCATTTTTTTCCTTTTCTTTCTCTGTTGCCTAGCAACGTATTTGGTCCTAATAATATTAGTATAATTGCGTGTATAATGCTTGAGTAAAGCCAACGTCAAAACAGATGAATTAATGCATTTGTATCTTTGCATATTAGAAGGATTTTAGCCCAGAAATAAAAATACGCAATATTTCATTTATTTTATTGAAATATTTTGCTTAAAAATACAAAAGTTCATTATTTTCATAGAGAATAACGTAACATTTTGCCATAACATTTACCAATATTTCTTTAATTATTGCCAAGAAAATCAAAACTCGGAATAATATTTTCTTTTAAACAATTTTCAATTGAAATGTTTTGTCGTGAAACAGGAAAATGAAAAATAAAATTAAGAATAGAAAAATTAATATCGCGGCATATTAAAAATAAAAAGAAAACTCTCGAGTATTTCTTAATATAACAAGATGAAAAGTTTTGAGTAAGTATGCATAGCAGGTGAATTAGACGTCATTTATCGAAAACAAAGATGCTGGAATAAAAAGATCTTGGGTAAAATAAAATTAACTATTATTCACGGAGGAAAGAGATAGATGGAGATGCAGTATGCCGTAAAAACAGTTTGCAATACGATGTGCGTTATCGCTCAGATTTAAATGCCCTCATTCGGCCCAAACAAAACAAGCACGTGGAACAGGGACCAAATTCTTTGACTTCATCCGTTTTTTTTTTTTTTTTTTTTTTTTTTTTTTAAGGACGTCGTTGTGTTGTGCCGAATGTAGCGATTTTAGGGTTACATTTTTGGCGTCACTTCAAGATTTATTGTCTGTGTACGGTTAACATGAATATTTTATTTTAAATTTAAATTTTATTAATTTATAAAAAACACTTACGCTTATCCTTATAAATCACAGCGTAAAAAAAATCTAAGATATACTATAACCATCCGCACAATCAATAAAAAATTACGAATGTCCCCTGAAGAAATGCAATTTTTGATTTAAAAAGTTACCAGAATAAGTAGCTCATCAGAATTTCAGAACATCAATGTACAACCACTTGTTTAACACTTTTAATTTCTGAAACTTTACGAAGTATCTTGTATGCTCATAAATATTTATGTAATTTGAAAACTTTAAAAAGTGATTTGTAGGAAGTTGAATATTATGCAATGAGTGTTAAAAAACAATGACTTGCAAAGATGACGTTGAGGCTCCTGATCTGCAGATTTACTAGTTATATATGTTTTTATTAAGGGGAGCAGAGCTACCAAGCCTTTGGTGTTCTGGCTACAGTATTTTAATACAGAAAATGTTATTTTATTTAATGGGAACATTTGCGCGATTTAAAATAACAACATTTTCTCTAAGATAATAATAATGTGCAAAACGCCTGAGACTTAGCATGTCTGATTGGAAGTGAAATGTTTTATGTAAATTAATGCATTTATCTTTCGTTTAATGCTACGTGAACGACGTCACGGGTAAGAGCTTGTTGAGTATAAAATAAATTATTAAAATAATCCCTATTGAGAAAAATTAAGTTGAAAGTCCGGCTAAGGGAAATAAAAGGTTAGTTAACATTTCGTAATTTGATCTGAAACAGAGGTTTGCGTCAAATATGAACGGTATTCGTAACATCGCGATTTTAAATTAAATGTGGATACTATTAAAAGGCTATCACAAAAATTACTTTACGGCACCAAATCATGTTTAGTTAACTGGAAGTGGACACGATGATGAATTTTTAACTACTAGGTTTAGAAGTCCCCCTATTTTGAGGTGATTTTAGTCAGTTAATGGTATCGAGTGCATTTTTAGATATTTAGATTAGATCGTAGATATAAATATTGCAGAACGGCAATCAAAATTATTTTTTGGAAACAAAAATCATAAAGACATTAGATCTCTAAATTAGATGTCTCAGTTTACATTTCTAAAAGTTCCTTATCCATTAGATATAGGTGTTTGTGGTTGGCAGGCAAGTAAATACTGCCGTATGGGTATTAGGATAACGTAAAATGCTTGTCCAACCGTGCTTATCCATTTAAATAGGCAGTGTAAAAATAAATTTCAGATATACTATAATCATTAACACAATCAATAGAAAATTACAAATGTAAATTAAATTACACTGGGGGGGGGGGACTTCTGAAGAAATCTACTTTTTTATCTAAAAATTACCAGAATAACTTAGTACGTAGACCTACCAGAATACCTAGCTCGTGAGAATTTCAGAATATCATTACGTGTTTAATTTAACTCTTCTAATGTCTGAAACCTTCGAAATATTTTTTACTTTTATAAATGTTTATGTAATTTAAAAACTATTGCTTTTGTAGTAAGATTAATATTACGCAAAGTGTGCTAAAAACAATGAGTTGCAGAGATGACGTTGAGGCTCCTGATCTGCAGATTTACTAGTGTAATTAGCATCTTGAAAATATATAGATTTTTTTTTTTTTTGCGAGTATGTCTTATTTTTGGAAAATACATAATACATTTTAAACTAAATATTAGTAAAGAGAAAAAAAGTGGTATTCTTGCTCATTTTTTTTTTTTTTCGTCTATACTCCACGCATCGCCATTAGCATTTGTATTTCGGAAAAAGTCACAAAATTTGGTAATATAAATAAGGCGCGGTAATATAAATAAGGTAATCTTATCATATTTTTGTTAAATACCAACATAAAATTTATTAAAATATGTCTCAAAATTCTAACAAAAAGATGACCTCTAATATTAATCAATAACGAAGACATGAAAAGTAAAATATTCTAAGCTAGAGAGCCACATCCATTCCGATCCATTCTATATCCGTTGGAGATAACAGAATGTACAGCAATATTCCTGCAGTATTAAAGATTCATTAGATATATTTCCAGTGTAAACCCAATATTTTACGAATATTGGCATTTCAGTTCCATTATCCGAACAGCGATCAGTGTTGAAAATGAAACGTATTCAAAATACATGCCAGAACTTTTAATAATAATTATCGCTTTATTTAATGGCAGATTTTGTCGATTATTTAAAACGAAAATTACTCTTTCAAAAGTCGAATAACTCGAGAAATACATATCAGATTGAAAAATCTGAAAAATCTGAGTTAAATATTTTTTAAAAAGCTATTCAGTGATACCAAATTTGATCCCCCCCCCCCTTCCCACACGGACACCCTGCAGGTCTGAGGGGTCAAACTTTGAAAACTTGATTGATAACTCCCAATTTTTTATTGCAGATTCGGATTCTACTGGCAAAAATGCTTTTGTATAAAATATTTTTTTCGAATCATCATAGATGGCGGAGTAATCGAGCAAAATGCGTCAATCATGTCAAATTTTTCCCAATCATGTTTTGCAATCTTGAAATTTGATTAGCAAGAGATTTCGTCGTCATAGTGATCGTCTTAGAGGGAATCGTGTTTGGCGAAAACCATCAGTGAGAATTCTTTCAATGGCAAATGCCTTTTATATGCTTTTGCCATAAAAATTAATAATAAATTAGTTTTCCATTTGTATTGTTCATTTATCCAATCAATCCTAAATATTAACCTGCGTATTTTCATCTTTTAATGTGTAAATATGCCCCTGCCCTCCCGAACAAAAAAAGGATAATCTTCATTATCTGGGGACCGGGCGTTTGGTTATTCTGCGTTTCCATGGCTTCTCTTGTTTTTTAAAAAATCATCTAAATTGGGGGACGGTTGTGGATGCATGGGTTTTTTTTTTTAATTACTAGGGGGCTCTGCCCCCTACGAGCTACGCTCGCCAACCCTCGTTCAGGCACACCAAAATCCAAAAAGCACGCTAATTTGATTGGCTTTAAAAATATTGAATTAAAACAAACAAACAACAACAACAACAAAAAAAAAAACAGTAGCGATCTCACTGTAAACGGGTTTCCATTCGTTTTTTTTTTTTTTTTTGGATTGGGGATTTTTAAGGCCAAATCTGCTGCTGTTAAGAGATACAATGGCTTTTTTCGTATTTAATTAAAAAAATTAGTTAAACTGATACTTCTTAGTTATCCCGTCGACCAATTTCGCCAATTTCTATAAATCGCCAAACCACTCGCCAAATTATACACATTGACATAATTTTTATTTTAAATAACGAAAGAACAAACAAATTAGTAAAACATTAATAAAAATACAAATAAAACGTCGAATTAATGGTTTTATTGACCATTATTGGCATTTAATCTTGCAATTAATTAATTAATGGCAACCATTATTAGCATTTAATCTTACAATTTGGCGACAGTAATTTGGTCGACGGGATAACTAAGAAGTACCGTTAAACATTTGAAATAAGCTAATGTAAAATGAATTAAGTAAACAGTGTCATTGTCTCCCGGTATTTTTTAACAGCGCTATAAGATAGTTCTTTTAAATAATTCATTTTAAATGTATCGTTTCAAATCTGACGTAATTTACACAAAAGTTTTATTTCTCTTATTAATATTCACGTGAAAATACTTTTGTTGTTAGAAGGAAATATTATTTGCGCTGTCTTCGAATTCACGATTATAGTTGAAAAGATTATCGCAAAATATCTCGCGAAAATATATTTTTCAATTTAAATTGTTTTGCTATTTTTTTTTTTTTTTTTTTTTTTTGCCATTTTAAATATGACGTGATTTCCTCAAATTACAAGTTTTAACGCAAAATAATGATTTTTTTTTTTTAAGATTTCGTTTCTCTTTTTAAATTCAAGTGCAAATATGTTTCGGCATTGGCGCAATTTTTTTCTGACGCCAATTTCATGTACGCAACGGTTACTTAACTGGTGCTAAAGTGTCGTTATTTTGCTTGATATGGTAACCCGGATGTTGTTGTTTATGCTATTGATGTTTTCGCCAAATTTGCGTCGGAAAAAAATTGCGTCAAATTGGTACATGACACCTGTGCCTATTTTTCTTATGACGTAATTTTCCTGCTTTTAACATGTAATCATTTAATTCTAATTTTAAAGTTTTTTTTCTGTTTGTAATAGTCACGTGTAAATAAATTTTTAATTTGAAGTAAACATTATTGTGTGCGCTGTTTATACAACTGGCAACAGTTTAAATTAATAACATTTTCTAAAATTTGTAAAAAATATCTGTCGAAATGCTGAAAATTTGAATTTAAAATTGAAATAAAAACTCAAAAAATGAGTTAAATAAGAAAAATAAATACAATCTGCACACCGGGAACTTATATCGTATAAAATGATCTAAAAATGATTAAATTTTCATGTATAGTTTTTGCTCCAATAAAACTTTTTTAAGGGAACGATTTTGTCCAACTTTAGCATTAAATATCTCTTAAAATAATTCTTCGATTTGAAAACTGTCTACATCAGCGTGTTTATCAAACATTTCTCTATAATACCACCGATTTTCATATTTTTGTATGCAACAGTTTTTTTAATATTAACGATGAAAGGCCATGCTTAAGCATTCAAATTGGATGTGGATCTACCCGGAATATCTACGCAGATGTTCATTGGTCCATTTCCAAATCAAAACTTTTTTTTATATATAGAAGGACTAGCAGCCTAACGCCCGCTACGCTGGCCAGTTTTTCTAAAGAAACCTTGAATCAAACTAACTATATCTGTGAATTTGATCATGCGTTTTAAAGCAATATGGACCTGGAATGCCCAATCTAATTGGTGAAAACAATATGAACGTTATTACGCTATTATATCTTTTGAGTCATACAAAATTTAGGCTGTTAAGGGCCAACATCTTTCGTTGATCATTTAGTGTAGTATTCGGTGAAGAACGATAGAACAAAATGTAATATACTAAAAGGATTCATGAAAAATTATCAAAGCAAATCTCATCAGAATCTGTTAATTGGACATACTGAAAAGGCTAATCGTTCATAATTTGGTTCGCCTGCTTCTAAAACATTCAGCCTTAATTCTATAATCAAGCAACCTGACGACCAAGCAACACCAGGCGAATGATATGTGCTTTATACTAAAACATTCACTGGAAAATTAACTAACCGAGCAAGTTCCATCGAAATCCACTTAGCAGGATCTTTTAAACTGGAAAATGTACCGAAACATTTCATAAAAATAATCTAATTAGCAGTTTAAATCCCGTGAAAATTCATTCAGCGGAACCTTAAAAAAATCCAATCTTTCGAAATTGGGTTCATCTTATTTAGATCTTTACCCATATTTATTTAATTAAGCAACGTAGAACATTATATTTTATACAAACATCTTTTCTGTAAATTATCTAACTAACAATGTAAGCCCCATCAAAATCAATTCAGTAGAAGTAAATTTAAAAGCGGCCGGAATGAAATTTCTCTTTGCATTTTACGTACAATGAGATAGTTAAATATAGCTATCATAATAGCGTTAACCAGATTATATAGAACTCTTAGGGATGTAGGTGTAGGTATACATCGCACCATTTCTGTTATTTTTAGAGAAACTCTGCACAACTTCCATAACTATAGCATTCTAGTATACATCCTTTGTCTGTAGTGTATTATCCTCCAATTTTCTTTACTATCTAATAGTGTAAGTTCTTCAAAATTATGTTCAGTAGAATCTGAGTTATAATCAATCGGAATGAAATAGGAATTTATGCTTTACATATAGTAGTAGAAGCCTTCGCCCGCTACGCTGGCCTGTTTCTCCAAGCGAAACTTTAATCAAACGAAATATATCGGTGTATTTGATCTTGTGTTTTACAGCAATAAATACATTTATCCCTAATGATCATACGCGTTGCTGAAAACAATATGAACGCCATTACGGTTTTATATCTTCTATTGTCTCAGACAAAATTTGGACTGTTATGAAGCAAATCTTTTAGTTGATTATTTATAATTCAATATAAAAAAGAACGGAAGAACAATATTAGCATATTAAAATCATCCCTGAAAATTAAAAAATGCAAATCTTATCAAAATACGTTCAGTAAAACCTTCTAATAAGACTAATTTTTCATAATCGGGTTCACCAGATAATACAACATTCAGCTATAATTCTGTAGCAAAGCAATGTAGAACAATATGTGTTATATACTAAAATCTTTCCTGAAAAAATATCTAACAACAGTGCTAATTAACTCAGTAGAACCTTTTAAAAAGGCTAATATTTCAAAATAGGGTTCACTGATTAAAGCACTTTCGCTCATAATTCTATAACTGAGCAACGTAGAATAATATGTGTTATACATGAAACACTTTCTTGAAAATTTATCTAACAATGCAAATCTTCTCAAAATCCACTGAAAAGTACTCAAGTTATAAGCTGTCAGGCCGAAATTGCCCTTTTTATTTTATATTTGAAGTTGATAGTTAAATATATCTTTCATAATCAAGTTAACGTGATTGTGGAATTTTTAGGAATGTAGCATAGACTATACACCGTAGACATTCTGGTGTTTTTGAGAAACTCTGCACGCCATAGCTATAACATATATACTCTCTAATATATAACCTCTGCATGTAGATTTTATCCCACTTTTTTTTTCAACTACACCACTGAGGACTTTCCTCATAGTTCCATAACTAAAAATGTAGAATGACATTTCAAATATTGCAACAATCCCTAATATTACCTAACTGTGCAACTCCAATCAAAATACGTTCAGTAGAACTTTAAATAAAAGGTAATCTTTCACATTCGGGTTCACCTAGTTTTGGAACTTTCTCTTGTAATTTAATTTTCTGCAATATGATTTGTTGCCATGTTTGTGCTTCAGAAGAACAATAACCCATAAGAAAACTTCGCTACAGAGAAGTACCATCCGTGCAAGAAGTACCAACCATCCACAAAAAATAATCTAACTAACAGTGTAAGTCCCATCAAAATACATCCAGCAAAACTCAAATTATAAACGGGTGGAAGGAAAAGCAAATTTGCATTTTATATAATTACAGTAGATGTATCTTTCATAATTGCGTTCACCTTTCTGTATAGCTTTTCCAATAGCACTATAACTAAAACTAAGCAACGTAGAACACTGTGTGTATACATTAAAACCATTCCAAAAACATTAAACAACTAATAGTGGCATATCCTATCAAAATATTATAAAGAATAGGAATAAAATGCAAATTTCCGTTTTAAATATGTAGTAGATGATGATGATACGATTTTCTGTAATATAATTCACCATGAAGTTTTCGCTTCATATATAAACGATGCTTTCAACATTGTAATTAATACCACCGATTGAAGAAGTATCCGATTAACCAGAATTAGTATCAGATTAACCAGAAATTCCATGAACAACTACCCAAAGAAAGGTGAATATATGGCTCTTGTGATACTTTTATGTTAGCTGGGCGCAAGTAATAAATCAACAAAGATTGTTTCCAAATCTTATTCTTCTTTTATTATTTTCATTCAAAATAAAAACATTTCACTCATTTCATTTATAATACATGCTTTACACTAATGTCATTGAAAAAGATGAAAAGTAAAACAATAGGAAATAATGCCATAACTTAAAACAAAGAATTGTTTTTAATTTACATACGCGAAATGTAACTACTGTTATTGGCAATTTAAAAAATGCTAATGGTGATATTTACTACGGATACGGCTGACATAAAAGTACCCATTTTTTCTTCTTATCCAGGAGCAAGTGATAAATCGCGATGTATTATTTCAATTCCAATTTCTTCCATTAAAAAAAGTAATACGCATTATTCGAAGCATGAGATAGATCGCCAAAAATGGTTGACAATTGCCAATCATGTTTATCGTTTGCCAATTACGTTCAAAAAAGTAATTTAACATTCTTAAATACATAACCTTGTTAAAAATGGCAAATTGTTTTAAGTAAATAAATAAATAAAATATATAATATAAACCTACATACTTTAAACTATAATAAATCAAAATTACAATAATAAAATTAATTTAAAACTATACAAAATAAACTATCAAATGGACAAAAAATAAGGGTTGCTGTAATTAATGTAATTGCCATGCTTGGCGCAGTTGTATCTGACATGGCCCGGATGTAAGTACCACAAAATTTTTAAAGTGGTACAAACATGGCTTTCATTTATTAAATATTTTCCTTTTTTAATGTTAATTTCTAAGTGGATCGCTTCCTTGTATTTCAAATAAATTCAATATTTTTTTTTTTCAAGGCGTTTGTATTTATTTATTTTTTTCAAACTCACATAGCCGGTTCAATTCTTTAACCAAAAGATTTAACAAAAAGATTTAATTTGAATTTCTTATCGTTGAATCGTTGCTACAGTAACGGATGTATAAGATGAATGAATATGGATGAATTATCACTTATAATGTTAGGTATTTCGAGGTTTTGGCGCCAAAGACATCGCCAAATTAGAAATATATGAAATATCTCGCGAACTATTGGGCTTAAAAGAATTTAGTTAGTACCATTCGATTCAGCATACAAAAATACACCAAAATATGTTATCAGTTGAAAAATAGCTATAAAATCAGATTTTTAAGGATTTTTTAAAAGTTCACCCGCTTTTTTACCCCCCTTAGGGGTGGAGTTTTAGAAAATCCTTTCTTAGCGGCACTCTATGTCATAAGAAGAATTTTTACCCCAAATTTCAAAACTTTAGGGTCAGTAGTTTGGGCTGCGCGTTGATTAATACAAAATTCAGACTTTCTTTTATATATATAGATTATTACAATAGAATAACACATAGGACAAATAAATAAATAAATAAAAATGCATAATTTTTTTCCCCGCTGGCCGAGCAAAGGATTGGTAAGCAGTGTAAATTTCAGGTGGAGGTGGGATTAGTGATTTAGATGATTAATTAGTTACTGCAACTTCAAAATATCGCTCACCCGCAAGAAAAAGTGACACATCTCGCAAAAATTCATTAAACGTTCTATTCCACTAATAGGTCTGTCACAGATGCGTCTTGCTACATTAAAAGTTTTATAAGTGTATTTATCAGGAAAATCGCTTTATTACGCTTATATGTCCATTCGTGACCACAGAAGGGGTGGATTGTGTGGTGAGGTAAAATTACTCAACTCTCCAAACCGTCATCTACGTCTTCATTCTTAAGGATTTATGCTTTTATGCGCGTTTTTTACTGCTGCATGGAGAGCTAAGTGGTATAATTTCATGTTACAGTAAAAACATGCCAAATCTTCTTTAGCTTGTCCTGTGAACTTTACTTTGTCGAGATTTGTCACTTTTCTTGCGGGTGAGCAATATCAATTAGGGCAGAAACATTTAAATATATCTAATACATGTAATATTATTTTGAGATTTAATATATTTTTTAATTTAACAATATTCTTTCATAATTTTAAATTTAATAATTTTAAACAACACAAAAATTTTAATCTTTTAACCATGTAACAACTTTTAAAATAGAAAAAATTAATACTCTTTAAGCTCTAATGATCATTTGCCGGGAGAGACTACGTTTTAATTTTTATAGGAGATTTTAATTTTCCTAAATTTTGTTACATATTTTTCCCGTAGAATCCAAATCTGCAATAAAATAGTGTTTCTCTTTCAAGATTTTAAAGTTGAATACTCTCTGACAAGCAGGGGGGGGGGGGGGGCGGGGGGTCAACTTTCGTATCACTGAATATCTATTGTAAAAATATGTAACACGATCCCCTATGACAAATGAATCGGCGTCTCCCCCAGCAAATAATCATTAGAGCTTAACCCCTTAATTCTCGCTCCCGTCATATCTCGGGCTGTGTCTTATACTCAAATTCTTTGATTCCACCAGTTTTATAAAATAGTGAAATCGGCTATATTTTAGTATCGTTTTTACTGTCATTATATAAGGTGAATATTTCTTTTCATTTAAGTGGTGCCATTTAGCAATTTGAATTATTCAACCGTAATTTAATTCGAGCGTTAAGTGGTTAAAGAGTTAAATTATTTTTAAATTAAAAGATATTACATGATTAAAAGATTTAAATTTTTAAATTTTTAAAATTATGAAAAAATTGTAAATTGAAAAAAAATTATTAAGTTACAAAAAGTATTACATTTATTAGAATTATTGAAAAATTTCCTGCCTTACCTGATATTTTGTAGTTGCAGTCACTAATCAATCGTCTAAATCCCTAATCCCACCCCCACCTGAAATTTACACTACTTACCCATACTTTGCTCAGCCAACACAAAATAATTTGACATGCTTTTTAAAATATTTTGTCCTATATGTTATTTTATTGTAATAACTAAAAAAAAAAATCCCTTACACCCTCACCCCCCCCCCCCCCCCTTATCCCTCTTTTGATGAAAAAAAACAACATGCAAACGCAAAATATCCAAACACCCCGCCCCCAAATTATGAAGATTTCTTTTTCTGTTCGGGAGGGAGGGCCATATTTACACATTAAAATATAAAATACGTAGGTTAATATTTATAACTGATTTATTGGATTAAAAAAAAGAAATAGAAAACTAATTTAACATATTTCTATTAATTTTATGGCAAAAGCATATAAAATACTTTGCAGTCGAAACAACCGCCTCCGATGATTTTCGCCAAACACGATTCCCTAGACGACTACTATGACGACGAAAAGTCTGGCCAATCAGATTTCTAGATGGAAAACATGGTTGGGGGGGGGGGGATATGTATTTGAGGCATTTTGCTCGATTACTCCGCTATCTACGATGATTCGAAAAAAAAATGTTATTTACAAAAGTTACGTATTTTTGTCTGTCATCCAAATCTGCAATAAAAATGGGGGCTATCATTCAAGATTTCAAAGTCTGAACCCCGCTCTCTGAACCCCGGTGGTCCGAGTGTGTGTGTGTGTGGGGGGGGGGGGGCTCCAATTTGGTATCTGTAAATAGCTTATTAAAAAAAATATTTTACACGTATTTTCGTTTTCAATCTGTTATGGATTTCTCGAGTTATTCGACCGTCTATAGACTTTTCGGACACCCTGTATATCAATTTACTAGATATTTTGATTAGTGAAGAAAGAAAATAAATAAAATACATTAAATACTTAAAATTTAAATTAGAAGGGGGATCAATATTATTACATAGTTACACATCTTGATAAGTGATTTTTAATCTATTAAAAATTATTTAAATTTTTATTTTTTCTTTTACTTCATTTTATTTTATCTATTGCTTAAAATGTACAGCATCTTTTCTTACGTGGAAGTCTCAGGAATATCTAATTATGTACTTCCTTCGGCAAACTTGCAACAAAATTTGTTCTAACACATATTTAGCTTATTTAATCTCAGTATCCTGACGAAAATTACGTTATTAAAAGATGGAAGTGTGTCTAGGCGGCAACCAGGTCCTGAGTCTCGGGCATTCAGACTTTTCTTCTTTTCTGATGCAGCACTTTTTATAAGTCTACATTACCACATTGTACAGCCGTGGAAAAAAAAAAGTAAACACCCCCTACTAACTCCTCAACAAATTATCGTAGAAGAAAGTTACTGGTACCGAACGATTGGAAATAAAGTCTACTTTTAAATGATGTATATAAAATTGGCTTAGGGGGCCACCTACATATTAAAACGAACCATAACTTTGTTTTTTTCAATAGCAGTACCCAATTCTGACAGCATAAATGAACTCTACACCCTTCAATTAGCCTAAAAACGAATTTTTATGCAATTTGTACCATAAGTTTCCGAGAAATTAATTATTTTAAAACGAGCGTATTTTAAGGGCTGTATCCAAATTGAAGTTCCGTACTGGATTGTTAACCAAGAGAGCCGCTTCCTTGATCAAGGCACCTTAAGCGCCACTCAAGGAGTCAATGAAGCGTGTTAGATTACAATACGGCAGAATAAATTTCAAAATGTCTACTCACTTCCATCATAGACGGCCCCTTAAACCATCATTTTGCCATTTTTTAAGCATAATTTGAAAACTACTTGGAAGAAAAATGTAAAATTTTTGAATTTCCATAAAGCAGGACTTAATAAATCTAAATCCATCAAAAAAATTGTAGGTTGCAATTCATAATTTTTTCGAATATTAATTTCATAATTCATAATTCATATCAGAAAATTATAAAAAATTGCAAATTCAGCTTATTTATGTTTGGGTATATTAGTATTATTACCACAAAAAAAAAAAAAATTAGCACATTAGGAGCATAATTTCGGGAGATATATATAAAAATATGAAAATATAATTTAACATTAGAAGCACTAAATTTTGAATGTTTATAATTCAAAAACTTATCATTCAAATGACTTGAAATTTGGTGTCCAGGCATAGTTTGAACCGAAAATTTGAAATATCTCGTTAAAATTGGGTATTGCCATTGAAAAAAATGAAGTTAGGATTCGTTTTAATATGTAGATGACCCCCTAAGAATATTTTATATACATCATTTAAAAGTAGACTTTATTTCCAATCGTTCGGTACCAGTAACTTTCTTCTATGATGTTTTGTTGAGGAGTTAGTAGGGGGTGTTTCCTTTTTTTTTTCCATCGACTGTACATCGAAAAAGTACTCCATGTTTCCCAGGTAAAAAGTATGTGTCTACTACAAATTTTTACTAAGGACGATTTAGGATTTATTTTCAGAGCATGCATATTTTTATCATGACAATACTTTGCATTTTTTAATTTCTAACAATTTACAATCTTTTGCACTTTCATATTTATACAAAGCAATCATGCCATTTTTGTCAATTTCTCTATACGCGGAATGTTTTCTGTGGGAAAATGTCATCCTTCTATATATATAAAAAAAGTTTTGATTTGGAAATGGACCAATGAAAATCTGCGTAGATATTCCGGGTAGAACTCATCCAATTTAAATGCTTAAGCCAAGGCCTCCTTATCGAAATAACAGGCCTCGCAATCGCTAAGTTTCCTTTGTCTGCTGTACACGTGGTTAGAAACCACATGGTTTCCCGTGACTAGCGCCATCTAATGTGAGAAACAGAAATATTTTTTAATTTGTTTTCCATTTGTCTTTTACCATTTTCTTTACGATGTGCTTTGTAGTTTGCAAATGATAGTTGTTAATCTTAAAATTTTCATATGTTCTAGACATTTTATTTAAAAAATGCACTTATTTTACTGTTAAACAAAAAATGTTTACTGCTGTATTCCGTTATGTAAATGAATGATGATAATAATAATAATAATAATAATAATAATCAGGAAAGAAAATTATTTTAACATGAATTTCTCAGTGATATTAGTTATTGAAATAAATGGATAGCATCTAGATCCGGAAAATGTAAAATATTTCATTTTCTCTTTTATATTTTCAAATATGTGATTTATTTTATTTCTGCTATTTCTTTTCTTTTCACAATTAATTTCACCTTACAGTATTAATTTAACATCGCTCCTTCAATTTGTTTCAATGCACAGTCTCATTTATTTATTTATTGGCCTATCATTTGTTTTATTTTTGAAGGTATGGGGGATCATTTCAGTTTAACATACTTTAGATGAAAGCTTCACTGTTTTTTCATATAAAGTTTATATGTATTAATCTATGGAAAGTTTCATAATTGGCTCCACATCCAATTGGCATATCTTGGCGGGCATAGTTTGGTGCGTAATTAATTTCCTTGTTTTAACTCACATATGTTATGTAAGTTTTACTAAAATGTATCAAAGTATTTTAGGAAAGTTAAAACACGCATAGATACACACACACACACACAAAAAAAAAAAACAAAAAAAAAAAAACAGACTGAAGTCATAAACACTTAAAAAATTGGAAAAATAAAGTTTAATAATCACTTAAATTTATACATGTCCCTCAATTTTCCGCAAATACCGTATTCTTGTCATGCTACAATTTTGGTGTTTCTAAATCTTAATTTGAGTATTCTTCCTTAATCAGACCTAGAGCCAATTGGCGTAAGTGTAGTTTGGCGCAAAATTAATTTTATTTTTAAACCGTATACTTGATACCACATTATTCCAGCATCGCGTTTTTGCAGTCAACTTTGACTGTGGAACAGAGTACAGAACATTAGCTAATACTACATTATATAATAATAAATCGGTATTTTTCAAGTATAGGGGCCTTGGCGAGAGAAGAAAATTTGGCAACATAATTTCTGGAAGCATATTCACTGTTTCACATAAAGAAGCAATATTTTCCAATATTTGTACAATTTATTTAATATAAAAAGGGCATTTATCTATTTTATATACAAATATAAACAAATCGTATATAAAAAACAATAATAATATCTAGAAACTAAATTTATACATGTAAATTCGGCACAGATGTCATATTGGCGCGATTTTTTTCTGGCGTAAATGTCATATACGCACCGGATACTTAACTGGCACCAAAGTGTCGTTATTTTGCTTGATATGGTTATCCGAATATAGATGATATGGTAACGAGGTTTTCGCAAAATTGGTGTCGGAAAAAAATCGCGCCAATATGGGGCGTATATGACATCTGTGCCGTAAATTCTTATAAAACAAGCTGACAGTTCATAAGTTTTGTTTTCATAACTGTTTATATCAATCGGCAACAAATCGCTCTTTCCGAAGCCCAAATTGTGCCAAGATTTAAAAAAAAATAATCCGCAGATTCCTATATACTGAAAATGGTACTTGTTAGTTATCCCGTCGACCAAATTACTGTCGCCAAATTGCAAGATTAAATGCCAATAATGGTTTGCCATAAATTATTTAATTTTAAGATTAAATGCCAATAATGGCCAATAAAACCAATATTTCGAGCTTTTATTAGTATTTTTATTAATGTTATACTAATTTATTTGTTTTTTCGTTATTTAAAATAAAAAATTGTGTCAATTTGTAGAACTTGGCGAGTAGTTTGGCGATTTATATAATTTGGCGAAATTGGTCGACGGGATAACTAACAAGTACCCTGAAAAAAATATCAATAAATCTTATATTTAAATCTTCATTTTTGATATGTTTCATTTTTTAAAGCCAGAACATAATTGTGCGAAATATTTTTTTTACGCCTTTATTTCACTGGAATTCGAAAAATATTTTATACAATTTTGCCAATAACACAACATTTTAAATTTTTTACTATGCATTTGTTTATGGAGTATTACCAGGAGTATACACCAGGTGGCGTAACTTACGGGACAAAGTCAGCTAATAAGTTGGTAATTATCGGGGACATTTTCACCCATAGACTTTCTGCGGATTGTCAAGTCTGTTTTATGATAAGGGAGTCTTGGCTTAACCCTAGATCTACCGGGAATTTTATTCAAGTTTTAATAAAACGTTCTACACCAGAATTTTTATTTAAAACTATTTAACTTATTTATTTACCTTATTTTTGTCTGGTTTATATACTTAGTTTATTTTAAAGAAATTTCTGGTTTGAATGAATATTTTGTATGTACCTGTCGGGTCCAATGGACCCGTCTGGTAGACGGAGGGTTAAGCATGGCCATAACCTACTATGATATATAACGGGCCGCGCATTTCGCCGAAAAAGTGAAGTCGGATCCTACTTCAAACCCTGAACCAAAACTTCACAACGTGCTCTTTGTTTACATTTATACCCTGCCCAGAGGTTTCAGAATCATTGATCGTATTTTCATGTAATAAATTAAATATTTATATTCTTCAATTTCCTTCGATTTAAAAGGCTATTTTACACAAATTGTAGCATTTTAGTGTTACACATACTTTTAAGATTAGCTAAATTATTTATTGTTTACCTTGATCATTTGGTTCATTCATGAAAAATGCCGGTTCTGTTATTCTTTTTTGAATGTCCCGTATTTATATAAAAATAGCTTGATTTCATATACACGTTTTAAAATTAAAACTTGATTTTTATCAAACTACAGTTCTCATAACTGACTTCAAGCAGCTATTTTTGATTAATTTACTGTTACCGGTAAAATATTTGTTTTTTGTTTTTAATATCGCCCGAACCAAGAAGAAGAAGAAAAAAAAAGCCGATCTTCCTTAAACATTAAATATTCTTATTTTTAATCAGAGAAAGAAATGGTGATCACGGATTTAAATATCGTTGCAATATTCTATGTTATCCAAGCAATTTTGATTAAATCATGTAAGGGTATTTGTTACTTAATAAATTACATTTATTAATTATTACAAGGAATTTTATGAGTATTTTAATATATTAAAAAAAAATTCTATCAGTTTTATTGTGTCAGCAGTGAAAATAGTAAATAAATGGTACTTAGTTATCCCGTCGACCAAAAATCTATCGCCAAACTATAATATTAAATGCCAATAATGCTTGATCGTAAATGTCACATTCACTTGACTGTAAGCAAATTACACGTGTTTATGTCATCAAGTGATTTTTATTTCGACGTTT